>JAVSCE010021548.1:10000-352339 GCA_032199065.1 Smutsia gigantea
CTGACCTTCATAACCACTCCACAACCATGAATATTTGACAAATTTTTACTGTGACTATTTATTAAGCATGGATAAAGGAGACAGCCCTAAAGGATCTCACTAAGCCAGCCCTTTGGGATTCAGTACCAACAGGCAAATTGCTTGTTTTCTTCTCTCTCTCTCTCATTTTTTTTTAGAAAAAAAAGACAAAAACTGATTTTCTTGGGAAAAAAAACCTGTTCTTTCTATAATGGCTTTGCCCATTTAAAAAATGTGGCTCTTAAGGGTTCATGAAATGACTGAATATGAGGAAACATGTTCTGTAGAAAGAAAACGCGCCTCATATACTGCCAAAAATAGTGTTAGTTTCATTAATGTGAATTTTCCAGCATTCAGTAGTTGTAATGTTAGAAACAATTGCTGGTCAAGTTCAACTTGTTGCTATTGTTTTTAATTTGCACAGGAGTAGTATCAGAAATTAGTGTCACTGCTTGTATCTAGCTGAATTTTAAACAACAGAACATTAGTTTTTTATGTTGGTGCCACCAACTGTAAATGACATAAGTTAGTTATTACAAAACACAGTAATTAGACTGTTGCAACCATCTAAAACCTTAGGCTTCCAGTCTGTGCTGTTAGTGTTAAGATGTAAAGTGCAATCCTAAGCTAACATTATCTGTGCAAGCACCATAGAAACATTTGCATATCTGCATAGATCTTACAACTGTACTCTTTACCTCCTTGTGATAAAGCTTTGTCTACCTGCAAACACAGTCAAAGGCTACAGCTGCAAACCAAAGCCAACTCTAACCATGGCCAAGAGCTCAAGGACAGAAGCAGCCACATGCTTTGGTCAGCCTTCTGTAACTTCAATTAGTACAAAGGAACCTTTTCCATGAACTACCTGCTGTTTTCTGATGACCTCTGGGATCTTTTCATTTAGCCCTAAACAAAGAATCAAATATGACAGAAACCACAACTAAAAAGTTAATTCAGTCACAGAGTAATCTTCTGAGGCCAAAAGTCCATCTAAATGCAATGAAGATTTGCTTTCATTAAAGACAGAGGTGAGGACAAAATCCGCAGTGGACGTTATGATATGCTAGAAAGCAACAAAAGTGGATCACTGACCAAAACGATTATGTACTTGATGCAAATGCAGATTGCATATTGTTATATATATAGTACATTGTGTTTTTGTTTTCCCCCATCCAGTCACTTATTTTTGGTGGTGAATACATGTTGTTAGAAGATGACGTGTATGGTCTGAATCTTTGTTGTGTACTATTTTTTATAGTCTTAAGTTATAATGAAAAAAACAAAAAGTAGGAACCAAACATAAAAAGGTCTAGTAAAGCCAAAAATTAATTTCATATTGATTTTAAAGTGATCTAGCTGAGTTTTTACACTGAAAGCAAAGATTATAGCAATTGTAGTCCATGGTATTTATTTTCAGTCAAACCAAAGTTACATATAATTCTGCCTCTGCTTATACGGGATATTAACACTAACAATATACACTCCCTTTCAAAGACTTGCACAGGCCAAATTGTTGGAATGCTGGTTTTCTTGACAACTCCAAACCCCCAAACTATGATAATGCGTTATGGTGTAGTGGGAAATAGCATAGTCAGATGTTTGCTTAAAACCTAGAGACTTTACGTGTTGCTTTTCATGTGCTGTGCCAAGTCTTGATAATACTTTCTCCCCCAACCAAGGGACCTCATAACCTGATTATGGTTATTGCTTTACAAACAGTTTTGACAGAAGGTGGCTGCTAGAGCTTAACATACGTACCAGTTCCACGTGATGGAGCTGATTCTTGCAAACTAAGCTCATCATTTATTCTTTGCTGAAGTCAGCAAATAGAGTTAGAGAGATACCCAGTCATCTATCACACCAAATAAAAGGACATAACGGCTTTCAAAAGGGTTTTCCCACATACCCAAAAGGCTTTCTGAAAGCTTCTACCTCTGCAAAAAAAAAAAGAAAAAAAAGAAAAAAAAAAGAAAAAAAATTAGAACAATTATGGCAGATTGCATGAAACGTGAGAACGTCACAGTAACTGCTACTTTTCATTATGTTTGTCTTTGGGTCATGATCAATGAACAGAAAGTTTATGATCTGGTATCAAAAGAAAGATTGGTATTGTGAAGGATGGTTTTCAGTCATCTAGAATCCTACTGTAAGGATTATCTGAACGGAAAATGGGTCTTTCAGGTGCATGTTCAAAAGGCTTTGATGGACTGAAAGTAACTTTTTGAGAGCTGTACCATCAGGAGGGTGGCCTAAGACTACAATGCTAAAGTATGCATACCTCAGTTACAAAACTTTTGAAAGGAAGTCTCAGCCACAGAATGCATATACCTGTAGAGTTTTGCATGGGTTTTATATGAATACAATTTTAAAAAATAGCTGCTTGCACATTATACCAGAAAAACCTCCAAAACTGCAATTGCTTTGAAAATAGATTTTAGGTTTTTTGGAGTTTTCTGAAATGCTTGGTCTGTATTTTGATAATTGTGCATATTATGTAAAAATGTTGGTGGACCCATAAATGACCAGACTTTTTCTAAGAAAAATGTTGCTTTAATGCATTTCATGAATTTTTACTCTTATATCATTGCTTGCTAGTAATAGCAAATCTGCTTTTCTGCATCTGCTTTGTGTAGCTATTGTAAGGCTTTGAACTAATGTATGTATTTATTGCTTGAACTTCTGTGCATACCTTATAAAGCATAATGTCTGACAATTTAAATGGCTCATGTATTCTTGCTTCTATCATAAGCTGATTATGGGGACTATGATCTTTTGTATACAGCAAATTTTAACTGTAGCACAAACATTTGTTTATGTATTGGTGGAATATACCTGTTTTATTTATCTTTTTTGAGGTAAACTAATTTTTGATACTTTTCATTACTGTGTGTTATGTTCATACTTTGAATTCTCTGACATTAGAAGTCATGGTGGAGAATTGTAACAGCTGTTATTTGTTCTGTATTCATGGCTTTCACTGCTGAATAAAATAAAGGACCAAACCTAGGATTTGAAAGAAAACTGTCTACCTCTAACACTAGGGAGTTACCAGATTTTATTTTACATAGTTTTAGTCTACAAGGGCACAATTGCTAAAACATAGTGGACTTGAGGCTTATATTCTATGTGGTTGGATTCATGGCACAGTTGTACTGTTTGAAAATCAATTAAAACTTCATGTGAGTGTTGCAAGTATTTGGTAGAATTGCCACTAACTGGGTTTTCTTTAGAAAAGTCAGATATGGGGAAAACAGAAGCATTCTGTGTCTACAGCTGCTTAACTCGTAAGAATGCATTTCTCTGTGATTAGGGAATCAAAGAACAGTCAGCTAGGAATAGAGCTGTGGAAGTACACTTGAATAAACCATCTTGGACTTTAGTGTCCCTAGGCAGATTCAGTCACAAAATCCATGAGAGTATTCTGTAAAGTTTTCAAACTGGGCATTCACATTTTGGAGAATCTGGGAGACTTCATCCTGCAATGCCAATATTAACACGCATTTGGGCAATAGCTTTATTAATGCCATAAAGCTATTGAACGGAACATGGCTTACGCTTGTTATTTCATTAGTTCAGGTTGCAATGAAAGGATTTTTTTGTCCATGAACACTTGGCAAATCTTAGCAAAAAAAGAAGGATGTACATTTTCCTATAGAATTAATGTATGAACAGTGTGTCACTGCTGTTGGATGTAAAAATGTATATTAAACCATTTCATTCACTTGATTACATTTCTGAAGTATGAATAAAAAAACTAATTCTTTTTGACCCATTTATAACCCCTAGGATTTTATTATTTCGGAGAGACCATTCTTCTCTGTCAGAGCCAAGTCATAAATTTGTGTACACGTGTCCCACAGTTTGCTTAAAATCTTTTCCTTAGGAATTGGGGATTCATAAACCAAGCCATACTCAAACTTAAGTCAATAGAAGTGGGGCTGCCTGTCAAATTCATTCCTTTAAAAACTACCTTCAAGTTCAGAATTGGCTTCCTCACATAATCAGGTGTTTTCATATTTTTATTCTAATAGAATTTGACATCATAAATGAAGCCTTAAAAAAAAGCAAGGGGATATGTGATTTACTCTTTTTAACTTTGTGACCTTATCCTTTTTTTTGCCTGCAAATATCAGTCACTCTGCTATGGTTTAAGAGAATGGACTGGGACAGGGTAAGTATCTTTCAATGGGAATGCTTCTTCGGCCTCTAGGATCAATCCTAGACCTTCATTAGTGGCCAAAAAAGGCAATATAGGGCCTCTGCAGAAGCAAAGTTTGCCTTTTTCTTCAACTTCAATATTTACTCCTAAATCTATCATAATCAGAAGGAAAAGGAAAATGAATATGTTGAATATATTTTTATTTTATGTGTAATTTACTGTTTTCTGTCATACCAGTAAAAGTGTACCTTGATAAAAGGGCGTTCCATGGGATAAAAAATTGTTTTAAAAGAAATGTGAACACGGGATTGATATTCTTGAAACTTAAGATTCATTTTTCACTATCAATTAGTTGAAAGAACATACTAACTTGCCCCCATCCAGTGTATTTTGTTAAGTTATTAAAGACTATATAATAAATATGAATCCAGTCCTCACCCTCTGAAGGCTCTAATACAGGGAGAACAATTTAGAGATTAAAACTAATGATTTAAGAAAAAAGTAAAACTAATTTGGTCAATGTTTTGAATGTTTTGTACAAGCCTAAGTTCTAAGTATTGTCACTGTATAGTTTAAAACACCGTGTTGCCCAGATATATTTTGTTGAGTTAATGGAGGAGTCACCTGCTTTGTAAAAAGCTGATCACTATGTTATTTTGAATTTTTAAAAATTAAAAAAACAACAAGATGGCATCTTAAAGTCTAACAACAGAGTAGAAATAAAGATGGCAAGTCCCATTCTAAACATTTCTCCAGGTAGGAGAAATGAAAGCTAAGTAACCAACTCTTTACCGTTTTGAATCTTTTGCAAAATGAGTTTCAGACATTTTAATGCTAACGAAGAAAAAGAATCTAAGCTATATCTCTTCACTCTTAATCAGTATTTAAATTAAATACAAAACTTTTTAAACACCAGAGTACGACATTACTACTTTAGAATGTGTAACTTGAGGAAATAAAGTGTGGCTTCACCCACAATTTGACATAGTATCCCTTTACTTTCTATGTTGTTACCATCAACACTGACTAAAAGGAGTGAAATGACACCTGAATAGATGGAAAGATCCTTAGTAGTAAGTAAAGAGGTTTTATAAATTTCTGGGGCATTTGCACGTTAGTTAACTCTGATATACTGCCCAGGCCACTAGACACACATGTGAACACTTACATACACACATACTTCAGAAATAAAACCATACCTTTAAGCCCTAATATATTTTGTTGATCTCAACACTCCGCTGTGAAGGCTTATTTGAGAGTTTTTGAAGTAACTCTCAGCTGATCTGTTTCCTAAAGTTGAAGCTGATATTATCTCCTAAATTCCTGGGCCTTTAGTTGCCAATACTCCTTTCAAGAATAAAAACATCTACAAGAATTATCATCCCTCCCTTCATATTTAAGAATCACTGAGGTCAAAAGGTTTGACAGTAAACATTCACATGCAGAGGGCAGGGTAAACAGAGGAAAAAAGAAAATGAAAAAAGTTATTTAAAGAAAATGTGCCTGCTGTAACCAGTCATGATAGGTATTTTTCAACACTTCATGTTGTGATTATAAAACTGAAGAGGTCGTCAATTTGAAACTTGACTAGCTCTGATTCTCCTCTCAATGGCTTGCACATCCCCCTGTGTTCAATAACAATTTATTGCCCTGGGGAGACTGTGCAGAGCAAGTTGCCATGTTCCCAGAATACCATTCAGGGATGTTGATATGAGGCAAAGCCCCTAAGCCACCATCCTTTTTTCCCTTTACAGGCAGCTGACAGCCCTACTATTAAAGGGCATGTGACACAGGAAGGATCATCTGACCTGCCTTCTTGCTTAATTCTCCTTTAAATGTATTGAAATGGTTGCTATGGAAAATGCAACATTTAACAGTTATCAACCCTCTTTTGATGAAATGTGCTGAAAAAAATTAACAAATCTCAGGAGAAAGTTACAGCATTTTAAAATATTTCTCCTAATAAAGAGTTATGAGCATATATTCACATATCCTCCACAAGTCAAAAAATTAAGCTTTTCAGAAAAAAATCATTTGGTCACTTGAAGAGAATATATGATAAATAAAATTTGAGAGATAGTCATATTGAGATAAGGCATCTAAAAAGAGGCTTCAAACATGTTGGCAGAAGTTAAATGGCATATAAGAATGCATTTCTAAGAAACCGAATCAAAATCAGAAGGAAAGCATTTTCATGCTGTATGCCAAATTATCATTATATGAGAAGTTTTTATATCAATGTATTATTGTACCAGTGTATCAGGAATGGTTTGAACAAAAGAGAATTCGTTTTCTATAATTTAGTTCTTTCAAAAACAATGATAGTGAAGCCCATCAGGAGGCTAATAGGCAACAACAACTCATGTAAGGATCACTGTAACTATCTGCAAAAGGTGGATTTTAAGTCAGTAAGCTTTATGTTCCCACCGGGCCACAAAAACCATTCACTTACTTTCTCGATTTTTAGGAAAATACTGATGGTATTGAAAAATTTTTAATTTTCTTGACTGAGCTATAATATAGCCCTTTTTAGTGTAAGAGGCTTCCTATTCCAGCCCATTGGAAAGCAGGGGCATTGATGGGAACTAATCAGCTGGGATATATTACTCCACACACTGTCTAAGGGAGTAGGTCGAATTGAATGTAGAATCTGGGCTTGAAATGTTTTCATGTAATTTGCCAACACTGATTCACAGTGACTAAACTGGAGTGCCTGACACACAGTAGAGGTTCAATAAATATCTGATGATGGGTTAGAAGGCCACGTCTTCCCTTTACAAGAATATGTACCACTATCTACTCATGACTTCTGCCATGAGAACAGGAAAAGGAATAGGACATGAGTTTCATGATTTGGCAATCCATGTTTGGTCCCTTAGTGGTGTTGAGATTTGAGAATTATTCATACCGTGGGCCCAAACCAGGAAGGTTATCAGTGGATAGGCTCTATGAGTTGGGCATAATTTCAAATTAGGATGTTTGAAGCTAGAATAGGGTAATTGGAAAGTATAATTGGTGAGACTATTACATTAGTGAATTTCTGTTGTATATAAAGCCCTAAATACTGATGTCCAGACTTAGTAGGTACTCAGGGACTACCTGAAATGATCCCCATTCTTAGGAAAGTGAGACCCACGCTCAGTTGCACACAAGAGGGGCTTTCCTAGGAGGCTGAAGTTTGACCTATTGGGCTGCAGGACAGCTTTCTTATACTCTCATTTCTTGCCAAGCCTTTGGATTGTTCTGTGGTCCATGTTTGCTATATAGAAAGTGAACTTTCAGATAAAGTTATCTCTTTCTCAGAATCCTTGATGTAAATAGTTCCAGCTCAAACAACTTTCCCTTCTCTAGAAGTGGTAGCTGAAAGTACCTGGGCAGACCTACATACATGAGAACCCTTGAAGTCTGATCTTAATGGAAGATCTCAGCTGTAACTTGGCCATTGTACATGGCATAACAGCAGCCTTGGGGTAAAATCCCCACTACTCCAGTCTCTAGAAATCTGGGTCCTGCGGCCCTTGCTCCTGTGACTGGGAAGTCCACTGTGTCACCCTGGGGGCCCACAGTGTCCGTGATGTCCTTGCTCATGAGCAGCAGTTTCTGTGCACCCCTCTCCCTGTGCTGCCTGGTGTGAGGCCCTAAGGAAAACAGACCATCCTCCCCAATGAGAAACTGACAGTGACAGTTGTATATTCACATTGCATAGACAGAATAAGCTCACTTTCACCCTCTCATTGTACTATTCTAGAGTGAATGTGTGTGCAAGAGGAGTTTCTGACTGTGTTACGGTCAGCCTGAGTGTCACCCAGGGTGACCCTCAGAGGAGGATTTTCTACCTGCTTACCATTTCTCCAGTGGGACACTGGTTCCTCAAGTCAAGCAGGCAGTGCTAAGGTAAAGAGTTACCAAAGGGTTCGCTTCCTTGAAAGATGCTGGATTAGGAGTTTGACTTCATTGTGGCTATTAGTGTAGTCATCCACACGTTATTTATACGCGGGAGTTAAACTTCTTTCCACCCACCCCCCTCTGCCCCCCAAAAAGGAGTTCACATTATAAGGACCTCACAAATTTTTTCATCCCTCTGATGAGGGGTAAGTTTCTAATGTCTATTTTTGGGTCCAGAACTGTGGGATGGATGAGAGCATGCTCTAAGACAGGATTGTGTAGTGCCTTACAGAAAACAGTAAGTCACAAATCTTAAATAGTAATATAAGCAAATGTAATGGGCGAACGTAAAGGATGTTCCAGGCCTATGGGGTAGGTAGCAAAAGCATAATGGGTAGAAAAAAATCATTGACATGTCCTGTTCTAAAATTGGTGTGTAACTGAATCAAATGCGTCAGTGTGATGAGGAAACCAGCCTAGCATATGGATGTGGAAGGCACTGGACTAAGTCTCTGGAGACTTAGCTTTTACCCATGAATCTTTCACTGACTCAGTGGGTTGCCTTGAACGGTTTGCTGCGTCCTGGTGTCACAGTTTGCTCAACTGTTTAGAAAAAGAGGGTGCGTCACATATGTCTCTGAAAGTCCCATTCAGCTTCAATATCATCTGACTCATGCTCTTAAATATCTAAACCTCATGACTGAACTTAGTGATCATGATCTAAGTAATTACTTTTTTCAAAAGATAAAAAAGAAAGAAAACCAGCAGATGTGCACAACTTTCAAGAGCTAATCAATATCCAACTTCAATAAATAATGACTTACTTGTTAGAATTGGGGAAACTGGATTAGAATGAGAAGAATAGATGACTTAGAATCACAAGTCTTGATTTCTAAGCCACTTTACTACTAATTGGCTGTCCAGCTACAGGACACAGTCGCTGGCTGCTCCTTTTTGTGTTGAGACTGTTGTGAGGGAGACAAAGGCTTAGATAGATGGAAGCAGAAAATGAAAGCAGAAGGAAAAAGTCATTACAGCTGGTCTAAGTAGATTCTAAATCCATCTTCAGAAGCCTGCGGGCCCCAGGCATGGGTTGGCAGATCCATCCCAATTTTGCCAGCAAAGCCATTAGCCCTTCCTTACCTTTTCGCTCTCTCTGCTAGGAGTCTTGAGTCCACAGTCAGCATTACCTTTCTCAAGCATGGGCCAGGCACCAGATCTTTTGGTCTTCTAACTTCAGGGAACACATTTAAAAGTTCTTGTCTCCCCGAAGCCCCTGCTACTAGGCTTGGGATGAGAAGACAGCAATTTCTCTCTTCCTCCCCTAAAGAGGCAATAGTTGTCTCCCAAAAGTATCTCTTCACCAATCTCTGGATGAGAACTTCAACTTTAACATCCTATTAGAGGAGCTCATTGTAGACATTAACTAAAGCAGAGAGATTCCTAGCAGAGTTGCTGATAGCGGAAAGAAAGAAAAGAGCCCATTCATGAACATAGCTGAGAGCAGTCAGAGGTTAACCCACTTTATGTACAAGGGTTGGTGGAGTCCCAGAGCTCTTTGACACAGGGTATATCAGCTTTTCACTCCAAAGCTCCCCCTGCCTCAGTGCCCATAAGGAAAATGTCTTCAGGAGTCCTTGGGCTTTGCATGAAGTCATTTCTCAGAGGGTCTGAATCTCATTATGACAATTGTCCCTAGCTGGTTGAGTCTATCTTTGTTTCTGAAGTTCCTGGGCTTGCCCCATGTTCTGGTTGTCCTGACGTTGGCTGTAACCCCTTTTGGTAGTTTCTATTTCCTGTCTGTGGTTTTCCCATCATGCCTCTGTGAGAGTGAGGTCATGCCTGTTTTCCCTAAGAAAGCAGAGCTCTAAGGCTTAGGACTGCCCTTCCCACTCAAGAGTCTATGTCCATACCTGGACAGCCAATCACACCTGTCAGCCCCTGATGTATCTTGGGCTTTTAGTACACGCTGCCTTCATATAATCCAAAATGTCTCTGCACAAAGCCTAGTGGTACTGTCACTTCTGGGACTCAGAAGGGAAGAATATGATGTGAAAATTCCACAAGAGAACTAGCAGTGGAACTAGGAGATGAGTCTGCCTGAGCATTCACTCTGTTGATTTCTATGCTCCAGAATCATGGGTGAGTCCCAGGAGAATAAGAACACTGTAAAGGTTAAGAACTTGCTATTTATTTTCATGACCAATAATTGGCTATTCTGGGGAGAATTTCAGAAAATGTAAAAATCTAAGCTCACTGGATGTGTTCATTTGCAAACCGTGACAGTGAATATTAAATGTTATATTAGCCTTTTCACTGGTTACTCCAAACTTCCAAGAAGTGCATACATAGAAAGGGCCAGGATGGCCGTGCGAAGGCTTGCAGGGTGACATCATCTCATCAGTTGTCAATAAGGCTAACGACACTTACAAAGCTGAATGTTAAAGGAATTAAGAATACAGTTGTCTTTAATAATGAACTTCCATTGTCATGGTAAGGCACTTAAAAGCCCCTTGGCAGCTTACAAATATATCTTGAAAAATCTTACTGTCAGTACTTATTTCAACCTTTTCAGTAAGGCCTAGAGTGTGGGGGGCGGGGCCTGGGTGGGAGAGGGGCTGGCGCCTGCGCACTACAGCAGCGCCGCGGGAGGCCGGGAAGATGGCGCTGCGGCCTTCGGAGAGCACCTGCGGCCTCCAGATGCGCACCGACCCAGAAGCCTGCCTGTCAGGCCAGCCCAAGACCAGCAGATGAGCCGCACTCAGTCTGTGAGCGTGTCGACGCTGCCCCTGCGCTCAGCGGGGGCCAGGTGAGTCAGCAGGGGCGCGGGCCCTTTAAGAGCCTGCCTGTCGCCCAGCCTCCTGGTGGGGACACGTGGCCGGCGCCTGCGGTGTCGTCTGGCTGGCGGGGCCTGTGGCTCACCGCGGGTGCTGCGGGAGGCTCCATCTGCCTCGGCTCGCCCTCATGTCAGCCTCTTTGCTGCCCGAAACCATTCTGTGGAATGAAGCATTTTCCCGTTTATCAGACGGGGACCCTGGCAGTGGGAAGAGCTGCAGGGACCTCACAGGTGTCGCGGAATTACCAAAGGGCTGGGGTTGAAGTGTGGAGCGCTGTGATGTGAGTTTGGTTTGGCACCGTGGAGAGACTTTAATGAAGGAATGATAAGAGAATTCTTACTGAAGTTGAAATTCTGAACTGCCGCCTGGATTACAGAAAACATTGTGTGCAATATCCGGTATCTGCCTGACGTACTTGCAAGAATAAATGTTTTTAGAGACCTTAATTCCGTATTTCTGTGACAGACGTGGCAGTTCTTAACTTTCTTTCTTTGTGGTCTGCCTAATTTCCCAGATGATTTCAGGTGACAACATGACTGCGGCTTTGGGCCTCCCACGAGTTAGTGCGTAATACTTTTGAAGTTAACTAGCAACATAATGTGTTCGATGGGCTTTGAAAATCTCAGTGATGGCTGTGATAGGACTTTTCATAGGAAAGTGAAATATTCAGAGCCTGTGATTGATGGTTACTGTGCCCTTGGACATGAAGAGTCTCATCCCATGAAACTTCAGGGGAGAGACATTAAGCCAGCATCTCTCCAAGGCCTACCTGCAGAAATGTTTCCTGAAGGCCGGAGCCACACGTTTTACCATTTTGCAGTGCTCAGACTTAACTCCGGCTAGTTCAGAAAGGCAGTCCATACAATTAATCACATTTAAATGATGTGGTTTAATGCAAACATGTAGGCTTTTTCATCAGAAGTTTTATTACTAAAACTACTTTCATTATCCATTGCATTTCTTTTTTTCTTTGTTATCTTTCTCATGTGTTTGTAGGTATAATAAACCTTGGATCAGTAGGCTAGCTTAATTGAAAAATGTTTTGAAAAGAAAAGTTAAAAGGCAAAACAAAACATACTGAAAGCCAGTTCCGTACCAATTTCTTCTCTCTGTTAGTTCAGTTGTAAGAAATGGAGAACAAAGCCTGACCAACCAAGGCTTTTAGTGGAAACATAATTGCTTACACATCCAAATACATCAGCCAAGTTTACAGCAGACGATTAAGCAGCCAATTGTGTTGAAAATGTGCTTGCTCTTTCAGAGGGGACCCCGCCTCAGGGCTCACCCACTCGCTCCGCTTCAGTCTTGAAGTTCAGTTAGTACCAGTCCATTCCTGTTAGCCACTTGTTGAAAATATGTGGCCACCAGGTAGTAACCACTTGGGTACAAATCAAAGTGCCAGTTTCTTCAACAAACCCCATCTTAGGCCAGTAATGTCTCTCCCTAGCCTTTCCTGACAACACTAGTTGTGTCTTTCTGTCAAAGGATAATTAATGAGTAGCTATGTGCCTAGAACTGTGAACAGTGTATTATATTTAAAAACATATGTCACAGAGATGGATAAAACCCTAAGTTTTTTAGTTTACATATCACATGAAAAGTCACTCAATTTAAAAGAAAAGCAGAGTCATATTGTGTATTTGGTCTCAGGTCCATTTCCCCATTCTTATCTCCCAGTTAATTTAGCTTTCAGTTCTCAGGTGAATATGCTGAAGATTTGAATACCCAGCTTTCCATGTTCTGAAATTCTATTCTCATTGTAAGACTGATTTTTTTTTTGAATGACCTTGGATATGGCATGGCCATTGTCCATTCCTTAATCGCATCCTGAATATCAAAGTAAAACAGGACCATCTCTTTCCCAAACCCCGCAAAAGTACAGAGAAATATTTTGCAGCAGCTGCCCTTCAAGTACTTAGAAAACACGAGATGACAGGTGACTGTCCCATGCTTTGGTCGAATAACCTTTACCTATATGGCTGATGGCTTAACAAGTCATCCTGCTGGATCAACCTAGCAGTGTTCGGATCAGCTATGTGTTGGAAATTCGTTCTTCTGGGATAAGTGCTAAATGTTGTTCTCACTCCCAGCAGGCTACTATGTAAAATGTAGGAAATGAAGCCAGGGTGCTAGCAAGCCAACTACGCAGAAAAAGTAGCATGCCTTCCTCTCTGGCAACAGCTTCCACTTTCTTTTCCCCCACGTCTTTGTTGGTTTCCTGGCAGTCATCACCCCGGACAAAGTTTAATGCAAAAACTACACGTTTACATGTCAGGCTGACTGTTGGGCTCTGTATAGGTTTCCTATTGCTAGTCTAATAAATTACCAACAGCTCTGTGGCTTCAGACAACACAAATTTATTAATTAACATTTGCTCATCTTGGGTCTTAATGATGTAAAATCAAGGTGACAGGGCTGCATTTTTTTCTGGAGGCACGAGAGAATCTGTTTCTGTGCTGTACCAGCTTCCGGAGGCCTCCCATCTTCCTTGGCTTGTGGCTGCTTCCCTCCATCCACAAAGCCCCCAGCAGCGGGTCTAGTCCTCCTATCACTCTGAGCCCTCTGCCTCTCTCCTCCATTATGAGGACACTTGTGATTATCTGGGACCCATGGGGATAACTCAAAATAATCTCCCTATTTTAGGTTTAGCTGATTACCAACATTAATTCTATCCCTGTTCATAATTCCCCTTAGTCATGTAACCTAACATATTCAGTTTCCCAAAAATGGAATGTAGGCATCTTTGGTGGTGGGCAGGGGTGGGGGGTGGGGGATTATTCTGTCTACCACAGACTCATTTTCATTTTTACTGATAAATATTTTCCCAACTAAAATTTCCAAATGTGTCCTGCACACAGTAAACATGAAAACATATCTTACAGCCAGGTCTCCCTCTTTGCTCTTACCAATATTTTTAAAATGGCTTTGCCAGTAGCCAGCAGATTTTAAGATTGAACAGTCGGGTTCCATGTTGTCTGTGTTCTGACTTCACTGAGCACCTTCCCTCTCCACTGGCCTCTGTGTGGGCAGTGAAGCTCCGCTCTCAGTAACGAGCCCCTCTGCCGCAGAACAGACCTTTTGAAGACGACCTGCGTTTCATCATGCCCGAGTCGAGCTCGCACACGTCCACACTTGCCTTTGTTCCCTCCAGGCCTCCATACCTCATGAGCTGCCTCTTTGCTTTCAGGGGGAATCAAGGTAGTAGACCTTAACGGCATTCTGTTTCAGGTGTGGAGGAGAGGCAGCGGAAAGGGGTTTCAGGTTATATCCAATGGCCACCTCTTTCCTGGGTTTGCCCTCTCAAGCAGCTGGAGGGCTTGGAGGTGCTGAGCCCTCTGATTTAGAACTACACACGTCTGAAGCCTGAGCATTTTCTATGAAGGGCCTTCATCTTTGGAATTCCCTCTCCAAAGCTATTGACCTGTATGGCCTGAAGTAAATTCTATCTCACTAGTAAAGTGGATTTCACAGTTAATATGGCCAAGCGATTTGGATTATTTATTTTCAGTGTTAGCCACAGTTGTAGAACTCTCAGATGTGTGCAGGAATTGAACGTGTCTTTAGAAATCTCGGGAACAAATAGCACTGCCTGAGACAGGAGAGCGCTTGGCTGTAATCTTCCTTTTGTATTGCCTGTGACTCAGTCTAACACTGAATTACAGCCTGTGCTCCATGGTAATTTCTTCCATGTTGTTTCTTGTCCCGCTAACCCTACCTGTGGTTGATTACTTAGGGTGTCTTTCTCTACATCTTGATAGCAAAGGACTGACAAAAATAAGTGTAAATAAAGCCTATGGTGTACCTGCCTATCGAGTCAGTGCACTCGCCTGTGTGGGGGGACTGAAGTAAGGTGAATGTGAAGGAAGTTATTAGCTCTCCAGCAGGGGCGAAGAGAAAAGCCAGTTCTGTCAAAAGTGAACGTTGAAACAAAAGAAAATAACCCCGTCCCAAATGCTCTGGGCTGAATCAGCCTTCCTGGGGTCTTATTCTGGTTCAGAGATAGCTCTGTCCTTGAAGTACTCTCTGTTGAGTGACACTAGTCCAGGGCATCAAGTAGTGTTTAAAATACCTAGATTAAAAGCCTTCTGCATTTAATGTCTCAGCTCCAACAGGTATATAAACCAAAATGAACTTGCAAATTTCATTGAAGCTTTATCCTCCAGCCCAGGCTAGTCCCTAATGTCACAATTTTCACATTCCTGACAAAGAATCTTTTACTCTAACCAAGTTCCCATTCACAGTGGGCAGCTGGCCCATCCAGCGGGGAAGGTGACTTTAGCGGTGTCCTCGCTCTTGCAGGGGTGCAGGTTAACATCCTCCTTGGGCAATGAGGGGACTAATATTCTGTACTTTGTTCAAAGCTCTGAAGGATCAATGTATGACATGTGATAACGCGAGTTGATGCTATTCCTGTCCTGAAAGCATTAACTCCAGTTCCCTTCCCAATCGAAGGGGTGAGAGGATGTGAGTCTTGGCTCTCTACTGCCCTGAAATGTATTTATGTTGCAATTAAAACAGATAGATAGTGGACCTTCTTAGATTTTTGTGCTAACGCAAAACAGGCCATGAATTTCAAATGTGTTCAGACCACTCAGTGCGGCTGTTTTTATAGGTCCGATGACTGTTCAACTAAATGTGGCCATTGTGTCCCTTAGCCTGGCCACCATGTCACAGGGAGCCCACCACCAGTCCAGCTGCTCTTGGAAATGTCCACCAAATGTTGCATCTCCAGCAGAATTTCTGCACTTTACGGGTTGCATATGAATAGACTCTATGATTGCTATCTACAGAGTAGTATTGGTAACATTGCTTTCTTAGGTTTTTGAAGCAGAAAATAGAAGTGTTGGTTTGATTGCATAGCTGAGCCGCTCTCCCTTGAGCCTTTCCACTAGAAAAAGGCATGTCCAGAGGCACAGGCACGTGATATAATCAAAGGTCGCTGAACTCAAAAGTAGGTTCATGTTGGATCTGCTGAACTGAATGAATCTGCTCAAGGCCCACCAGTGAATGGAGGGTCCCCCTCATGGCGAACAGCTCTCTTCTTCAGGAGGAAAAGAGGATGGTCGCTGTCAGGGCTGTTCTCAAAGCTAACTGGGCCTCAGCATTAGACCAGATGGGATCTGCAGTTCACTGAGCATTTCAGCGCATCCCAAGTCCTGATGGACCCAGAATAGTCAGTAATTGCTCTGTGGGTTTTTTCCAGCTTTATTGAGATATAATTGGTACATAAAATTGTAAGATATTTAAAGTGTGTACAAACACGTGGCCAGTTAGTTCAGTTGGTTAGAGCGTGGTGCTAATAAAGTGTGTACAACATGGTGATTTAACATACATGTATGTTGCAAGAGGAATCCCCCCATGAAATTAACACATCTGTTGATGGTTTTGTTTTCTAGAACAGCCTTACCTACTAGTGCCATGCACTCCGCCCATGACCCCTTACTCTCTTCCATGCTGTGCTCGTGCCGGCCCTCTTCTCCCAGTGGCACACTCACATCTGTGGCCTGTCGGGCCCCACCGGGCCAAACTGACACGGGACAAAGCTAATGCTAATGGCTCAAAGTTGCTCTTCGAGATTCTATTTCTTTTCCTGTTAATTAGCACACATGGACTTCTTATGGTGACCAACAATTTTTCTTTAAAGTATATTCATGTTATATGTCAAAAACTTACAAAAGCAGTCTGGTGTAAAAATTGGCTTTGATCTTGCAACTGAACTGTCCCCAGAACTCATCTGGGTATCTTTCTTTCAACTTCCATTGCTCTATTTAATCCACTTCCGTAGTCATTGTGTGTCATGTAGAGACATTTCAGTGTCCATTTGATGTTCTAGGGCCACGATGAATCCACAGCCATGATCTACAACATGTGCCTTTAACCCATAGTCTGTGCTTTCTGCTCTGCCAGTTTCTGCTAAACCTCCACGTGATGCTCTCCGTTATAAGGAATTCTTCTCTTCATCATTGACCTTTCGTATGTGTCCAAACTCCTTTCATTTGAGTAACGTTGAGCTCAAAGTTTTCCTCTCTCATTTATTTTTAACTTTGCTTTAACAAGGTTCCAACAACCTGGTAGTATTCCTGCTGTGGTCTCATTGGTATCTGGTTCAGATCTGGAATAATTTCCCCTGATTTTTATTCTGTTTTTGCACTCTGGAATATTTTGTTGCATTCTCTTATTATGATTACATTGGGCTCAAGATTAGACATTTTCTCCTCCGTAATTTTTGGACCCTCGTGCCTTTGTTAAATTATCATTGAGAATGCGGTCACAGGAAGAGAGATTTTGTCCTTAGCTTCTTCCACCTTGAAATTCTGTTTATAACTCACTTGTCTCTCTGTTCTGATTTAATTGCCCATCTTACATTGAAATTAGCTGCAACTCCCTGACATTCTCTGCCCACCTTTTAACCCCTCAAGGCTCTGTTCTTGTCATATGCTTATGCAGCTGTTCAAATGAAATGAAACAGGTCATTCAGGTTGTGTCTACATAAATAAACACGGGGGTTGGGATTAAACTACAGGAGCAGGTTTTGAGCCACCGATTTTAATTTGAAAACAGACACCATCTCTTCCTTCAGGGATTCTGATGGGAAAGCAAAAAGGGCATGATTTCTGGTCATCCTTCACTGCATCAGATTTGGATCTGCATGCTCCATCCATTTTGGCATCCTTGATACTTTCTCTCATTCCTTGGGACAAGTCCCTAAGTAGTGGGGTGAAATCTTCAGGTTACAATGTACTTCTAAATTTGGCACACATTGAATTTACCTACAAATTGCCCCATTACCACAGATGTCCTGCTCTTGACCATGGACTGACTTGTTATAGTTTATCTGAGTAAGACATAATTACTACTGGTATCCAACAGCTTACCCTCAGAGTAGAAATTTTGTCTCAATGTAAGGGAACCTTTTGGCAAATATAACTCTGATCTTAACAGTGACTCCAAATTAAGAAGTGTCATGGAGTCTTTCTGGCCCTTTGGGTGTGCACGTCTGTTGACGCCCCAGGTTCAGTGTCTCTGAAGTAGGCATATCCGTGTCCTGCTGCAGTCTCTGGAGTCCAGGGGTCTGCACTGAGGAGAGGACTAAGCCACACGATTACCTCTTCCCCCTCCCCTAAAACATCCCGAAGGACACTAAGGCCCAGATAATAAGTTCAGAAACACACTAAAATGCAGGGTTGAAGTTGGGGAGTAGGATGGAGGATAGCAGCTGACCAAAAATGAGTCCTAAGGGTGGATCAGTCAGAACAGAGAGATAATAGACAAGGCAGAGGAAGCAAAAGCTGTTTTTCACAGAAAAGCTTTCCAAAGTTGGCAGATAGGGAGAACAGTATTGAGAGAAGAGGCAGAAACCAACACAATGGACAGAAGACTTCACTACAGAATGTCTCTAAGCCTGTTTCTGCCAGAGCACTGGTGGTCTCCACTTTGGAGTTAGATGCCCTCTGGTGTAATAACCTACCACCCATTTCTGTCACACAACCACTAGAAAAAGCATTTTCTCAGCCTCGCTCACAGATATACTCAGGTGAAATTGTCCCCTACCACTTTCTAAAGCCATGGGATGGTCTACCAGGGGCGCTGGTGTGGGCCTTGCCATCATACATCAGGGCTTCCATTGTCTTAGTCGTGGCCTGTGGAGAAGACAGCCACACACCCTCACGGGACATCTGCTGGTCCCCACACCTCACCCACATCCACAGCTGTCAGGCATTTCTCTCTTTCAGGGAACAGTATGAGTCAGATATAAAAACCCTGTACAATTACCTAGATTGGTCATCAGATATAAAAACCATGTACAATTACCTAGATTGGTCATCCGCTCGTCATTCAGGTGATGCATTAGCAATCGCCTGAGGTCAATTGGCAGCATAAAAGCAGATGATAGAAATGGACAAGCAGAAACAGTAGACACTGGAAAAGGGATAATTTAAGAAGAAAATACAGTGTTTTTTTAAAAAACTACTCATAGGGTTTGAAGCAACTATAGTATCTATATAACAAGAACAGACTGCTAAGAAAAAGGATCAAGAGAATAAGAAAGAGTTGATGAAAATTTAAAGCAAAAAAAAAACAGCATAAAGTTGAAAAGAAAATGTGGATCAAATCACACAGACCAGGGGAGAGCAGAGAGACAGAAAGACGTAAACTGTAAAAAAAATTCAAGGGCACAGAAGGCAATCGATGAAAAAATAGATGAAATATTTGATGTTTATGTGTAATTACCTATATATTAAATAATATAAAATTACTCAAAAGATGGAAGAATGGTTTAGAACTATTTTTTGTTTGTTTAAACAGAGAAGGGAAGAAGATTTTCCTCTGCTTTGAATTGTAATTCTCCCAGGACAGAAGCCTAAGGATTTCTATAATTCATACTGTAATGGTGAAGGAGAAACCGGAAAAGAAAACAGCTTTCTACTTTTTCTGTTTGTTTCCATGTTGACTATTCTGACTAATTTCTAGAGAAAGTCTTTCCCTTCTGTAGTAAGAGGATGGAAGAGAGCTGTTGAGAAACCTAGCAACCGGTGCAGGAATTTCATTTGCTCTTAGGAAACAGATTTATTGGTTCAGGTCAAAGCTGAAGGCATTTCATGGTAGATATATTTAATCAAAATGTTCTCACTAATGTTCCAGGTGCCTATTTAACTCTATGCATGGTCACCTTACCATCTCAGCCTCAAACTACTATTACCAGGAAGGATGATTTAGCTCTCTATTTGGAAAGAAAAAAAATCTGTCTGGCATTTGACAAGACAGTGTAAGGTCTGAAGGGAGTGTTCTACAGAATACCATGGATCACGGAGTTAACAGCTCCAAGAACCTGGTGTGATGGAAAGAATCCAGTGAAGCCAGGCTGGAGAGAGCTGGAGGAGTCTTCTCTTTTTTCATAGTAGCTCCAGGCTGGCTATGCTAATCCTAGGTCTCATCCAGGAAGGCTGGATGTCACTGGGGAGGCCACATCATTTCTGGGACAGGCCTGGAAGCCTAAGTGGGCCTGAAACCACCCAAAATAATTGTAAATTATGGGGAGCTCCAATTTAATCTAGCTAAAACCCATCCCCACCTCGCTGCCAGTAGGACCACAACTGACTGAGCTTCAGATTAGACAGAAAAAGGCAATGTTCACCTGTCGTTCAATATCATGGCCTTTGTTAAACATTGGAGCTCGGAAGTGGGGCAACCCGAGAGGTCTTTGTTCTATTCTCACAGTCTCCGAGGCCATGAAACATATGTGCAACAAGACTTATTTCATCACCTTTGTCTTTTGATACAGTTGAATAAACATTTAAGAAAGGCTTTTAATTGATTACATAAAATTATTATTGTACTACCTATACTGTAGTCTTGAGTATATTCATAATATTAATAAATAATACTATAAATTAACAAATAGTATCACTTGTCCACATAAATAGTGCTCTAAATTAGGCTGTCTAGATTTCATGATTTGCCTTATAGTGATGAGTTTTTACCACCCTAAACATATCTCACTGGTTATTACCATGGGTCTGTTTAACATGGTAAGTGAACAATATTGCATTTGGATATAGCTTTTAGTTTTAAAGCAACAGGTCTTAACTAAGACATTATTCTAACTCCATAGTCCAATTACCCCAGTAATTACTAAATATGGTGCTATTCAGAAAGTAGGTGCAATATCAGAAGTCTTCCTGAGTATGCAAAGATGAAAAACAAGCAAGAATAGTATGAAATAAATTGAACTGAGGAAAAACATTGTTACTCCAAACACTATTTTATTAAAAGAAATTTATAGCAGATGAGCTTTGCCATTACTTTCAATAATTTTAAAAAACAAAACAAAACTACATTATTGCTTGAAGCTATTATCTTCATATGTATTAATTTATTAGTTATACTTTACACAGATCAGGATAAAACAGCTTAATTTGTCTAAGCATGGTTGAATTTTTAAGCCTATGAAGAATCACTCCCTAGGTTTACTTAACTTCTCTGTGGCTCCAAAAGTAATGTCACCAATACACTAATACAGAGAATTTTTTTTTTTATTAAACTGTATAGTGCCCAAATAGAAAGAAGTTTTCGGATACATAGCCTTTGAGTGCAATCACAGCAAAGAACCATGTTTACATATCTCTAAAGTAGGTATTGGTCTCATATCTGTATTAATATATGCCAATGTCATACTCATACTTACTCTTTAATGACCATATGCAAATTCTTCCAATAATTTTAGATCTTCTAAAAATAATACATTTATATTGAATCTGCATGAGAAAATCATCTGGGGAGCTGATTTTCACCTGAGGTGAAAGTCTGAATTCATTATAAAGTCTGTGATTATAGTTAAAACTTGAATAGTTTTCCTGCCAAAATCCATGTCCACCCAGAACCTCTAGAGTGTGACCTTATTTGGAAATAGGGTCTTTGCAGATACAACTAGGCAAGTTGAGACAAGGACAGACACAGTCTTCCTTCCCTTTGATCTCAGTGAGCCTTGAGTTTTGGTTGGTTACTCGTTCTTTAGGTTTCATGTTGCTTTGAGTTTTTTTGCTGTTTTTGTTTTGTTTTGTTTCTGTTTGTTTTTGGCCAGAGAGCAGTCTTCCCTTTTCTTTCAGTAAAGCATCCCTATTTCTTTCTGAGGAATTGCCACTGTTCTAATAGGGAAGTCTTGGAGGGAATGTCAGTAAAGAGATCCTTCTCTTCCCCGTCCAGGGAATGGGCATGAGGTCCAAGCTGAGCTTCTTGGATTCTGTATCGCAAAACTGAATCTTCAGCAGAATGATGTTAAGTACAGAAGAGGGTTAGAGAGAATCTGCCCAGGTGTCAGTGCCCTGAGGTTTTATTCTCTGAACACTCAGGAATTTCCTCCTTCCTTCCCTTGGCAGGCCTGGTTCCTTAGCTGATGTTGTGTCATTCTGTAAGCTACCCCAGAGCCTTCAAATAAATTGAGATTCTTGTTGCTTGCACCCAAAGAATCCTAACTGACATGTCCACAAAGTCTAGTTAATTGTGCCATGTAAAGTAGCTACTCCGAGTACCAGTCAGTGTTTGCAGAATTTACTCTGACTGGTTGAAACAGAGGGAATTCTGGAGAGATCACAGAACCATTGAGAAGGCTGGAAAAACATGTGCAGGTCCCTGGCCTGGTGAGGAAGCTACTCCCACTACAGCCAAATGGTAGATGCCAGGTGTACAGTTTGCAGCGGTTTCTCCCATTATGTCAGTTGCCTTTCACTGTATTGATTGTTTCCTTTGCTGTGCAGAAGCCCTTTAGTTTGATCTAGTTCCACTTGTCTAATTTTGCTTTTGTTACTTGTACATTTGGTGTCATATCCAGGAATTCATTGTGAAACCCAATGTCAAGAAACTTTCCCCCTATGTTTTCTTTTAGGAGTTTTACAGTTCAGTGTCTTATGTTTAAATCTTTAATCCATTTTGAGTTGATTTTTGTATATGGTGTAAGAGAAGCATTCAGTTTCATTCTTTTGCATGTACATATCCAGTTTTCCCAACATCATTTGTTGAAGAGACTGAATCATATTTGATAGGAGATTAATATTCAAAACATATAAGGAATTCCTACAGCTCAGTAGCAAAAAAAAACCCCTCAAATAATCCAATTAAAAAATGGGCAAAGTACTTGAACAGATACTCCAAAAAAGCCATACAAATGTCCAAAATGTGAATGAAAAGATGCTCAAATAATAATTTTCAGGGAAATGCTAATCAAAACCATAATGAGGTAAGTTCCAGAGATGAGTAAGTTCTAGAGATCTGAACAGCAGTGCTGTAGTGTCCACTTAAATATTTGCTAAGAGGGTGACTCTCATGTTAAATGTTCTTACCACAATAAAATATAAATAAAATCAATGCCAGAAATTTATCTTTAGGCCACAGTCGCAGTGCAACTTCTGCATGAGTACTTCATTCAACCTGGCAACCACTCTCAAACCTGGCTGCTGCTACTGTCCATGGCTTCCTTGCCCACCATGACTAGAAAAACAGAAGCTCCATGTCACAGACAGCATCCACTTTACCTGTCTCCCCACATCAAATGGGGATTTGAATATTAATCTACACATTGGGGACATAGGGCTTTCTCATATCATAAACATTGCCCTCAGGATCTAAGAAAGCTATTTACAAAGTGATGGAAAAATAAAAGGGGGGAGTCACTTTGAATATGACAGATGCTCACTCACTATACTCAGCAAATTCTGAATTAATGGATTAATAAAGAGTGGAAAACAGTTAAGGGTGTGGTAGAGTGGAGTAAGGTCTCCAATTTTCTATCCCTCCCCATATTCACATCCTTTACTGTGTAGCTTTGCAGCTGCTCCCACTACAGCATATGTCCAGGGGCAGCCATGTGACTTGCTTTGTCAAGAATGTTAGCAGATGTGACATAAGCAGAGGCATGAGAAACACATATGTGACTAGGCGTGTGCTCTTATACCCTCGTCACTGCCATGAGAACATACGTGGGCTTCCCAAGAGGAGGATAGGTAGATGGGCAGTTCGCTCAAGGTCGGCAAAGCTGTCTAGGTGAACCTGCCTGGGTCAGTCGGCCCTCAGCTGAAATGGATGCATGCTCTGAATAAACACTGGTGGCCGTGTGAGGCTGAGAAGGATTTGTATCTTTGCTTTTTTTTTAATTGTTACACAGTAGCAGCTAGCTGATACAGAGAAGAGAACTAAGAAGTGATCAAGATCGATACTCTCTGAGTGGCCTCTTTTCTTCCCCCGAACTTTGTTATTAAGGCAAAAAATATAAATATGCAGGGTAAACAATAGCTGTTATGTGGAATGCAACTTCTGATTGCTAGTTTCTAAATCAAGGGCCAATTTTTTATACTATTCATGTTCCACATTTGATGTACCTCTCCTTAAAAAATATATGAAGAATAACATATAGGTAGATCTTCAAAATGTGACTTATTATCTTCTACTCTGACTCCTGACAACTTACTTAGTTTTATATTGGCCGCCATCCTAGGCTTAATCACACCACTGAGCAGATGGAGACATGTGGGCAAATCATTAAAAATCAAGGTGAGAATAATTCAGTTTTACCTTATTGTTCAATAAAATACGGCAACTTAACCCTAGGATTTTTTTAGCTAATATTATGCCTTTCTGAGCTGTGAAGGATTATGTCATCTGAAAATAAAGTTTCTCCAACACAACTTTATCAAGTGCTATTAGAATAAGGCCTAATTAGGAAGATTTGAAGTTTTAAATCTAGTCATTAGCACCAGGCCCGTGTTGTTTGTAAGAGATGCCCTCCTTCTTCCTGCTGGAGTGTGTCCAGGTAAAAAAAGATCACTAGCCATGACCTTTACGGTATATATTTTCTTCATTATCTTTTAACCTCATTTAGAATTAAAAAAACATTTATGCATTTCAAAGTCACTTGTGACTGCTCGTCAATGTTAAAATGCTGATGGCTGATTGTGGCACAGTCATTATAGAAAGAATATCTTTCTATCCTGTCTTTGATCTTTTGAGATTTAATTAAGCTCAGGTACAAAGTATGATAGTGTCTGTAGAATCCCTCTTAATTACTTATCAATCAGTATTTCTGGGAGAACTTTGTCAGACATTATAGAAGATACAGAAAATTAATAATTACGGTCCATATGCCAGAGTTGCTCATAATTTGGTGGAGGAAGCAAATCAAAACATACGGAAAATTAAATTGCAGATGTGGTGACAGTATTGAAATTTCAAAGATCAGTCTCTGATTAGGAGCCTGTTTCATGACATAGCTCACTAGTCCTGTAGGTTCAGGGGAAGGAGGGAGGACTGGACATCGGGGTGAACTGGGAGGACTTCCCGGAAAGGAATGACTTAGCACTGGAAGGACTTAGACCTTGAAGGTTGGGTAAGATTTACTATGTAAGATTTAAAAAATAAGGCAGCTGAGAAATGGCTTGTGCTCACCTTGTAGAATGATTCTGTGAGTACTGAGAAGCATTAGGAAAGTTATTTAAGTTAAGATGAGTTCTATTGGTAATTTAATAATAGTCATTGTCCTGGTCCTGAGGGCGTATACTTGATAATCATAAGAAATGATCCTGCTCAAATAAAGAGGTTTGGATTCAAGGAGACGGTTGTTTGGAATACCTGGCCATCCAGACTCGCCAAACACGTGCTGTTACCCCAGGGGAAGTGGCTAACCAGAGTTTGCATCATTTCATAAAGATGCAGGGAAAGAAAGTTTGGAAATGCTAATACCCTTCCCTAGTCAGAAGACTCTTCACAGTCTTGGGGAGAATTAGGATTGTTAGAGCAGGAATTCTCCACAGTTAGTTCCCTTTTGGCTCTGAAACCATGCTCTTACAGATCAAAAGGGAAGATTTCAAGGAATGTGGCACTTAGACATTTTACCGCAGTAAATGAGGAGACATCAAATATCCTGGAGAAGCTGAGATGGAGTCCATAGTCTTCGCTGGCCTTGGAGATGAGCTTATCAGCTGCTCTCATTGTTATTGAGCAAAGGCCTTCACTAGATCGTGGCCTTGACTGACTCCGGCCCAGCCAACAAGATCCCTTCCTGTGCCCGGAGTCTCAGCTGAACCTCTCTCCATGGGTGTTAACATGCCCCTTTTAGGACTAACACACTGTTTATGAATGGCCCAGAACACTTCAAAGCCACTCCTAAAATAGAGGGGAACAATACTGGTGTCCAGTGGAAAGTGGAGTTGGGACAGGCAGTGAGGAAACCTATCCTTAAAAAAAAAACAATACCCAGACAAATTGATCCTGACACAGCAGAGTCATTTGAACAAGGCACATAAAATATTTTAGCAAGGGTCATTGCACATCTGTGTTAAATTTCATGAGACAGAGAATGATACAGGAAAAAATGGGGATCTTAGTTATATTCCTCATCTAATGCCAATGTAGTCACATCGCTAACCACACTTATAGTTATAAGAACTGTTTTTAAGTACACTTTTCCCAAGGGCATTTATAGGTTTCAAGGTATTCTTCTATAATACGGGAAATAAAGTGCAAATATGAAGAACTTAAAGGAGGAATGCTATTGGTGGGATTATTTCTGCATCCCAGGACTGGTACATCGCACCCGATCAAGGTAGACTGCTCAAGTAAATCTGAGAATCTATGCATATTAAAAAAAAAAAACGGAAGGATGTGTTTTCATATTTGCATTTCTCATTATTTATAAAGCTAGTAAACATCATCAGCCTTCCTGTTGCCTTCTTCCTAATTTGCAGACTAAAGGTGGATTGTGTATGTTTGGTACTCAAGGAAAATAAAAGAACTTGGCAACAATATGAGCAGAGATATTGCAGTTCATAAGGTGATCATGAAGGCAAGAGAAGAACAATCGAGCATCGCTGTAGAGGCCCACGAAAGTCGTGGAGTCATGCACACCATTCTAATCATATTGCCAACTTTCTATTTCTTATGCCTGAAGTTGCTGGGGCCACATTGCTGTTTCTCAAAAGAAAACTTCCTGGGCTAGTTTTTATCATCATTTCTTCATGGACATATCTGACACACTTCTGTTCAAGTAGGAATATACAGAAGTGCACAGGTCGGTCATTATGTTAGAAATCCTCAATTCAGATTCATAGCTCCAAATTCAACTTTGAGGTCTACTTAGTGCTTTTAAACTTTTTACTAGACTAGATAACACTTCCGCCTGGTCCACGTCATTCAGGAAGAAGCTGCTGCCTTCACCTCCATGGCTCAGAACCAACTGCATTCCCACAAGTACACCTTAGAAATGATTTATGCCTCAAACGTGCAGAGCCACCATTCATTTCTGCTTTGAATTTACAGAGATATAATGTGGTTTGCACAGATCAAGCTCCTCAAAGATCTCTCAACCCTCTGAACCTTTCCATTCCTATAATTCAATACCTCGTACGTTGCACTCTAAGGATGGTTATCATTTGCCCTCCAATGATAAGACCCTTGATATGTTACTCATTTGTTCCTGCTACAGTTTTTTCATTTTCCCCAAATTTCACAAGTGGTTCTTTCTGTTGTAAGTCAAACATCCTTCCTGGAAAGCAGATTTAACAATTCACAGCAAAGCCTTCACCTCACACCTTTCTCAGAAGAGAGCAGTACAGAACACCTCACTTTCTCCGAGTAGTAAATGTGTTTGGATTTTCTGCTGCTAGTTTCTGTTTCATCTTGGGTGAGACATAGTACAGCCACACCGAGATGCTCAATAGGAATGGCTCCAGCTGCCCCTAGCAGCTATGGATTGTGATGTCACTACATTGATCTTTAAACCTACCCAGCTAGTAGGAAATAGCTCACATTTGAAAATAGCACCTGTTGGATATTGGCTACTAAAGATCTCTTACTAATCAATACATTCTATTTTGGAGAGTTTTGACATTTCTGAATAACCTGCTCAGTGCTTTTTTTTTCATGAATTCATAATAAAAGTGCATTAGATGACATAGTAAATGTATTGTCTGGCCAAATCAATTTACTAGTTAAGTAAGCTAAGTGGTAATCCAGTATTGTTTCAACACAGTGTTGAATTCAGCTCTTAAAATTGTTTTTTTAAATTTCCTCCCTGTCTTAGTTGCCTCTGATTGAGGAAACATCAAGTCATTACTTGATGAAGGGATCATTCCCTTCAGTCTCTCATTTTTCTGTGCTTTATTTTGTGAACTCCTGTAATTGAAGAGCAATGTGAACTGTCACCTATTTGATACCATCCCTGGCAGAACCCACAGGCAATATGTACTGTCGATTTTTTCTGTCTATACATAGTACTTTATCTACACATTCCCATATTATCTTACAAATTTTCATTGTTACTGTTTTGTTCTCCAGATCATGAGATTATGAAAGGCTATTCCATGGTGGCAGATAAACCCCCCCAATTTCAGTAGCTTAACACAACAATAGTTTCTTTTGCCTGACAGTCTCGTGGATGTGAAGTGAGCCACTTCCAGCCTGTAGCTCTACCCTCTGAAATATGTAGCCCCCAAGGGAGAAGTGAGAGCTGAAAGGTCATGAGGGAGGGTTATGAGGCCAGGACTGGATGCTGCTTCCATCACTTCTGTCCACATTCTGTTGGCCAGAACTCAGTCACGCAGTCACACATAACTGTGAGGGTGCCTGAGAAATGGTAAGGTGAATATACGGCAGTTCCTGTGACACAAGGGCTTTTTATATTTTCATCCTCCTGTCTAGTTTCTCAAATTGCATTTGACACCTAGTGAGTGCTTGATACTTCTTTATGAGGAAAATAATTTTTCTAATGTGTTTTGGGGGGATGCCATTTGACAGTGTCTTATTGGTGCTGGAAAAATGTGGTTAATTGATTTTTCCTGTTAGTTGATACCTGAGGATTTATGCTGCTTTTGTTGATGTCATTTCCTTAGAATAAAAATGCAGTTTCCATTAATGTAAGAGGAAGTCTGTTTAGGACTTTTTAAAAATCAAAGACAACAGAAAAAGTGTGAAATACAGTGTATATGCTTATGCCTGTTTGGCCTCTTTCCCCATGGGTGAATTTATGTTGAATCTAAATTGATCATATCCCCTTTATTTTTTACTAATATTATTAGTTTGGTGTGAAATGTTAATTACTCTCATTACTGACAAAATGAATATTGCTGAAGTTATAAATTCATATTTTATACTTAACTAAAGAGTAGGAAATGGTATTTTATCATGAAAAAGAAGCAGTAATTAGTTTTGAAAATATGCTTTCCTCTTATAAACCCAGATGTATTACACTTGATTTTTGTCTTATATATCTGAATGTCAGTTGTTTGTACAGTTCCAAATATATCTCAAATTTAAATTTTCTCTCTTGGATTTTATACTTCCTGGATCAAATATCCTCCGACTACAGTTTCTTAGCTTGAATCCTCAAGAAAATAATATGATTGACTCAGCACGAGTCAAAAGTTCACTGTCGTGAGAGAAGGAAGGAGGCAGTGGTGGGGAGGGGGCTCCCTCATCTGGAGCCGTCGGCCTCGGGCTCCGGCTGCCCACCCCATGCCTCAGTTTACTCCGGCTCTTGTGTCATGTGTGAGGCCATCGGTGATTCTGCTCTGCACAGGTTCAGTCATTTCCCTGCAGAGCCTCGTGCATTCCTTCCCTTTGGAGTGGTTTTGGGGTAGAAATGTTTGCATATCTGGAAGGTAGGAAACCAAGGCTTGTGTATAGAACCGGCTTCAGGGGTGAGGCTTCAGCTGTGTCCAAATTCACTATCTTGGAATTTAGTCGACCTCAGATTTGTCTGGCTTTTTCAAATATATAAATGCGAAAAACAGTTGTGAATGGCAAGCATATTAAGCAAGCTGGAGCAGTGTTGCAAGATGAATGGAACAGCCATGATGAGAACCAGTGGTAGCTCAATACTCCTCAGAATGCTGTTTCAGTATTATTAGTGGAAACACTGATGAATTTCTCTTAGAGCCATTAAAGAACCTAAAATGGAATCTGTTGAATCTGAGGGGCATTCGAGAAGTATGACATGTTCCAGCAAAGGCAAGAAAGTGAGTGAGTGACCTAAACCACACACCTGACCAGGCTTCTCTAGGTCTGAACATACTTCACTGGCTGCCCCTTGCTTTTGGAATAAAGTCTCGTTTTTGTGGCATGATAGCTTAGCCCCTCCTGGCCCTGGCCCTTCCAGCTACTTCTCGCTGCAACCGTTGCCAGCCCCACCTTGTTCTGCGGGATCCCGGGGCCACCAGGCACTTGCACCTACTACCCACCCCTGTTGGTCGCCATCCCCAGGGTCTCTGCGGCTCACTCCATGTGGATCTGGACTCTGAACCTTTGACCACCGTTTCTCCTCTGCCTGCCGTGCCCCTTTCAGTTTACTTTGTCACTGCACCTCCCGGCAGCCCAGCTTGGCATTTCAGGCCCCGGATGCCCCACTCAGGTGGTCTATCCCGGTGCTCCCGTCTTGACTGTGGGCGCGTCTCTCTTGGCCCTTCAGGCATTACTGTGAGATTTCACTCCACGACCATCTTCTACACTGAGCTGTGCAGGTCATGAATAAAGACTTGTTAAATAAAGTTTACGTAGAAACCTCCAGGATTTTATAATAAAGAGTTTTAGAGAGTTAGTGTTATTTCCTTTATGGAACTCAACGAGCTGAGGTATTAGTTATTCATAGTCTCTTTGAAAGACATCAGTTTTCCACAGTTTTCTCTAGGGGGCCTATTTCATTAAACAATAGATCTTATTTGTAAAAATCAAATTTGATGATGGCAAATACGCAAGGCCTGTATTGGTAATGTTTCCTCAAAAAAGTAAATAATAAGAGTTTCCTGCTACAATTTTAGAAATGGAAGCTCTCAGTCAGAAAATACTGTTTACCCTTCTCGTAATTACCCAGCCAGGTCCTGGTTTTCCCCAAACGATATACTGAACAAATTGCACATAATACATACAAACATTCTGAAAATGCTACATATTTGGAACAGAAACACATTTATGTCTCAGAGTGATGCCAACTAGTTCTATAGTGTTTTTTGTTAAGCATAATTGTAGTTCTTCACAGAGCCTGGAGAAGAGGAACAAATGCTTTTGGCATATTTCTTTGGGTATTTCAGCATGCACGTAATTTATTTGTTTGCTGCTGAGAAACACTGTGTTTTTCCTGCTGGGCACTGAGGCAGTGTGATAGGTATTGTGATTCCAGTTGCATTTTCTTATACTCAGGCTCCTGGATTTATGAAGTTGCAGTCAGTGTTCAGAGTCCATGTTCTGTGTTGTTGAGAGTTGACACTGTTTCATCTCCCCCATGTCCTGTTTTAACGGGCCCGGTTGCAACTTCTCATGGCGTCTTCCTCTCCAGAGGCCAGGGATGTGATGGAGTCGCTCATGGGAGCCTGAGTGAGAACTGCTCCGAAGCAAATAGGGTTCTGAAGGTGAGGGTAGTGAGTTTTTTTCTAAAATGGGAGGGAATTTAAGCTTTGAGAGCCTTCTTGATTCATATATTATAAGCTATCATTCATGAATATGCATTATGTTACCTCTTTTGAACTTCCTTGAAACAAATTCTCATAAATAAACAAGGAATGCACCATACTAACTGACAGAGTCATTTAAACTAGATGTATTGTGCTAATGGAGTGAAAAGAATAAAAATTTTCAAGGGCTTCAACCCTCAATTTTAATAAATTTCATGGAAATTGGATCAGGCCCTAATTGCTAATTCATCTGAAATTATTAAAAAGAGATTTCAATTACATACTACCATTGAATTTTGATGTACCAAATTAAATTAGGACACTAGATTGTATCTTTTCTTAAATCCAGACCTATTTAAAAACCTTTTCCTGTGAATTCTGAAAAGGAACTTTGTGTTCGGTTATGTTGCTAAAAAAAAAATCCAGCATTAGTACAAAATAGTAGGTTAAATCTCTTAGTGAAGATTTTTAATGACATTTCAGTGTTCCTCTTATAATTACTCTTCATCTAAGATATCCCGTAATGATGTTGGACACTCTTGGTTCAGGCTCACTGGCTTGCTTCATTAGCATGTCATTCCCATTCCACATCACAAGATTTAATTGTAATGCCGGATATGCACAGCTCTCCACAGAAGTCTAATCAAAGTGGATTCACTTGTATTATTAATATCAAAAATCAGTCCACTTGCTATTTTTATAAATAAAAGAATCCAGATACATAAATCAGCTGTCATTTATTAGCATGTTACTGGCATATCTGCCAGACATATGAGCGGTCCTATCACAGTTCCTTAGGATTATTTTCATCAAGATTAAAACCCTTCTACATTAAATATACATACTAATTCCTCCATAAAGTAATCAGATTACAGAGCAGGTGACATCGTGTGCTGGAATTCAAATGATTTGCAGTAATGAGCTGGAAAGGTGTGCTTGGAGTCAGGCAAGAAAAGGAAAGAGGAGAAACAAGGGATGAAGGAAGACTTTGGTTTTAAATTCGGGTTTGCACATCTGTTTTTTTATTGTTCTGCTAACTTCTATGTATTTATTTTTTAATAAGTAAAGGACTCAGACAAGCATCCATGATACTTAGCAACCCATGATGTCAATCATTTATACTATCAAATGCTACATACCCTAGTTTATTAGCTCCTCTTGCCTTCTTTGTCTACATACCATCCAAAGATAGGGCGGGGAAATACTTCCTGAGGTCAAGTGGTGCTCACAGATCTGCGCCTCCAGACATCTTTGATGTCCAGTTCGAATGCTGTATCTCCTCACATTATCTACCTTCCTGTTAAGAAAATTCATAAAACATGAGTAGTAACACCAGTATATAATATACTCTCACATTTGTAAAACAGATTATAGAATAAGACTTTGAAAGTGAAATAAAATGGCTACAGACTGGCTAAAAACATGTTTATACTCCTCCTGGCACTGTGGAAGCATCAGTTTGAAAACCCCCTTATAGTCTTATTGATAAAAATGTAAAAACATATGGACAACACCTTGACTTTCCATTTTACTCCAAGATATTTTCTTGTCATGTTTTGCAAACAAGAATCTCTAGATTGCTTTACTAACACACAGACACACACCAGACACTCCCCAACAACTGGTCAGCAATTTGGAAGGAAGCTAAATATTTGGTGCTGGACTACCTTAGAGTTCAGAAATACATTTAGTCCCCTTGAAAACCTGGGATAGTTGCCTTTGTGTGTGACTTTTTCATATATAATAACGAAAGACATTTGACTTAATGATTTTCACAAATACTATAAATAAATATGTACACACTCATACATATGTACATATATGTGGTATGTGTGTATATATGTTTTTTTCATTGCACAAATTTTTGTGTTCCTCTTTTTATTACAAAATAGATGCTTTCCTTAGGTCAGTTTTTGGTGCAAAATTATGTCTGAACCCACATTGTCCCACCTGCCTGGCAGACTCATGGTGAGGGGACACTGTGTATGAGAAAGAACCTTTTAAGGCACAAAGATCTTAAGTAATATTGTGATCAGTATAGTAAGAATCTATCCTCCTGTAAGTATTATTTGTGACCCATTGAAACAGAACCTTTTTACCATGTTGTGATGTTATATGGGACAGCTTTAAAACAACCCATCCCCAATATCCCGCCAGTTAAAATAAAAGCATCGCTGACGGTTTGTGCACACCCACGCCTATGCACGCACACCCACGCTAATGGGCTACTGCATGTGGCCTTTGGGGCTTCAATTTATTATTCAGTAAGAATGCATTTGACCTCGGTGTGTTGATGACTCTTTTTTCAGAAACTATATTCCACAGCCAGGCTAATCAGACTGTGTACAGTTCATTTGGAATAATTTCTCATCTAATTCCTTTAACTGTTTGGAGACAGAAAGTGCGCCTGTCCTTCATAGAAAGTAAACAGCAGCTTCCATTGTGTAATAAGCAAATAGAAAGGCTAACAGCTAATATGCTGATTCAATAACCACTTTTTCTATATTATCCTTTTAACTTACAGACATCCTCAGTACATTTTAAATTATTTCCATCAGCGATTCAGACATGGCTCAGAAAAGCAATAGGAAAAGAAAATCAACAAACAACTTTGATTTTATTCATAAAGAGTGAATTATTTTATGCTGATTTTGAATGACCTAGAGTTTCAGATGGTGTGTTGATGGCAATTCTAGTAACTCTAAAGGATATAAAAACTCAACTGGGGAGGAATAAGCATCAAAGAAGAGAGCCAGCACCTTGTAAACTCATTCTACATTTATATCTCAGAGCAAACATCAACCTTATCAGAGCAATGGAGAACCACCCACACCATGCATACATTGCTAATAAACAGGTGTTCCCAAGTTCATCTTGGCTTAGATTAGTCCAACATCTCTAATGGAAATAAAGAGGTATTTTTTGCTGTTACTTTCAAAAATAGTTTGTTGCCTTTCCAAAATTAAAATTCTTTGGACACTGTATGCTAAGCAACACACTTCTGTGACAATATACTGGATATAAATGGAGTTTTACATTTATCTAGAGGGTTTTTGTCAGTCTACTGCACATGTAAAATTGGCCCTCATTCTTGGAGCAGTAATGGGAAGGAAAAGTGAATGGGGTATCCTGGCTGAGGAAGGCAGCATTTCCATCAGGAGGGTTACTGGCTCTGGGGCCGGAGCACACAGCGCCTGCTCTGAGATTCAGCATTTACAAGATAAGGTCTTACCACCAACAGTGGAATCTTCCTAGTGTACAGATTTATCCCCTCCATCCTTATTTACTGCATTCCCAAAACAATCAGAAAAAAGTGGGGAGAATTAATTTCTGAGATGCCCAAAACATTTGAACTACTGTCACAACCGAGACACCTTCTAGTGCAACTTTGCGCAGGTCAGCAAAATGTGTCTCCCGCCCGGCGTGCTCAGCTCCGGGAGTGCATGGTCGGCAGCCAGATGGACGTTTGTCCAGTTGTGAAGAAAAAGAAAGCTCCTGCTCCCTGCGAGGGAGACCCCACAGCCACACGTGGGCGGCCCTGGGATGAGCTACTTCAGGAGGCCGTGCACAGCTCTTCCATGTGGAAGTATAGCTGCCCTGCTAGAAGGCCGGCAGTGTCCTGAAAAACCCTGGGGGTCTGCATTGTCTGCCCTAAAGATGACGGGAGGTTGAGGGAAAGCTAGGATTAGGGCAGACACTCAAGTAATGGACTTCATAACCAGGCACTAATCACACAAACAAAGTGAAACAATCCTAATAAAAATTCTGGCATAATTAACATCTTTTAGCCTTACAACACCTTCATAGCCAGGCAGTCCTTTGCACTCCTAAAATATTGGTTGTGTGCTTTCTCCTCCAGGAAGCATGTCTTGGAAGACATTTGCCTTTATGAGAGCCTATTTTCATTGAAATCACACTCAGGATGTGGGCTTCTTCATAAACCCATTGTTCTAGTGCAGGGAAAGCCTTGCAGCTTCATCACCGACACTGTGGCTTTGCCAGTAGTTTAAAATGGCGGGAAGCCTAAGAATTCTTGAAGCCATTATAACCAACAATGACTTCCACTAAAGGAAGTCACATTTGTAGTTTTTCAGCTTTTTTCTTAAAATCTCTATAAACTGCTAAGGCTTTGATTTGATTGTATCAAAGTTTGCCCACGATTGCTTGGAAACATAGTGCTGGGGAAAATATACCAACCCACTTGCCGAGTGACACTGTGTCTCTGCCTCCAGTCAGCATTTGTGCAGGAGGTACTTCACATTCCGTCACATAAAGAGCAAATCTATCCTGTGCTCAGCTGTGCCTGGACCCCCTCCCTGGCGCAACGTGGATTTACCTGCTTTCGTCGAATGCCCACCCTCTTTCTGGGGCATTTTGTCCTAGTACTTTTTAGCATTACAGCTTGTCTTATATGTCAATTAATGTATTAATTATCTAACTCAGAATGTTTTTTAAAACAGTTAAGAGTTCAGAAACATGTTATTAAAGACCTCATTATTTTACAATATTCCAGTAAAACTATATTAAGGATATTTTCTCTAGGGTTATAGTCCTAAATAACTCTTCAAATTGCATAAACCCTCCTCGTTTTCTCAGGATAATAATGTTTATTTAACATTTTACAAAGAGATGTTTAAATTGTACTTTTTGTGGGAAAAGGAACTCTGGATTTTATTTCTTCACACAGCATTTTTCAGAATCAGTGAGGTAGTGTAGCTGTTTAGAGGGAACTTCCTTGACTAGCTAAACAGGGGGTGATTGCCTCATCCATTCACTTCTCTCCCTTATGAGAAATGACTTAGATGCAGTGTCATGGAGGAACCTAGGACGAAGATGAGGAATGGATGTCAGCCTGCTTTCTGCTAAATTTCTTCCCGCTTATACCAAATAATACTGACTCTGGGCCCCTAACACACACGTTTGCCCTGAACTTCACTCCGAATCTCTGAGTGGAGGACTTCCACCCCTGAGGTTCCTGGTTTATCATTACTGGCACATCTGCATTCAGAGACAATGATATTTGGAAGCAACCAGACCCAAGGGATGGAGGTTAAAACCATGATCAAAAGTAATCATATGCCACCGGGAGGATTTTAAAAATAGCTGATTATTCTCTAAAATTTTCTGATTTCTAAATTTCACCGACTGTATTTCTTAAACTTTGTGCTAAATTGGAGTTTTTAATATTCAGTCCAAGTGAGATCAACCACTTAACGTGTTAAGTAAAGACCTCTCATTGGTTGGTTCATTCATTCATTCTCCAACTATGTGTGACTCCAAATATCTGTCCCCTTAAAAGCCTCCACACCCAGAGCAGCAGGCCCTGGGCGCCTGCCCTGGCTTTCTCCCTGAGGGTCCTACAAAGGGGCACCTTGCATGTGACCAGGAAGACAAAGTTCATTTGCAGAGCCTGAACTTCCTATGCTCTGTTCTTTCTCCCACTCCGTTTCTCCTTTTTCTACAAATGCTGCCAAAAATAGACCCTTGGAGAAGACTTGCTGTGGGAAATAAGAAATGAATGCTTCTGCCAAGGATGCCTTCTGGGAGTTTCCGGTCATTGCCGCTTCAGCGAGGTGCCGGCTTCTGTGCAGAACCGAGGAAAATGGTGTCCTGTCAACTCTGAACCACACGTGGCTTCAGAGCCCCCAGAAGCAGCAACCCAGCCTGTTAGGAGGTCCCCTGAGTACTCCCATATGATTCTGAATCTGAAACTTTTTCTCAGGGAGATGCAGAATGAACCCATGGGTGCTTGAAGATATCACGCCTTTGCATCTCCCTCTACTTGGACTTCTCATCAGGTCCACCCAGAAACTTTTATTCTTTCCTCCTGCAGTTAAAGATAGTCCCATTCCACGAAAATGGAGACAGAAATATTCAGAATGGGAGGGGTGGTGGTTGTGGGGTTTTGTATACACTAGTGATGGAGTGCTGTTTTATGTATTGTTTACTTACAATAGACAGGATCTTTTAAAGACACTTTTTTCTCCCACTGCCACAAAATTACTAATGATCCAAGATTAAGAAAAATGACAACAGATAGTGCTCATCTCTTTATCCTACACTATTTTAAATTTAAGAATCCAAGTCTCATGAGTAAGATAGTGATACTTGCAGTTTCTGTAGTTTAGTTAACAAATGCAGAATATTCTCTTGGAACCAGGGCAGATAGAAGAATATGATGCTTTTAATGTCCCTCTAAAAATTATTTTCTTTTTCTCCTGATTTATTTTAACCACTGTTTTCTGTTTCATTTTTTTTTCTTCCTTGGTATCTTACCTTTCACCTGTAACTCCTAAGAGGTCAGAGATAGAGGAAAATGTACAAATTTGGGGGATGATAAAGGTGGCCTCTCAAAACATTGTGGAAAAGATGGATTATTCAATAAGGGTAGTGGGACAACTGGCTAGCCATTTGGAAAAAAATGAAACTGGAACTTTATCTTACTCCTTTCTGAAAATGAATTCTAGTTGATTTGAAAATTTGAGCATAAAAATGAAATCATTAAAGGTCTGGAATAAACTTGGTGATTAAAACATAAAGCAAGATAAACTGAGAAGCTGTAGGTTAGACTAAATAAAAAATATCTTCCTAGACAAAAACACTTAAAGTAGAAAGAGGAACAGAAGACTGGGAAAATATTTGTAAATCAGAGAGCGGAGAAAATAATTTCTGTAAGTCATTTGCAAAGGACTGGCAACCCATTAGAAAGTGGTCATGAATAGGTAATTTACTGAAAAAAAAATTGAATAGGCAATAAACATATAAAAAGCATGCTTTCTAATTAATAAAAAGTAGTAATTAAAGAAAATCAAATTAGTATGGTAATGAGATGCCATTTTTTAAATCTATCAGTCTGGCAAAAATTTTTAAAGTTTGATTGGACTTGCTATTAAGGTTTGGGAAAGCAGGCGTTGACCTACATGTCCATGGACATAAAAATTTGTCCACCCTTCTGGTAGGACAACATAAGAAAGTTCTACTTGAATAATTTATTATAAAGATACAACTGCAAAAATATTTAGTTAAATATGTAAAGATGTTATTTAAAGGCTCTTTTATGTGAATATGAAATCTGGAGACATTCTATATGCCCTTTGATGGGGAAATGATTAAAATATAATGAAATACCTGTAAAGTGTATACATAATGCTGCCCTGAACTATGAATAGTGCTTCTGCAAGGGGCGCTACAGAGACTAGAAGCATCCTGCTTTGCCAGACCTATGCTTTGACTTCTCTGATATTGAATTGTAGGAAAAATTGGGTGGGTTGTGGGGGTGGGGGGTGTGCCTATGAGTGTAGGTACCCTGTACGTAGAAGCAGATGAGAGGAAAAAGAGGTGACCACAAGAAGTATTACTGTGAAGGTTAAGAGCCTGAGTTATCTTGAAACTGCTTTTGACTGCTCAGCTCCCTTTTATTGGGATAACTCAGAGAGTAGACCATATGTCAACATCTTTATCAAGGTTACAGGCGATTCAAATTGCTGAAAGGAAGTGACAAAATAATGGAGACACATTTCCTCATTGTAAATATGAGAAATTTCAGTCCCAAAGAGCTCAAGAGTTTTGATCAAAGTTAAGGGCAGACTTGGGAGTGGAAACTGAACCCCCATACACTGCCTCACTACCATTATCGCTGTCCCTCCAGTAGCCCAGTGGGGCATTAGCTGAAGCTCTGAGACTCAGAGCACCTGGATCTTCTGGAGGACTTCACCTTTCAATTTAACATACATATATATTTATTGTTAAAATATGAAAGTAGAAAAGCCTTCACCCGTCTTCCTATCAGCTTAAATAGAACAGGCATTTTTCTAGAACACGATTATATTGAATTTGGACAGTCAGGATCAGTTGGTCAGGGAACACTATTTGCATAGGGAACCAAACATTAAAAAACTAAAAATTAAAAAAAAAAGGAAAACATGTCTTTCATACACCTCTCAGATCCATTGTCTAAATATTTTGTTTATGGCTATGGACCTCAAACTTTTGATCTTACCTCCCATTTAGACTCCTGAAAGTTTTGAGGACCCCAGAGAGCTTTTATGTGGGTAATGTTGACCAATATTTACCATAAAAGAAAATAAAAGTAGGCACCTTTTAAATGTCTGTTATTGGTTAATTTAAAAATAATAATTCTATTTCATGTGCATATAGTAACTATGTATCAAAAAAATGTTTTTTTCAAAACCAAAAAAATAGTGAAAATATCATTTCACCATTTTCGCAGTTCTCATATGTTTCTGCATTCAATCTTCTGTAATAAGTTGAATCAAATGAAGAAAATTTAGCTTTGCACAGATATGTAGTTAAAAAAGAGTGAAATATTTGGTTAGATCTTTCAGATAATTATGAGTATTCTTTGATACTGCATGAAAACTTAACAAGTGGTAGTTTTTAAAGAAACGGGATATTAGTTGCAATATATAACCTGGAAATATAGCAATGAAAATTTCATACTGTTATATTGAATCCATCAGTCTACCTTATACTTTAAGTGGATCTTTTTTATCCATCATAATTGTGGCATCATCACACATTGGTCATTTGGAAGTTTTTATTTGCTGGATTATGAAGTGCTTCCACATGCTAACACTCTTCATTATGTATAAAAAAATCACATCACCAGTCTTGTTAACTGGTGATAGTAACATCACCAGCCTCTTCAGAAAATACTTTAAATATTGGGAAGCTACCAAGCTTGCAGTAGCGAGTGCAGATTTTCCAAAATTCTAATTTTCACTTGAAAGCTTGAATTTTATCATTGACAACAAATACTGTCAGATATTTTCCTTGAAGTACCAGGCTCATTTTGGGCACTTTTGAGGAAATACCCACCAAATATCCACATATGAATAACTGTATTTAGTCCAAAAATTGTTCCTTTATGTAAACATGTCTTCCCATGTGAGGGTGGCTAGTTAACAGCTCACAGTAATCGCACAATTGCTTTTTCCTTGCTATCCCCATCATACCTCAGTTTGCAGCAGAAACACTGTATGTGTCCCATTTTGTCACACAGAATCTTCATGCCATGTACTCAAGTCATTAATTTTTTATTAATAATTGTTACTGCTTCATCAGAGGCATTCTTCAGGGAAACATTTTTGTTTGTGTGACATAGGGGGACTGCATAATGGTAAAAAACAATGACTACTGATAAAATTTGGTGTCACCACTTTGAGTTGTGCTAAGGTGCCAGCAGTTTTACTCATCATCATTGCTTTTGCATCATCAGTGCAAATGTCAGCACGGTGAAAAAGAAAAAAAAACTTTGATGTGATTATAAAAATAACTTTTCATCTTGCCTCTGAAAAACCCCTAAGAAGTATCAAGAAGGTATCTAAAGCTACACTTGGTGAATTACTGGTTCGTGGTAATACTAGATGCTTAAATATGCAAGACTGATATAAGAAGTCCTGTTGTAATCAATTTCTGGCAATGATGGGAAAATAAAAGTCATCAGTATTCCCTGCATCAATCCTGGCCTCCTTCCCTCTTGCAATGTGAAGTAAATCATCTCCTATTCATATCAAGTGTGAAGCAAATAGTACGACTGTCAATATCAAGTGCAAATCCCATACTTTTTCTCACATTCTCAGTTATTTCTCTTCTTCTGCAACTGTGTTATTCTTGTAGCACCAATCTTTGTATCCTGGGTCATTCCCATGGATATAGAAACATCCTCCTCCATCTCCTATCTTAAAAGCAAAAATAAAAAAGCAACAAGAAAACTCTACCTTCTCACCAATTTCCCTGTGACTCCCATTCCTCATCCTTGAGACTCTATTCAGTTCATTTTGGAATGGCACCCGGCCCAGCTCGCTGCTGAGATCACTCTAGTCAAGGACACCAAGAAGTTCCATGCTGGCAAAGCCAATGGGCACCTTTTGGTCCTCATTCTTCCTGAGCTCTCAAAGCACTCAGCAGTCTACAGCATCTTCTTATCCCTGTTTCTTCCCTGCAGTCTAGCAGCCTCATTCTCTCACAGCTTTATTCCTCAATCATCGGTAGTTCCTTTCCAGACCCCCTTACTGCTCTTCCCTTTTGATCTCTAAATAAGGAGTCCTCCAGGGCCTCATTGTGTACACTTTTCTCTCTCTGTCTTCTCTCCCAGATGACCTGACCCAACTCCCTGTTGATGCTCCCACATAGAGCAATCCCAACTGACTTTTCTGACCGCCTTCCTACAGGGTTTCAAAAGCCTTCATGACATTGCCACTTGGGCCTGAATGACTTTGTGGTGTCTCGAAATAACATATCCAAAATGTACGTTTTAATTTTGTCTACCCTAATCCTATGCCCCTCCCCCATCGGCTTCATTAGAGTGAATGACACCATCTTTTACACATTGTTCCAGCCAGACACTTAGGCATCAATCCTACATTTTTCCCTTTCCTGCAGGCCCAGACCTTCAGTATTTTTTAAATTTGCATATTCAATAATTATCCTGGTAAAGAATGTCAAGCTTTGTGCTTTATGTATCATGTAGTGTACATCATGTTCACATGTCCTTTGTATGTTTATCTCCTAGGCCTTTGGAACTTTGTGTGTGAGTTGAGCTGCAGCCTCATTGTCCCTTGGCACTTTTAGAGATAATTCATGGCATCAGTGATGTACTGCAAGGTTTGTTTTACGAAAGAGGCACCTTGCAGAGCTCTCCCCAAAGTGAACTGATCATGCCATTCTGTTTTTCAAAAATAAGGACTAATACTGAATACTTTGGTACATTTTCAATATGTTTTTCAACATTCTTGGTGATGTTTTTTATTTCTTACATGTACAAGTTCTCTCTTACAGAGACTATTACTAGTAAGATTATTAAATATTAGATAATTAAAGTAATACTAGAAAGAAGTCTTCAGAGCCACTGCCTCAGGTCTTCTCCTTGTCCCAGGCAAACCACTTTCCTAACAAATTGCTTCACTCTCTATTAAGCATAGTGAAAGCAGTGAAATGTCACGACAGCTTCTAGAACTAATAAGTGACACCATTTGTGCCCTTTCTCTCTCTCCCGTGCTGTGCTGCCCTTGGTCTTTAAACAATTGATACTCTTTATTCTTTTCACAATATCAAGTGTCTCCCCTCTAAAGTTTTGTTTCGATATTGATAGTCCCACATTTTGTGTTAGAGGCATAAAGCTGCAGATAAAATAAATAACCTCATATAGGTTTCTTGGATCGATCTCAAAAGAAATATTCCAAAACTTTAAAACTGCCAACTTCCTTCATTTGATCTTCATGTGCTAGTAGATGAATGATAAATCTACTTAAAAATAATTTTTGGTTTCCACATATCCCTATTGATATTAATTGATGTTAAGTTATATGCACAGTGAACAAAGACAGGGGAGGGCTAAATATAGGTTGGCATTATCTCTACTTCTTGGTGTGTTGGTCCCTATGGTGTGTACTTCTCACAGTGTCTTTTGTTCTCTGGGTCTGAACTACATGTTCAGTCTTCCACCATAAAACTGAGATTTTATTATTGGTACTTCTGGAAGAACAGACATTTTAAATTTTGGTGTGGTCATAAGAATACTGATAAAATTTTTCCCTCTCTGTAAATCAGAAGCTGATTTTTAAAAATTGAATGATCATTATAATTCCTAATTCTGTGACACAAATAATATCCTTCAGTGATGTTTAACAGATGTGTGTCATTTCTTATGATATCATTATCAAACAAAATATCCTGTTTGTTTTTCAAAATGTGATTTTCAAAAGTTTACACAGTACCTTGAAAAAAATAACAAGATGACTAATGTAACTTACAATACCTTGGAATTGCTTGGTTAAACTTCCTGCGAATATTGAATTGCAACTGTTAAGTAAACTGTTCTTTCCTAATATTTGTAGTATGCCAAATAAATCAGAATTTTTAGTTCATGGACATTGTTTTGAAGGCAGCTGTCAGTTAAAAGCAAATAGCCAGATCAGTTGGGAAGTTTGCTTTTGTCATTATGAGGCTCAACACAACAGAAAAACTGGTAACTCTGTGTATGTGGATTTTGCTCCCCAATACATCTGAACCTAGAAGCAAAAACAAACTAAAAGAATGTTTCAATGTGCATCTCATGTGCCTCAATGGGAAGTAACCAAACTAAGTCTGAAATACCCATACACCAAATTAAGGATCATTTACCTAAAAGGGGTTTTTATAGCACTGCAGTGTGTTTATATGTTGAGGACATATTTGTCAGGTGATCAGCTAGTAATTCATAAAAAATTACTGTCTAATGTGCCCACCAGTACACTGGAGAACAAGGTGGATGGAAATTCATGGACAGTAACCTGGTGCAATCCACCAGCCAGGGCTCATAGGTGCATTTCGATATATAGGCCCCTAAAGCAAAGCTTCATAAAATAATATGTATTTTATTTATTTTGAAATATGGAGATGTTTAACTGTTCTGTGCAGGGAAATGCCTCACAGGGTGATGAAAAGGCACCCAGGCTCAGCATGCCCGGCGTGCCAAGGCAGAGATGTCTCCGAAAGCAATAAAAAATAGAATCCCTTCTTGGTCCTTTTTATCTCCTCTTTGTGTTAAGTCTATTTGATTTTGCTATCAGTGTAGCTTATAATGTTCTGAGTGCAATGAAAAATAATTCTGTGAATCTGTGCTCAATATCTAAAGGAGTTTTCAAACCAACAAGGGTAAAGGATATTCCCCCCGCCTCCGGTTTTAATTGTCTGAAAGATATGCATAGACTGTTTAGAATGACTGTAAGAAGTGATGTAGGCAAAGAAAAATCCCTGTCAAGTGCTCTGCACTTTGCTATTTGCCCATGGCCATGGACAGTCCCAAGATAAAGGAGGAAAAAAGCCTAAAACGCATCAAAACCAGCAATCTCTCAGTAAGCAGTAACTGAGGGCAACTTCACATGCAGCTGGCTGATCCAAAGTGAGGCTACCTTGTGAATTTAGGGTCCATTCTCTTTCTTGGCTCATCTCTAGTTAAAAACGGGACATTTTTTTTTCACGTAGCTTCCAATTGCAGAGCCTGTTGAAAACTCATTATCTTCAAATAGGATTACATTCCGTTAATATGAGAACATGCATATTACAATATCTGGTAAAAATCAAAAGCTGCAATTTGCTCACAACATGTAAATCCAATTCAAAATATTTCCATAACATCTATCTGCTGGATGTTACACTATTTGTGTGTCACTCTGGAATGGATTAACTCCATGACAGGCTAGGCTCAGTCTTTCTGCATTTGGTGTTTTTAAACAGTTTATATTTGTTATCATATCAAAGACAGGCTTGCAGTTTTCAAAAGGAAGAAGAGAACACAGCGCCTAAGGCTCCTCCAGCATTACATTTCTTATTCCATTTTATCTCTCTTGGTTTTGACTAATGTCAGTAACAGCTACTGGTAATAAACTGCTTGTTACAGCTTGCTGTTGCCTTGAAGCCTGGCTTTGATACATTGTCAGCCAATCCGAAGCATTTCCTGATTACATTTCCAAATTGCTTGTTTATTGATCGAGAGTTAATAAAGCAAAAGACAACTTTACAGCTTAAATTAAATGAAAGTTCCCTTTGATGTTCAAATTATCCAATCAACCAATATGCAGGGAAATGTAAGCATTTGGAAGTTTTATCTGAAAAGAAAAAAAAATGTATGAGATAAATGGATGTTAGTATAGACATGGTAGCTAAGTGCTAATGAAAAACATGTGCACCTTAGCCTACTGTGATTTCATTTATTTCTCAGGCAAAGGAAATGGTGGTGGTATTTTATCTGCCCCATTTCCCAAGCCTGAACAAGGAAAAGTACTTCTCGGATGTCTCATTTGGAGGGTCACTTTCTTAAAACAGGAACTATTTTGGTAATACAATGGAATGTATGTAACTTTGTGGATTTATTAAAGGTCTAACATTTGAAAATGGTAACACAACTTAGATGTTATCTTTGAAAAATAACGGTGTAGTTGTTTGGGTGACATATATGGTCAACTCAACTACGTAAAAGATGTTGGCCTCAGAAATATTTAGCAGCCTTTGACATCCCTTTTCAGTGAGACAGCAATCCCTTAGGAACATAAAGGGGCATCAGACATTTCTGTCAGTGATGAAAATAGATATATATTTAAAAGGTTTGCCAATGTTGGGATTCCCAGGAGACCAGCACTTTGTCATGTGTGACCTGTGAGTCGCACACTTGGTTAGAAGGGGGAAGAGGGCTACTTGAGCTCTTAAAGTGCAGAGACAGTTTTTATTTCTCATAATTGTGTAATAATGTTAGATGAAAGGATAAGTAAACAAAATTGTATGAATGTTTTACTTACATGAATGTGATACCAAATCTGTAAAAAGAAACAAAGATAAAAAGGAAGAAAGCTTAGTAAAATGTATGCCAAGAAATACGATAAAATATTAACCGAGACTATACTAAAAGGTATGTTTTTTTCTACTTACATTCTTCATTTCTTAAAATTTTTACTTTGAACATGCATTCCACTTAACATAGGGGAAAAAAATTCATTTAAACTTAAAGGTAACAAAAATAATGGCACTTTTCTTAGCTGTTGCTTTGATAGTGAAATTGCAAAAAGTTCATCCTGGGGTTAGGTATTTGGGATGGCTTGAATATGTTATTTAGGTGCTTGAGATTTCAGGCCAAATATGTGAGCTTCTTGCCAATATTGCTTTTGTTTCTCCTTCTTTTTTTCATTTGAAGCTCTCCAAAGACATTGAGTCAGGCAATCTTATATGTCTAGATTGGGTAAGGCGTGTTAATAAGCTGCAAAGAAAATGTGACCAGATGTCACCCTTTGGCTGGCCTCCTTCAATCTAGTCATTCGCCACCAGCAGTCAGTTCTGATCTCTTCAAGATGCAGCCAGATCATGTCTCACCTGCTCTAAACCCTTCTGTGGTCTCTGCCTACAAGGACCCAGGGAGCCTGCTCGTGGCCCACCTCTCAGCCGCATCCAATCAGCAGCTGCCCGGCCCTGTTCCAGCCACATGGCTTCCTTACGGGTCCTCTTAGTACATGAACTTACTCCTGCCACGTTCATCCTTCAGCACTCTGCTCAAGAATTTCTTCCTCAGGGAAGCCCTCCTTAACTTCCATCCATATCACGGTCCGTTGTCATTTGATGTCATCAGTTTTTTTCTGCTCTACGACTGGCACTATGTCACTCCCATATCTACTTAGCACAATGTCTGGCACCTAGTAAGCATTAAATAAATATGTGAGAAAGGCGTACATGAACAATAAAGAGAGAACAGGTGAACTAGTTGCTTAACAATCAAAGTTACCCCATATTCCTCCAGATGTTTCCAGAAATATCTACAACAATTCACATTAAAAGCTTCCATTCATTAATTCGTTATTATTTTCTTGAGCATTTACTGTGCAATGGTACATTTAAGCACCACAGGAGATGAAAAGATGAATTTGACGTGCATGGGCTTTGTTCTGGGGATTCATAGGATGAATCAGCATTTCCCTTTGTCCAGCTTAGTTGCTCTTTGATCCAAGCATGAACGGATACTTGAACGTGGAACTGTACTTATCTTTCAGTTAATTGTATTTATATTACTTTGTACCCAGTTTTAGGCCAAATGCAGGAATTATTCCTCATTTTTTTTACTCCCCACCCTCTTTTCCTCAGAAAATCTTTCGCAAACTCTGGTAACTTGCTTCAAGACCTTTGAATTTTGAAATTGAATATTTTGAATTCACTTGATTAGATCTGTTTCCCCTGCAACTGGCTGGTGTACACAACTGCCATACCGGTCCCCCTTCTGCACTGTTCTGCTCCCATGTTCTGTTGCCGCCAGACAGCCAGAGCGAGCACTTCAGGACATGATTCCGGCTGAGCTGCTTGCCTGTGTGTGGTCCAAAGCGCTCCTCTTGCTGGGCACTGGAGCGCCAGCTCTCCCTGCACAGCACTGTGTAATCCCATGGTGAGTGCCCCTCGCCCTGGATCATTTCTGCCAAGACTTTCACCTGCCCCTGGGCCTTGGCCTTCATTTTCCTGCTGCCCTAGATGCTTCCTCATATCACTGGGTGGCTGCTGCTTTTCATTCAGGCCAGAACCCAGAGTCCAGCCCTGCAGAGAGCCTTGTCTAGAGCCGCCACCTTCCAGTTGCTCACTGACCCATCACCCTTTCATGTTTCCTTCAGAGCACTTACCACTATCTGAAAACATACAGCATATTTATTTGTTTATTATTTTTTTTAATTTGCTTCTCCCCATCCCCATTATAATGTAAGCCCTGTGAGGACAGGATCTCAGCTGTAGCTCGTCCACTGGTGTGACCCAGTTTCCAAACTGTGCCCAGTATGGTGGATATGTGGTATAGATACTTGCTGAAGGAATGAGTAAGTGAATGACGGAACAGCCTTCCCATTCCTGGAAATGATGAGAGCTCAGCAGGCACCCTTGGCTGGCATTTGATTGCCAGCTCTAACGGGGCCCTTCTTACCGACTCCCACCTGCCATCAAGTCACTTTGCAAGTCCCACTGGTCCGGTGAAACCTTCCCTAACTGTATCCTTGTCTATAGATGTCATCCTCATTTCCGAATCATTGTATACGGTTGTTATCCAAACCAGGTTACTTTTGAGAGTGAAAAGGGTCACTGTTAATACTTAGGCAGGGACAACATGCACACAGTGGGACTGTCTTGGGGAAACTGCATGTATGGTCACTCTGTCCATGTGCCATTTACTTATCCCTTAATATATGTGAACTCTGTAGTTTTTCATAGTTAGGTCACCTTTTCCCATATTAGAGCATAAATGCTTAGTTACATTTAATTATGTTTACCACACAGATTGGGTCCTAGGAGGTGCTAGTGAAATATTTATGGCTGTCCTCTGTATTCAGTCAGTAGTACCAAACCCCTCTTTTTCTCTGTCACAATTATGTCATTCACTTATTTTGAGAAAATTACTTTCAAAGGGAGAAATCCTTTTATACATTATCCTGCATCTAATGTTTAAGAGACTATTTTCTAGTCCTTATGAAATCCATTAGAAATGCTAGGCCTTAGTCTCCCTGTGGAGTTTTGTACACAGCTCTTACTGCACTCCCAAAACTTGATGCTTGGTTTGCTGGGAATCCTGTCCTCACCACCCTCTCCCTCCCTATCTTCCTCTGACTGGATTCATTATTGTACACTCTGCAGACCTCAGCTGCTATGTCCCTCCGTCCCTATGATGTGTCTCTGATGCTCCCCAGCTCTCTGCAGGACACTGCACCACCCTGCTGGGCCATATCACTCTCAGCTGTATGGGAACCTCTCTCTCTTTTCTGTCTCCCTGTGCGGCTGAGTCGGGCTCTGGGAAAGCAATCACCCTGTCTTCAGTTTCCCTTTCTGTCCCTTGGACTCAGCGCAATGTCTGTCTCATAGTACACTCTCAAAAAATACTTGGTGAACTGTGAATGCAAGAAGGAGTTTGCCTCTGTTAGGCTTCTGGTGTAATAAGAGGAAAATGTATCTGAATATTATTATCAGCTAAGTTCAGATAGCAATAGATTTTTTTTCTGAGTAATATCCTCATCATTCAGCCTAGCAACTATTACTGTAGTCCATTGACCTGTGCACCTGGGCCAAGCCATTTTTAGTTAAGTGAATGCTAAAAATTAATTCATTATTCTTTTGATTTAAATTCTTTGGATATAAAGGAATTCTCCATTATGGCTGCTTAATTACTAATTGTAGTTATTGCTACAATTAATAACTACTAATTGCTAACTATAATTGTTAATAACTTTCTGGGGGCAGGACTGCAATTAAAGTAGACACATGGGAATTTATTTATAAAACTGTTTATTTTTAGCAGGGAGTTTTTAAAGATAATTCTTGTAGTTGATATGCCGTAAACCATTATTATAAGATGAATCTGGAAATAAATCCAGTCACTCTTTCTTCTTTATTATTCACAAAGAAATGCAGTGATAAAAATGTACTTAGAAGTACTTTGAAAAACAATCAGTTTTTAAAATGAAAATACCTCTGGAGATCCTGCCAGTACCTTCAAAAAATCTCACAGAAGTGTGAGTTAATGTGTTAGAACTTGTATTTTTATGTATACTTCTGATGACTTTGAAACCACTTAAAAACATTATAACCTAGTAAGAGAATAGTTCTAGTTGTTATGTAGTATATATTGAATCACTTTAGCTCCAATCTCCTGTTTCCATAATAAATAAGAAAAGCTGATACAGAATGGCATTCTCCAAACAAAAGAGAAAGATGATGATAAATACGAGAAAAAGGATAGCAAACATTTTTTTCTAACTTTTTAAATTGAAATAATAGTTGATACACAATATTATATTAGTTTCAGATGTATAACAATGATTTGACTAATATATATATTACTAAATGCTCACCATGGTAAGTATAGTTGCTGTCTGTCAACATACAAATATAGTATTATTGACTATATTTCCTATGCTGTATTTTCATCCCTTGTGATTATTTTATAACTGGATATTTGCACCTCTTTATCCCCTTCACCTACTTTACCCCTCCTCCACACCCTTCCCCTATGGCAACCACCAGTCTGTTCTCTGTGTTTGAATCTGTTTCTATTTTGTTTGTTTGTTCACTTGTTTTGTTTTTTTAGATTCCACATGTAAGTGAAATCATATGGTATTTGTCTTTCTTTGACTTATTTCACTTAGTATATACCTTCTAGGTCCATCCACATTGTCACAGAAGTCAAGAATTCATTCTTTTAATGGCTGAGTAATATTCCACTGTGTATTCCATTGTGTATGGACACTCCCTTGTCCATTCATCTTTCAGTGGACACTTAGATTGATTTCATATCTTAGCTATTGTAAATAATGTGCTAAACATAGGGCATATGTCTTTCTGAATTAGTGATTTAGTTTTCTTTGGATACATTCCAAGAAGGAGTATTACTAGGTCATGGTATTTCTAGTTATAGTTTTTTGAGAAATCTCTTTAGCTGCTTTTCTTCATGGCTGCACCAATTTACATTTCTACCAACAGTGTATGAGAGTTCCTTTTCCTTTACATCTTGTCAACACTTGTTATTTCTTGCTTGTTAATATTAGTTATTCTGACTGTTGTGAGGTGATATCTTGTTGTGGTTTGGATATGCATTTCCCTGATGTTTAGTAATGTTGAGTGTCTTTCCATGTGTCTATTGGCCATCTGTATATCTTCTTTGGAGAAATGTCTATTCAGGTGCTCTGCCCATTTCTTAATTGGGTTATTTCTTTTCTTTTGTGTGTGTGTTGAGTTGTATGAGTTCTTTGTGTATTTTGGATATTAGCCCCCTATTGGATATATGATTTGCTAATATATTCTCCCATTTGGTAGTTTATGTTTTCATTTTGTTGATGGTTTCCTTTACTGTACAGAAACTCTTTAGTTTGATATAGAGGATAGCAAACATTTCAATGTACAAGGCAGTGTTCTAAGCACTTCACATATCTTAAATGATTTCATACCACTAACAATCCACTGAGGTAGGGTCTATTATGATCCCCAGTGTTTAGGAAATTGAGACTTGGAGAAATATTTGTCCAAGATCATACAATTATTAAGTAGTAGAATTTGGATTCAAGCCCAGGTTGGTCAGTCTCTAACACCATATACTTTCTATTATATCACATTTATTCCCAAAGAAGTTTAGTGACTAAAATTCCATATTATAAGGCAAAAAATATGATATTACCACATGGGTCCAGAGAAGGAATAAAGAGTAAGATCCTTTGAAAATGGCTAATTAGGCTTCACTCAGCCACTCAGTTTGGAACAGCTTCATGTCACAGTGTATAATCTGAGATGGCTTTGGCTGTAATTAACAGAATACCTAAGAGTAACTTAGACAATTAGGGTATTTTTTTTTCCACATAACAAGAGTGCTGGAAGTGTGTGGTAACAGTGGTGGTTTGGCAGCTCCATGATGCCAGAGTGCTGGGTGGTTAATTTTCTCATCTTTTTCCTCATGCTCACGTGATGGCTGCAGTGTCACCAAGAAAATACCCACATGATAACAATTAAAGAAGTTCCTTCTCATGGGATCTCTCTTTTCGTAAGAGTAAGAAAATATTCCCCAGAAGTGTCTTGGCAGATTTCTCCTTTGTAACTCATTGCCTAGAACAGTGTTAATGGACAATTAGAACTGCAGGGGAGGCTGGGGAAGTCAGCACCTGACCAAAGGGAACGGAATTAGCTCGACAGACTGACCAATCAAGCTTCAGACCCTAGAACTGTCTACAGTGCCCCTGAAGGAATCTTGGTGTTCAGTGAGCACGATTTGTGACCATCAGAGCTCCTGAGGCCCATACAGTTGAATGCAGGGCAGACACCATTCTGTGAATTATTGAAAGGAAAGTTGTGACTTGCCCAAATTTGTAGAGAGAGATTCAGGGTAAGTAAGCGTTCAACCCAGAATCCTTTCGCTCCATCAGTAGTACCTAAAATGAGTGCCTCAGGGTTTTCACACACAAAAAATCATTAGAATATAATTTTTAAAGCTCTTTTAAGCATATTTCAAGACATGTTATTAAAAACACAGTACATGTGTAATTTTCTCATAGATCAGAAGTTGACGCAGGGCAGTCCCTCACACACAAACCATGTTAGCCTGTGCCGTTAGTTCACATGGTTTCTGTTGCTACTGTTTTTCAAACCTGGAGTAAAGCATCTCCTGTCATCTCTATTCAACCGTGAAGTCTCCTGGGATTGCTAGGTAGGCTATTAAAAACTGTTTATGACCATTTGTCCATGGTCAATCTGGATTTTTTTCAATACTGGACAACTATAAAGTTATCAGTTGGGTATTGACAGTGATATAAGACCATAGCAGCTTCGAACAAATTTGAAATAATCTCTAATTTGAAATTGTTATGTACTATCGTCAGAGCAGCTACATTATTCTCATCGACTGACAATATCTTCCCAGCTCCTGCTAATAACCTCTCCAGCCACCTTCCCCTGACTCTCCCTGCTTCAGAAGCATCTGTTTCAATGCAGGGAACACTTTCCTTGCCTCAGGGCTTTTGCACTTTCTGTTCCCTCTAGCAAGCATTCCACATCTAGTTAGATTCAGCTCATTCTTGATGTCTCAGTTAAATGCTTCTTCCATCCTGGACTTCCAGGATTAGGCTAGTACCCTGAGTTTCACATTTCCTGTGGTACACTCACCATTTTATAGTTATTAAATCCACTGCTGTCTCTCTTACTGGGATAACTGTCTGAGGGCAGCACTCAGAGGTGCCCCATTCACTGCTAAATCTTTAGCTCCCAGCACTTTGTGGGCTCCTTGGAAGTAATCAGTTATTTTTGAAGGAATATATGTAACATGAATAAATAAATTTGAGTTTAGATGTAATATTGATAAAAGGCAGAAAGGAATGATACAAAGTTTTCTTATTACTAAAGAAAAACTTATTAAATTGAAGGATGATATACAGTGAAATATACAAACTAATTTCAAGTACAAATAGATGCATATTTCCATATGTATACATTTGGTTAACCTCCATTCAGATGAAATATAGAAGTTTCATCACCCTGTGTCTTTTCCTCATGACCATTCCTGCTCATACCCCATTCCCTACACCCATTCCCCAAAATAACCACTGTTATGACCTTATCACCATCAGTTAGTTTTTGTCCTTAAATTGCATATAAATAAAAATTATTCAGCATGTACTCTTTTGTGCCTAGTTTCCTCCATTCAGTGTAGTAACTGTGCAATTCATCCATGTTGTACATAGCTTTTTATTGTTTTATTGTTCCCTTGTACAAAGATAACATGATGTAGTTATCCATTTCTTATTGGTGGATATTTGGGTTATTTTCCCCCAATTTGGATCTGTAATGAAAAAAGATGCAGTGAACACTCTTGGACAGGTCTTTCTGATTGTTAAAGAGCTCTGTTTTCTCCCCATTGTTAAGAGAGAAAATTCAGTCAACATATTCTTAGGATGTTCAGAAATATCTTTTCAATTCTTAAAAAAATAAAAAGAAATCAGAATAGCCTTATTATATTGCTGGGTAAATAGATAAGAATCCTGATTGAACACTGGGCCAGAAGTCTCTCAGAGATAGAAAAACCTGAAAATCTAATGGAATGGATAACTCATTAAATATGGTAATGTGCCTAACAAAAATGTGTCCACAAAAAAAGTATGCGTAAGTGTTCATAGCAGCTTTCTTCATTCTAGTCCAAAACTAGAAAAAAATACCAACAGTCTTTGAGGTATTCTGTACATTTCATTTATTTGGGGGAACACAAAAAGATTCTGCTGTTCTGCGCATTTACCTATAATTCCATGATTGTCCTATATTCTAATAATGTCCTACATTTGTATAGAACTTTAAAATTATAAATATCACATACATCACATAGCTAATAAGTGGCAGAGCAGGAACTCTAATGCAGGACTTCTGACGCCAACTTTAGTGTGTTTCCCCATCACATTCTGATTACACCTCATCAGGAAAAGCAACACTCAACATGATTACTTATGACAAAGTGTATTTAATTTTTAACATTTTAAAGCTGTGTCTTATACTTTGAAGGGTTTTTCTAATTAGAAATAATTGCATATGCATTCTGATCCACCCTTGTCAGTGGGTCCCAACCCTTCCTGTCTCATGCCTTGCCAGTCACCATATCAAAGAGCTTGTACCCTGGTCACACACACGCCATTCCACCAAGAATGAAGGTTCTTCTTGGTTGTCAATAGACAATCTGTTACTATAGTTTTCTCGTGGTTAATTCAGCAAGATAAAAAAAAATTTTTTTTACTAGAAGACTTCACAGACGTTTTAAAATGGCAATGTATCTGGTGACTTTTCTTAAAGAGCAAGCTATCGCATATTATTCTTGCTAATGGGATCCTGTTAATAACATGTATAAATTTCTAGAGAAAATAAATTTTGGGAAACTCCTTTCTATATTTTTGCTTTCTTGGTTATCTTTTGAAAGCTTACCTTTCAATTATGCCATTGTTTCAAAGGTTTGTGAAATGACTGCCTTGGCATCCTACCAGCAAATGATGTTAATGGACAGTAAAGGCCTCATGCGTCGTACCCACTTCCAGACAGAAGATTGGATTCTTGACAGCAGTTATCAGGACTAACCTGAAAATGACTAAGGTAAGCTCAGGCACCATGCGGGCCGAAGAGAAGTAGGCATTGTGCTGGGGCTGGAGGAAGAAGCATAAGACCCTGGAGTCTGGCAGGGATTCTTTCTAAAGCCAAAGGAATGTGTGCAGTGTGGAAAATAGAAACACGAACTTGCCTCTCTAAAAATATCTGTGTGTAAATGTCATCCTAAGGGGCAGCACCCACCTCTTACTTTTTCATCTACCTTCAGTTTTAACAACCAACATTTCCAAGATCTGTACCTTGAGGGGCATACCCAGCAGGGGAAATCGCTTTCTAGGCAACATGTTTGTGTAGAATTTTTTTCTTTTCTAAACTTTCAGTTAAGATTGTTTGGCTCACAGGATTCATCTGCAGATCATTTTGTTTATTTTTGCCAACCAGGAAAAGTCACTTTTCATTCTGCCTATAGTTGGTAATATGGAATTGTGTCCCTTTCAGCCAAAAGACACTACTCTTTTTTTTTTCACTGACTTATCTGCTCCTCAAATGTGCAGTGGTTCATTCTATTTGCACCAGTAGAGCTGAGCTGTTTTTTTTTCCCCCCAGTTCGGTTTAACTAGATATACTAATTCCATGTTGATAAATATTTTGAATGGATATATTACTGCCTACCTAATTTATAGTTGAAATGGTTTCTTATTCTAGTTTTATCCTAGATATAGTTAACAAGGAAGGAAAACAACCACTAACAATGAAATAACTATTCTTTTATTTTAAAGGATGTACTAAAGTTTTAACAATCTGGGCATTGGGGTATAAGAGTTATTTTTATACTTTTAAAGTATTTGAGGTATATTTTGATATCTATAAAAAGACATTGCAGTCATAAGTATAACAATACATCTTGTATTTATAATTATTCTACGTGTTAATGTCTTTGTTTCATAAAACAAGAAAATACACTGAGTGATTAACCAGTGTATGTAAATCATATGCGTTTGGGGTTAGTTCTGTCCTTCTGTTTTAACTATTTTAAGTAGTGTGACTGTCAGTATTAACAATAGGCTTGACATTCTGGAACCAGACCATTTAGGATTAAATTTTGGTTCTACCGCTTGCTGGCTCTCTGATGTGGGATTGGTTCTGTAATCTTTTTGGGCCTTAGTTTCCTCATCTGTAAAAGTAGAATAGTTATAGAGGCTGTCTTATATGGCTGCCCTGAGGATTCATTTAGGTTAATGTATATCATGCACTAAGAACCATTGTTCTTCATAGTAAAAGTCAATAAACATCTTGTCTTCTTCATCCTATTCATCACATCTTCAGTAAACACCTTCATCAACAGCAGCATTATGTAAAGAATGCAGTAGAAACACTTGTCCAGTTATATGACTAGACGATTTACAGACTGGGGAACTCCAGTAAACATTTGAATTTTTGAATTTGAAGTCTCTGAGTATTTCTGTATTGTAAAAATTTCTCAAAACATGTATATAGAGACTAATGTTTAAAAAAGACACTCTTTCAAAAATGCTAGGTACTATGCAAATGTCAGTTGATTGTCAAGAAGGGAAAGAAATAACTTTCCACCATACATTAATAAAGAACATTGAAACATACCCTACTGAGACAGATCCTCAAGAACAAAAGCATGATTTATTCATCACTGTACTTCAGCCCCCAGCACAGCACTTGGTATATAGTAAGTATTAAAAAACTACATTAAAATATCCTGGACTACAACTTACCCAGGACATGAAAAAATTTTACTCTCATTCGTTAGTAAACAGATAAAACAATCCAAAACATAAAAGAACAATGAGGTATCATTTAAAATATTTTGCTAAAAATTAAAAATAACAATACCCAATGTTGATGAAGATGTGGGAAAATTAGAAACTTACAAATTGCTGCTGACAGTTTAAAATGGAAAGCAGTTTGGCAATATATATTTAAAGACAGAATGTTCCTTGGTCCAGTAATAGTCTGTTTTTGGAAATCTATCCTAAGAAAATAATTCAAAGACAAAAAGGACTACTATGTAAAAATGTTTACTACGGAGTTACTTACAGTAGAAAATGAAAATCAGTGCAAATATTCACTAATCACAAATGGCTAATTAAATTATGGTATATAAATATGTTAGAATATTATGCAACCATTAAGGCAATAATTATGAGGACATGAAGACAATCTGGCTGAAACATCTGATGCTCAGTTTTTGCTAGAATCAATTTATCTGCTAATTATGAATATATGGAGCAAAATGTGTGAAATTACACTGAGTGAAAAGCAGGAAAGTATATGTTTTCCTGATTTAAGTTATATAAACATCATGTATGCAGATGCTCATGATGTGAAGAGGAATTTTGGGGAAAAAGTATTTTTCCTTTATTTAAAATCTAATTTTATAGTGTTTTTAAAAAAGAAAAAGAATTCTGTCTTTTGCTATCAATACGAAATCTGTATCAAAACATCCACTGCCTACCTACCGACATGAAATCCCATCATGACAAAAGAAGAATGCTCTCAGTTGACAATTCAGCACATAACACAGAAGATAAAAATAGGTAAAATAGCTCCAGGTTGTTACATTTGCCTTAAAAAAAAATACACGAACAAATCTTAAAATGAGATGTATATAACTCCTCTGAATTAAGACTTAAACAGATAATAATGTCAAGACAACAATTTTACTTTTATTTTGCTTTCAGTGTAAGTTTTTAGTTAGAATTTTAGAAACCAGTACCTACCCCCAATTCTTTGGAAGTTTCATGAAAAATTGTCTTCGTGGAATATCGCTGCTCACAATCACTTGATTTGTTTACTGAATTCCACAAAATAAAGATGTGTCTCACAAAGAGGTCCTGTAATGAAATACCAAAAAAATTGGTACATTGGCCAGTGGGACCAGAGAAAGACATGATTCTTTTCAGCATAAATATGATTGATAAATATGAAGATCATATTAAATTACACATGGAAAATGCTTTCATTTAGGTAGTATGTGAGATGACTGACAAAGAATTATGTTGTCTAATATTAACCAAATTAGAGAAATAAGAGAGAAAATGTACGATTTACACTCTAAATCTGAGGCAGAGAGAGAGCAATTGAGATTCTCAGAGGACGTCGTCCCCTGATGACGCCTCTCATTCACACATTCCCTGGGGGAGCGCCGTGCGGCCGCATATTCTCAGCTGTTGGATGTGCTCTGCTCATTTTCCAGTGGGGGGACCGGTTTAATGCTTTCCCAGCAGTGTGTACTTTTTTCACTTCTGCTATTTCTGTTTACCTGTCTTCTCGCTTATTTATTGTTTGCATTTAGCTTGCCCTGCAGTGGCTCTGAGAATTGTAGGATGAATGGGCAATACCTGCACAGGCCACAGCTTTACAAATAAATCTCTCTTCAGTTTTCATTCCTCTTTATCCCTTTTCCTTCACCTGATGACATTTTCTAAAGGACCATTCGTGTTCAAACAAATTGTAAAGGATATTTCTTTTCAGATTTATGAAACCTGCCTGTAGACCCCCAACTTCTTCCCAAAGAAGTTAAATTCTAGTTAAATTCATCCTCTGCATTAAAAACCAACTCCTCTTTCTCTTACATAAAAGATAGTGCTAGTTCCAATGTCTTGGGCGGGCCACTAGACCTCCTCAGACTCATCTGTAAAATAAGAGGATTGTACAACATGATGCCTATGGCTCAGTGAAAGTTCAATGATTTCTAAAAACCTTTTACTTTAGGAGATTTGCAAAGAATAGTTGCATAGATAGATTAAACTCTGGGGGATGGTGCCTGGTGAATAAATACTTAGCAAACAGTTGGACATGGGAAACAATCATAGCCGTGGCTATATGAATAGCCAAGGACCATATTAATGATTTTGGAGGGAAGCTCAGCAAAATGCTAATTTATTTAATAAATATTTAATAGTGTATTATTTCAATAAATAAATTAGTGTTTACACAGTAAAGAATACAAATGTTTTGTGCACACATTCTTGACCCACTTCCAGAGTCCTTCTTGAATATTTCCCAAAGAATTATTTAAAAAATGATGAACACCAAAACATTTCTGTTTATAGCCATTTATGATTGGTGGTTAAATCTATAAAATAATCCAATGGTTTACCCCTCTTATCTTGAGAATGTTTAATTATCTTCCATATTTGCTTTAAATTAGCACCATCAAATGTACATTTGTATAAAATCTCCTCTGAATCATGAAAGATTTATAATTTGAAATGTATTTGGATTATTCTCTAGTCAATCAGCTGGATAAAAATTAGAAATACTGTAGCTAGAACAATTAAGTGAGTTGAGCTGAAAATTATAAAAAATGAAAAAAATTTATCATGGTTTTGGCTGCAAAAATGAAACTAAAAGCCTATCACAGAATTGATGTGATAACAGGAGCCACATGTATCCTTTCCAGAAGTTCAGGTTAATAACTGAAACATAGACCAGAAATAAAAGGGTCAGGAGTGGTGCATTCTTGCTAGTAAGCCTGGTGCTGGCACCCTGTGGGCTTGTGTAGGTTAATTAACCCTGGAGAGATTCAGCTACCATTCCTGGAGTGTAGTGACAAACAGTTGCCTGCCATTCAGTCCAGCAGCTAGGTACAAATGCTGCTTCTAGTGGTGTCTGGCGGGTGTAGCTGCTGGAGGGTGGTTCCAGCCTGAGGAGGGGGTAGGCATTCCGAAGGGACACCAGGAGAGATGTGCACCGCAGCTCGGAGGCACCGGCAACCTGGGGGATTGTGCACTCCTCCTTCCTGAGAGGAGCAGCCCCGCCTTCCTTCCTAAGAGGACTGTCACTGGTGCAGGTATCCAGGCTCCTCCGTGGGGCCGTGCCTTTCGGAAAGGCAAGAAGGATCTTTTGCCCTGGAGCCTGCACTGTTCCCCTGGCTCACTGAGACATGGAATCCAAAGTAGTTTGGGTCGGTGGGATGTAAAGCCAAATGGACTTGAGGGATGGGCGTGGGCCTGGTATGTCTGGCAAAGGACTTCCTCAGTCTTAAAGAAACACAAAAAAGAGGTTGTCTTTACTACCTCTGGATATTGACCTGGGGATATAATCTCTGTTTTAGGTATATTCATCCAGGAGGCCAGGAGAGTCCAGGTGGTAGAGCAGAAAAGTGACTTAAACTGGACCTAAGATGGATTTGTACAAACCGTGTAACAGCGAAGAAGCAAGAGCATTTCAAGGCAAGATAAGAGCATTTATAAGAAAAAGAAATGACTGGAGCTGGCATTTCATTGAGCAACGTTGAGACCCTAAGGCTAGAAACAAAGGAAGTCATAGGAGGAAAAGTTTTGATAAGGGAAATTCGCTGGTTCCTCACCAGTCCCTTCTCCGTGCGGGGAAGATGTGCCAGGCGGGTTCCTCGGGTTCCCTATGTGCCTGGTAACGTGGGTCTTCAGGCTTCTTTATTCAGCTGAATAGGGAAAGTCACAAGAAGTCTTGGAGACTTAAGGCAGTTTTGCAAGAGACCCTGCTTTTATCTCAACATGATCTTTTTTGAATGATTTCGTGAGAGTATGGAGTCTTTCTTCATTGTGGGACACAGGTTGATCTGGTTGCCACATTAAAGAGAGAAAATGACTTCCTATCTAAGTAAAAAGAATATGATATTTATATATTTTAAACTCTATTTTCTGAATCTCAAAGTGTGGGACGTACCTTGTAGAAAAACCAGACCACAAAGAAGAAATATAATTATTTAAAATTAAAATGAAATCTCACCAAGATGGAACAAAGCTAACTTTTCCAAGTTTTGTGACTGTTCATCCAACAGCAACCCTCTGACTCCAGCGATCCAAGTGCCTATAAGACTTGCAGAAAGTAATTCTTTACAAAAGGGGGTGAATCTTAAGTGCATCAGATACCACTGACATAAATGAATGCTAAGTCATTAAACACACATTACATTACCAGGATCATTTTGTTGCAGATGTATACATCTTATTTAATAAAATCCAAGAAGCCATTGATTGTTAAAGGGAGAATTCTTAATTTAAACTAGCTATAGTTATTTATCCATTTTCATTGCTGTACATTATTCATTGTATAAGTATGCCAGTGTATCCATTCTAATATTCATGTCCAATTAGATTGTTTCCAATTTTTGGCTATTGGAAACAATGTTACCCTGAGCATGATTTTATACATTTTAAGACAGGAATGTATATTTGGAGTGAAAAAAAGCATGTTCAGGTTAAAGTAGAAGCTGCTAAAAAATTTTCCAAGGGGGTTTTACCAATTTATTCTCTCACCAGCAATGTATAAGAGTTCTGTTTGTTCTTTGTATTGTCTTTTGTTGAATATTGATAATCATGTGTAACTTCTCCTTTGTGGCTTGCCTTTTTTTCTTCTGATAGTTTCTGTCAATAAATAGAAATAGTTAATTTTAATATTGTCTCATTTATCAGTTTTTTTGCTTTTTGCTAGTGATTTTTTTGTGTGTGCTGTTAAGAAATCTCTGCCTCTCCAAGTTCAGAAAGATAAGCCCTTATGTTGTCTTCTAGAAATTTCATTGTTTTTCTTTTTATATTTAGAGCTAAAAAATCATCTGTAATATATTCTTGGCTATGAAGTGAGCTAGGAAGGAATCAAAATTCCTTTATTTCTCCATATTGATATCCAAATGACCTGGTATATCTTCCTGGAAAGATCATTCTTTCTCTCACTGCTACTATAGCATATGAATCAGAGACTACATTTGGACAGATATATTAGATATATTATTGGAGTGTATAAATAGTTCCATAGTCAACTTGTCTAAGCTCGTACCTGGAACATACTGCTCTTATTATTGCACTATAGCAAGTATTGATCTTTAGTGTTATGAGGTCTCCAGCTTCATTATTTTTCGTTGTTCATAATTGTAGCTCCTCTCCATTTCCATAGAAATTTAAAAATCATCATCTGGCCATATGAAGACATTTTAAGGATGTTTATCAGGATTAAGTTGAATCTGCATATCAGTGGGGAAAATTGTGATTTTTATAAGTCTTCTAACAAGAAAATTCATATGATTCCATTAATTTAGGTTTCCTTCAATTCTGTGATTTTCTTTGTAGATTTGACATTTTCGTTGGATTTTTTCCAAGATATTTGGTGCTTTTGGTTACTATGTTAAATGGGACTATTTTAAAACTTTATACTTTGTTTATTGTTGGTATATAGAAACAGCTTTTATTTTTGTATATTGATAGCTTTAATTGTTTCTTGGGAAAAAAAAATTTTTTTTTAATATATGGACTGACTAGGAATGCCAGGGCAGTATTGATAGTAGACATCTTTATCTCATTCCCAACCTCTGAAGGAAAGCTTTAAATAGTAACTTCTGATGCTTGGAATAGGTGTTTTTATAGATACCCTTTATCAGCCAAAGAAAGTTTCTTTTCTAAGCTTTTAAGAAAAAAAAATTTAGTTCTGTTTTTAATAATGAATGGGTGCTTTGTTTAAAGCTGAATTTTCCATAATTTGAGGGGTTTACTAGTTAAATTTTTGTTAAATATTCCTAGTGTAATTCAGTTGTAGTCAGAGAAGATACTCTGAATGATTTCAATCAATCTGAAAAATTTTGCACATTTTAAATTATACTGCATATTGTCAATTCGGCACTTGCTACATTTACAGTTTTGTCATTGTTGAGTGAGTGCAGTGTCCTAATTACACCAATTACATCAATATGCCAGTTAGTTTGTTAGTGTATTATTCAAATCTTCTGTACACTTACACTGAATTTTTTTGCCTCTTTGTTCTGTCAGTTGGTAAGAACACTCAAAATCTACTGAAAGTTTTCTGGCAAGTATAGTTTAGGAATAGCAAAACTAACTAGGAAGCTTCAAGTAGGTTTCTTAAGTGAATCCTAACTCACAGATTGTCAGAGCCTTGTGTTGAGTCTTTATTTATTAAAATGGTAATTAGTTTCCCATTTGGCTAATGTTCTCTGTGTACAAGTTCCCTGGGTATGAAGCCTTAAAAGGGATTAGTGGGAAGATTCGAGGGTCTAAGCCCTCCTGATCCCCTGACACGGTATTTACAAGAAATATTTCACAGCTGTCCAAAATACACAGTCTTGGTTGTACATTTTTATGTAGAATTCTCATTAAAAGAACCTTAAAAAAAAAGACACATTGTGTGGGGCGTGTGAAATGGGTGGAGGAGGTCAAAAGGTACGAACTTGCAGTTATGAAATAAATAAATCTTGGGATGTAATGTAGGACATGGTAACTAGTCATTAACACTGTATTGTATATTTGAAAGTTGCTGAGAAAGTAGATCTTAAGTTCTCAAGACAAGAAAAAAAAGTTGTAACTGTGTGGAGATGTACATTAACTAGACTTATTTTGGGGGTCATTTTGCAATATATATAAATATCAAGCCATTAGTATCAAGTCATTAGGCTTATATACTTGAGACTAATATAATGTTATATGTAATCATATCTCAATTAAAAAAAGACTTAGGAAAAAAGGACGAATGTTCTACAGAGTCTTAATTTTTGAAAGTGTGGATTATTAATACCTTATATATTAAAGTTCTCATTAAAATATTAGCTACATTTTTGTGGCTACACAGATCTTCCATGTTTTCAATATCATTAACAAATTGAGCTTTTGAAAACTCCATGTACTGAGCACAAGTTAATGTAAAGATCAACAGGTTAATAGGATGTCAGTCCAAGCTCATATTCATCAGAATATTTGTATTCTCAGACGTTTACTGGAGTTCAAGATGTTCTATTAGCATCAAATGGTGTCACTTGAAAGGTGTGGCATTGCTGGTTATTTCAGTAAAACTAGTTTATATACCACTTCTCTCTCAGAGAGTTAAAAAAAACTCTGGGGCTGGCTCTCAGCAGGCTCTGTGTGGTGCCACTGATAGAACTTAGAAATAAATCTGTATGAAGCAGCATGCTGACAATGTTCCATATTCCAGATGGCAGTTCTTTGGAATGTCTTGGGGGATTTTATCCACAAGAATGCACACCAGGAGGTGGTGGGGCAGACTGTGCTAGGAGTCACAACCGAAGCTCTGTGGTGTATGGGGCAGTGAGTGTGCGTCACAACCAGAATCTGTCAGCATTTCTCAAATGACACTGTCAGCACAAGAGGATGCTAGAAGCTAATAGCAGAGAAATGCAATGGGAAGATTCAAGTTCAACAGTTTTGAATTAAAGAAATAAAAGAAAACTGGGTAAAAATCTAAAGAAAACACTGCTAGAGTGGCTGTTATTGAAAGAAAGGGAGAGCTAGATTGGCTTTTGCTAAGAACATAAAAAGAACTGAATTCAGAATTTTACATTATAGTTAGATACTTCAATTACACAACTATTATCAGAAGACAAGGAAAGCTGGCCTTATTTTATTTCATTTCTTTGTAAACAACGTTTTTGAGGGCTTTCCCCCTTGATTAAAATAGGTTATGTTGATTGTAGAAAATCTGGGAAATGGAGGAAAGTATGACAATAAATTCACAGTAATCCCCAGAGATAAGCAGAGTTAATAGTTTGTAATACATACTGTCAGTCCTTTCCACATAAATATATATGACTTTAAGAAGCCAATTTAGTCATACTGTACACAGATGTACCAAATATAAGGCAATTTATTTCTCCTGACTGTTCTGAGCCATTTTGAGCCCTCCTCTCTACCTTGCCCCCACCTTGGATAGCAAGGAAAGAAAAAAACAACTGAAATGTTCTGTCTCTAAGATTTCCCATTCCTTTGCCCTGTGCCTTCCCTGATCCTGTAAACATTTAAAATGACATATGTCCCCACTACGCTCCTGCCATACTGCTTTATTTTTTACTTTATCCCATAGTTCTTTTCATGATGTAACACCCTATTTATTATGCTCATTGTTTTTTCTTTTCAATTCTTTTCTTCCTTAATAATTTCTGGGTCAGTCTCTTTGGATGTGTGGTCTTTTTTGCTGAGTGGGACTGAAGGATCTTGGTCAGCCTGTGACGGTAGCCATTTGTTCTGACCTTGAAACCACAAGCCCAGGCTGTTTGAGTCAGTGTGTCTGTATTTGGTCACTGGGGCAGAGAACCTTGGAGGTCCTGTAGAAGCCCCTGGTAAGCACTAGAGGAGTTGGCAGGAGGGGCCATAGATAGCACTGCCTGAGTCTCATTTTCTTCTCCTCCTCCCTCGGCCACCCTCAGCTCCCAGTGCTGCGCCACTTAGGTCGTGGAATCCAGCTGGGGATCGGTGCTTTCCAGCACTTTTCATATTTGTCTTGAGACATTCCAAAGCAGTGCTATTCGGTATGGCAGCCACTGGCCACATGTGCCTATTGAGTTCTTGAAGCATGGCTGGTGTGAATTGAGATGTGCTGTATGTGCAAAATACACATTGGATTTCAAAGACGATAATAAATGTAAAATGCCTCATTAGTAATTTTGTGTTGAGTATAGGTTGAAATAATAACATGGCTACACTGGGTTAAATAAAATGTATTATTAACATTAATTTCACCTGCTTTTCACTTTTTCATGTGGCAACTAGAGAAATTGGAAAGTAGAGATGTGCTGGCATTTGTGGCTCGCGCGAGGTTCCTGTTGGCTGACGATGGGGAGGCAGCTCCCTTGCCCCGGCGTCTGTGCTCTTCCTCAGGGAGCACCTCTCAGGGTAGCGCCATCTCTGGCCTCTTCCTTCTGAAAGCCTCTCCCTTTCTTCAGTGTCGTGCAGTCAGAGGCTTTTCTGGGCAAAAGACTTCTCTAAATTTATGGGCAAAAAATGATTTACGTGTTTAGGCTTGGTCCTTAATATGCCAAAAGAATGTAGAAAGTTCTTTTTCCTTTATCTTCCCACAAAACCTGGCTTTAAAGGTTTATTGTCTTTGACAGTCAAAGCTTTGCAGTAGAATGGGTCTTCCGGCTGGTATCTGCCCCAACCTCTGAGGCACTAAAACCCTAGATCCTGTCCTTTGCTTTTATGTACAGGGAGCCTCCCTATCTCTCTCCTCCCTTTCTCTGTCTCTCTCTTCATATGTGTGTGTGTGTGTGTGTGTGTGTATATTAATATATATGTAACCGAATGTGTATTTGTATTTGTAACATATATGTATTCATTACATATAGATGTATATATTACATATGCATATAGATGGTATATATATATATATATATATATAACATGTATATCCTACAATCTTGCAAAAAAAATATTGTCCTTATTATGTAGATATTATTCTACTTTTTCCTTACTGAGATTTTTGTAATCTGCATTTTCTCTCTAAAATGTAGTGTGGTTGAGGATGGAAGCATGACCCCCTAGCAGGAAAACTTAACTGAATGTCACAGTTGTCAAGGAAGACATTTCCATCTACCCCTGAGACCTCCTCACCGCACCCACAGAAGGGATTCTGATTTTTTACTACCCCGCCCCCTCACCCACCCCAGCTACCTGCACAACTAGTAGAAATATCCAAAGATACTGACCCAGAAATTGTTTATTTTTGCTTGATTTGAGAGGCTGCAAACACTTTCTCTGCCCCTAGAATGTATCCTGAGGATACAGCACTTTGCTTTTTGTGCATAAACATTCCCCTCAAAACACAAACACCCTGGAAGATTCTTGTGCTGCAGGTAGGCCCTCCCCTGTTCTTGCAGTAAGCTCTCCACACTGTGGGATGAATTATTTCACCCTTGTTCCTGTCAACAGAAACGAAATTTGAGTGGCAGTAGAGAGGGGCCTAGAGGAGAGGGAGCTGGCATAGGCAACATGGAGACAAGTGGAACATTCTAGTCCCAGTCCAGGCAGACGGGGCAGCAGCAGGGGCCCAGCTCTCTGAGCAGAGGGGCGGGGAGAGAGGGGCCACGAGGAGGGAGACCCAGTCGGAGGCCACATGACCCTGCGTCTTGTTTCCCAGGCCTGGTGCCTGGTCCTGGTGGCCAGTTTACCCACGGACAAGAAACAGTTCCCCTTTCTTTCTGTCGAATAAATACACAAAATGTGGTTTGAACAAAAGGTAAAATAGAAGTTTCCAGGGAATGTAGGGATGGGGGAAGGGAGAGTTATTATTTAATGGATATGGACTTTCTGTTTGAGGTAATGAAAAGTTCTGGAAATAGTGATGGTGGCACAACATTCTGAAGTTACTTAATGCTGCTGAACTATGCACTTAAAAATCATTAAAATGGTAAATTTTGTCACAATAAATGTTATATATGTGTGTAAAATAAGTTCCTTAAAACTAAAAGTTTTAAAAAGTGGTTGAGATCCATGGATGGCAGGTGCCAAGTGGTCAAAAACTTGGCAGCGGCTCCTGTGAGAGGAATGGGAATTGCAAAGCAGAAATGTCACAGGAGGCAACGATTCAGCAAGTGAGCCACACAGAGGGCCTCACAGAAAGCAGGCAGCCTTGGTTGCAGGGAGCGCAAGCTGCAAGGACTAAGGGAGCCCCCTCACATCAGAAATACTTAAGGAAATAATTTTCAATTGATTAAACATGGCCTGAGAAAAACGTATACAATCTGGCCATAGCAGTACCTGCAATATTCCAGGGTGTGAACCTTGCTTTTAAAAGAACACACTGACACTGTACTTTGGCAGCAGGAGCTGCCTCTGAGGCAGGGGTAGTTTCTCAACACAGCTCGGCTGGCTTCAGGCTGGGAGGCAGGAACCCCATGAGTACCTTTGCTGTTTGGTTCTGATCTCACATTCGTGTGGTGTAGCTCTGGGCACATGTTGGAGCGCTAATGAACTAAGTATGGCTTGACAACAATTCAGACGGTAGTGCTTCTGTACAACTGTCACTTCATTCACTCTGTCCCCAAAGCGTAACTGGCAACGTATGCATCCAATAAGGCTCAATCAGTGAAAGATAATGATAATGTAGTGGGAACACACAAAATAAGGAGAAATAGTAAGTGTGCCTGGCAAAAAAATATTGACTGAGATGATTAAAACAGATGGCAGAGAAACAGTATCCTTTTACTCCTGTATGGGAAATAAAGTTTTCATTCTGATGGCCTCCACACCAGCCAGTAACTCCTCACGGCTTTAGGAGATGTGTCTTTGAGGAAAATGAGTTTCCCTCTGTGGCTTTATCATGGACTTAGCCAGAGACTGTCCTGGGCTCATAGTACTGGCCACTGGCAGGGACAACACTGTCTTCCAAAATGAGCATTAGAGGGTTGTCAAGGACAGAATTCCTTGATAGAAAAATTCCATGCTACCATTGCCATCTTGCAAGTACTTAAGGATGCCAGCAATAAAATATGTTGCTATAATACTGACAGTGTTGGAGAAGGGGTTCAGAGCAGTCATGCAGACATCGTGGACTAGACACTGGGCATTCGAAGAATGACATTATGAATTTGGCCCACACCTGGAGCACATTTCATAGCTCTCCCCCTTTTGAATGACACAATCTCAAAAGTGCCAAAAGGGGATCTTGACTGCCTGCAGTCCTGGACAGATGCTGCTGCGGCTGCTGGGCGGAGCCTGGGGAATCCCTATTGGTGTGCCTTCCTTGCACTTGTTGTGAGAGCTACTCCCCCTCCCCTGCCTTCTCACTGCCATCCTCATGTAGGGCACAGACCCCACTTGCATTCAAGCTGTTTCTACTCCTTTGCCTCTTCCCAGCTACCTCTCTCCTCTGCAGGGCATCTGGCCCCACTAAGTGATGGCAGCAGTCGTGGTGACCTGGCTCCCTCTACTTCCATTACTTCTGTGCCATAATATCCCCACTTAGGTTTCCTCTTTCCTAGGTACTTTTGAGATATAAAGGCAAAAGTTACATTTGGAAATGTTGGCCCCACAAAATCAATTATGCAGCTCTCACTAGTACAGTGTTTATAAACTCTGGACCCACAGTGGCACATCACGTATTGCCACAGTGCAACACATTTCAGGCCTGTGTAGTAAGTAGTAACTACACTCTCTCTTATGTGAAAAGCTCTTTGGAAAAGTCCTTTTTTATGCTTTCCCTTCTTTGATTAGTTGAGTTGCTATTTCTAGCTTTATCAGCCAGCCTCCATCGTTGCCTCCTCTGTCAGTAAAGAGCAGAATCTAACATTCTTTTGTCAGCTCTTCTTGAATAGCTTTCAACCCCTCCTTCTTTGTTACCATCCAAAATGTTAAGCTCATAAAACATAAGTCTTCTGATCCACAGCTGGATGTGCTTAACCCGTCCTAGAAACCTGTGCTTTGTGCTTTTAAATTATGTAGATCTGCCAGAGAAGTCTGAATCTGTTTCATCTTCATCTTGTCTTTTATAATATATATTATATATTTTATCTTACAGTGTTCCCATTAGTCCTCATGGGCATGCTTATGGGCTAATATAGGCCTCAAAATCACCTTCTGGCATGGAAAATTCTGCCTTGGGGCTTGTAAAGCACCAGAAAGTCTGCAGGGACCCCTCTCCTCCAGGCCAGTTGAATCAATTCCCTGGATCTTTAGAGGAATAAGAAACACACCCTGTCAGTCATTCCCTGCTCTGGGTACACCAGTGCTATAGTCTAGCAACTGAGTGTTACATGTGGATTTTAGTTTGTATTAGTTAAAACAAACACATCCATACTGTCAGAATGTCCTTCTTTTCACTGTTGATGCAAAGGTGATACGTGTTAAAAGTGGCCTCTGTAATAGCAATGAAACCACAAATGCAGGTCAGTGAGATGCTGTAGGGACAGGCATTGTGGCCTGGTGCCAGCATGTTGGCGTGAGGGACAGAGCCTTGCCGGTCAGGTGTGTGACCTCCTGCCTTGCTGCGTGATCAAGACCTTCAATCCAAATATCAAATTCCTCCTATTCTTAGCATGCCCTCTTAAGATCTATGAGAAAGCATGAATTTTCTCAGAGTCTTCTGGTGAGACGTTTTTTGTGTGTGACTTTCAGTTTGGCTTGAAATGACAATTTCTGATCTTAGAGAAACAAAGAAACCATCCATAGGAAGAATACACTTGCCTGTGGCTTTATCAAAACTTTGAAGGAACATAGTACCCAAGTATAAAACATGACTGGAATCTGTTCTGCCTGTCCCTCTGCTGGAGCCGCAGTGGGCCTCTGGGGCTGGTCTGGCTGTGTAGGCGGTGCTCATGTCATTCCCCACATACATGTCCTTGCAGAGCTAGGCTCAGTGTATAGACATGGGAAGACTGGCCCCATCCCTTGTGTGCATGAGTGAGGCTGCTTCAGACCTCTGCCAGAACTTTCTACAATGTATCAGAATAAAACTAAAGAAGAAAACAGCATTGCATATTAAAATGATTACTAAGATTTGAGAAGTTGCCTTCCTGTGCTGTTGAGTGGGAAAGTTTACACAACAGTATGTGCCGTACAATTCCATTTTTACTTAAAGCACAGAATAAAAGAAGTAAAGTAATAGAAGCATATACAGCAAAATATTACAGCTTTGGCTGGTGTCATTACAATGATATAAAAATTGTCATTAGCTTCTTTTATACCCTCCCAGTGTTTCTGTATGAAAATAAATGCAAGTATGATACATATTCTTATGAGTCTCCTTTCTTACACAAAAGATAGCATATTTTATTTTTACTAGATTATTCTGCTTAAATACAAACAAGCCCAAAACTTTCAAAGCACACTTTCTTTCTCACTCACTTGGGATGTGGGCTTCTGTGCTCCAGCTCCAGCTCTGCGCCTGGCTGGAGGGAGGCTTTCGAGGCCGTCTCTTTCAGGGACTAAGGCCAAAGGAGTGGCTGCTGTCTGGGACATGCCCTTTTCATGGTTTCAGCAGGGAGCTGGTGGGAATCCGTGATGCCTCAGGAAGCTCAGACGAGATATCTAGCATATTATTCCACTGGCTGCTGCACGTCACAAGGCCCGAGCCCAGTGTCAGGAATGTGTCACCATCTTACTGGAGAGCATTGTTTTGCACAGTGTGTTTTTCACTTACCAAAGTGGCCTTGAAATCTACTCATTTGCATATAGAGAGGGCAGCTGCAATTTTTTAAATACCCACATAGGTACTTCATCTTGTGGATATGCCACAGCTTATATAACCAGCCCCTCCTGATGGCAGTGTGGGCTGCTTGCGGTCTTGTACATGTCAAACGATATTGAAATGAATCACCTTGTCGGTATGTCATTTCATAAGTAGGAAGTCGGGTAGCAGAATAAAGGTTAAGGTACCCTAAGGAAAAGAACAGATATACCATGGCTTAAGGTTATTTCCTTCATGCAGCAGTCCTAAGAGGGGGGTAAAAGGAGTCCAGTCTGGTGCCTTGTTCCTTGTGATCATTCAAGGGTATCTTAGTCTGTCAGGGCTGCTACACAAACTACCACAGACTTGGCATCGGAAATAACATTTATTTCTCACAGTTCTGGAGGCTAGGAAGCCTAGGACAATGCACAGGTAGGTTCAGTGTCTGGTGAAAGCCTGTTTCGTGACTCAGAGACAGCTGTCATCATGCCGTGTCCTCACATGGCTGCAGGGATGAGGACTCTCTCGGGGGTCCGTGTTATAAGGGCACCAGTCGCGTTCGTGCAGGCCCCGTGGTTTAATCGCCTCGCAGAAGCCCCACCTCCCGCCGTCATGTTGGGAGTTCTGACTTCAACATATGAATTTTAAGGGTACACAAACAGTCCATAACAGGGGCTAGGTTCCTTCCATCTCATTCTTCCCACTTTTCTCAAGGTCTTAGTCTGTGTGCTTGAAACTGGGTCATGGACACATCCATATTTCTGGTCACAGACAGGAAAAGAGAGATCATGGAGAAGTGCATGCCTAGCCTGTGAGGACCCAGACCAGGAAGTGGCACACAGCTCTTCCCGTCACGTTCCACTGGCGAAGACTCAGTGACATAGTTACTGCTGGCACAAAGGGGGACGGGTAGTGCGGTGTGAGCTGGGCAACGCCAGCCGCAATTCTGCCAGCATCGTAGAAGGCAAGAGTAGGCTTATCTGTAAGGTAAATTCTGAGAAACAAAATTGCTGGGCCAAAGGGTAAACACGTTTGTCATTTTGAATGTAATACTAAATTGCACTCTGTAGGAGCTGAACCATTTGGTACCCTTCCCAGCAATAAACGAGAGCTTGTCTGTCGTCTTTCCAGCTATGACCAGAGAGTATGTTGTCAAACATGGGGATTTTTACCAATTTGAAAGTAAGAAAAGACATCTCAGTTTAGTTTTGATTTGAATTTCTCTTATTTTGAATGAGCTTGAGCATCATTTCATATGTTTAAGGGTCAATTGTATTTCTTTTTCTGTGAGTTGTCTGTTCTGGTCCCTTACCTGTTTTTCTGTTGGATTGTTAGTCATTTGCCTGTGATATGAGTTGCAAGCATTTCCCCCCAGCTTGTCACTTGTCCTTTGGCTCTGCATGTGTGTGTGTGTGTGTGTGTGTGTGGTCTTTTATCATAATCAGAAAGCCCCTTCCTTTCCTCCACTCTAGTGCCTAAAGTTATTTTTGATTGCCATTTCTGGGCAAACAGAGCTTCTAGGTATCTAGAGGGTAGAGGCCAGGGATGCTTCTAAATGTCCTCCAGTGAATAGGAAAGAATCCTACAGTAAGGAATTATCAGGCTGCAATGTCAGTAGTGCTGAGGTGGAGAAACCTTGGTTTAAAAGAATCAACTCATGATTTTTGTAATAATTGAGAAATTTTCTGTTTTACATTTCAATGTTTGATCCATTTAGAATTTATCCTGGTCAACAACATGAAGTATAGATCCAAGTTTACCTTTTTCCTGCTGAGTTCCAGTTGCACCAGCATCAGGTACTACTATATGTATTAGTTATCCATTGTTATGGAGCAGAATGCCCAAAATTTCAGCAGCTTGAAACACAAACAGTTATTATGTCACATAATTTTTGAGGATCAATAATACGAGAGTGACTTCTCTGGGTGGTTCTGGCTCAGGATTGCCCATGAAGTTACAGTTAGCTATTGGCTAGAAATGCAGTCATTTGAAGGCTTCAAGACCCGATTCCAAGATCATTCCTTTGGGTGTTGGCAGGCTTTAATTCCTCCTTGGCTATTGGCTGGAGGCCTCTGTTCCTCACCATGTGGGCCTCTCCGGAGAGCACTCCAGTGTCCCGTGATAGTGTGTCTGACTTCCCCCACAGTGAGTGACAAGGCAGAAAGAAAGCACCCAACACAGATATTGCAAGATGTTTTTAATAGCTTAATCTTAGAAGTAACATGTGATCACTTCTGCACTATTCTCTTCATTAAAAGTGAGTTCGGTCCTCACTTAAAAGGCAGGAGAGTTAAGCTTCATCTCTTAAAAGGAGGAGTATCAAAGAATTTATGGATATTTAAAACTACCATTCTTTGCTTACTTGAGATGCCTCCTTTTTCACTTACTTAAATCCCATTGGTGTTGGGCTCTTCCTATAATTTCCATAGTTATATAATTTCTGTAATTAGTGTGCAATGCACACTAATAACAAAGGGCTTGCTCATACTCACAAGCTACTTTATATACTTCTACTAGCCTGGTAGATCAAATAAGATTATGGATATTAAAGTTCTTTGCAAACTCTGAAGAGATATAAGGTTTTATTATTATTTTTGTGTGTGTGTGTGAAGATACAGCCCCAGAATTCCATATTATATTTTCTTTTGGGTTTCCTGAAATTGATTCTTGGATCCAAGTTGGAATGTAAGTGGTGGACCGGTTGTGGAATTTTCCATCATAACATTTCCTGTGGATACAAACCGAACTGAAACCCAACCCAGGAAACAAACATAAAATATGTCAACTAGTTTACAGTCACTGAGTCTTATCTGCCATTTCTGGGGGTGTCAGTTTATCTTTTATGTTGCCATTTGGGAAATTACAGTTATTTCAGGTGTGTATAAATATGTGTGGCTGTGTTTGGATATGAATAGAGGAATTTGTGGCCCTCTAAGATAAAGCACCAGCAGGAGCTGCTGAAGATGTGTCGTGTGGTACGAGGTGTGTCGCACTGAACCACACTGTCCACGTCTTTCTAAATTTCTGCCTGTAGTGTTCTTCTGTAGTTCTTGCAGGAACTTTATTTTTTAGTTGCAGAGTCCTTTTAGATGCAAATAATCCTGGGGCAGGTAATAAATATTTCTGTCTTACTGATAACTGAAGCCTAGTTGTGGGGAAGGAAAAGGACAAAGAAAAAACCTAGAGATGGGCAAGAAACCAGGCAAGGAATAAACAGATACTGAGATGTAAGGACACACTCTGTAATAGGCATCCACACCATTATTAACATGTTTGGATTTTTGAAATAGGAACTCTCCAGTTGGCAGTGCATGTGCTGGACCCAACTCAAAGATGTGCTTGTCAGACCAAAACTATCTTTAAAAAAGGTGGAGACTTCCTTAAAGAGTTGTTGGCTTCCTTGAAAGAGCTAGAGTGTCTTGCAGTACTTGGCCTGCATGCTAGCAGTTGGGCAGAGCCGTGCAGTGCCTCACCCTTTGGATGAGGCAAGAACTCACCAGTTCACTGCAGTCTCTACCAGTCCCTTCTGCCTCCCCACAACCGGGGCCACAGATTGTTATCACTCAGCATCCTCCTTGCACTGTTGTTATTCATGCAGTGGGAAAATAATTTTGTACTTCAGAGCCTAATAAAATTGGGACAGAAAAGACAGATTGAAATGACCATATGTTATTTATTTATTTATTTTTATTTTGCTATTATTAATATACAATTACATGAGCGACATTATGGTTACTAGACTCCCCCTATTATCAAGTCCCCACCACATACCCCATTGCAGTCACTGTCCATCAGCATAGTAAGATGTTATAGAATCATTACTTGGAATTGACCATATTTTTTAAGAAAATGACTAGCAGGCTTCAGGGTGGCATCTGGAATTACAGTCCCTGGGTCAGACAGTACAGGAGCCCGAGCATGGTCAGAGCCCTCCGTCAGTCTGTGAGCCTGTGGCTTCCTGCCTCAGCGTCGCAGCTGCTGAACATTGTCACCGCCTCTTCAGCATCTGAGAGCCTGCCCGGCCTTTCCTTAGAGTGCTCGCCACGCTGCACCGCCTGCTGTCAGGGAAACTTGTGCATGAGGTTATGTTTAGATTGCACTGACAGTTTGCACCAAGTGAACCACATTCTCCATCACGTTCTCCCTTGGCCCACTGCAGCTGACCTCTCAAAGGATGCTGACTTTGGGTTACACGAGAGGTTTTCCATGTGCTGTTCTTGGCAGCAGATAGCTACAGGGCCTCACCCATTTCAGATGCCACCATCAAAGCCTTTATGCCCACCTCTTCGCAGATGTCCTGGCCCTGTTCAAGATTTTTATTAAAGTTGCTCTGAGTGATAGGAGTCAGGGAATTGCTTTTGTAAGAACTTCAGTACTGCTCAACTGCCAGGGAGGGACACAGCCTTGCTCACATTATGGAGTGACTCATTACTCCCTGAGGGACAGGGAAGGAGTCCCAGTCGCCTTACATGTAAAAAAGTATGCTCATTTCTTCAGGCTTCTCTCTCCATCTTCCCAGAACTGGACCCACCACTCCTGAGTTATTATGGCAGGTCAAGATCTCCATGTATGCTGAGTTTCTCAACTAAAGCACAGTGTGCTATTTATGTAGCCACAGTTGCTTCTATACCCTCAGTAGAAGGGAGAGATGAGATGGAAAAAAGAAAAAACTTCAACGATCACAGTTAACATATTCCTAAAAGTTATGTGAACCCCACATGATAGTGATGCTAGAGGCAGTTTCACTGTGGACACAGTTTTGTTTTGCTGTTTCCTTTTAGTTTTTATCCTATACAACATCTAGGATTCAGTTCCATTTAATAGAAACTCAGTTAACACTGTCTTAATCAAATAGGGATTTATTTTTGTCCCTTAGCAAGAAGTCAGAGGTCATCAATGCACAGTTCCCTGTGTTTCTGCCCTCCTGTCTTTAGCATATAGCTCTCATTCTTGTGTTTGTTGCCTCATGGTTACAAGGAGGCTACTATATCTTCAGCCTCATCTCTGCATTCCAGGCAGGAAGGAGAAGTAAGAAGGAAGGAGAAAGGGCAGTGCTTGTGTTGCTAAAGCAAAAAACTATCCCAGAAATCCCTAGCTGTTGTTTTCTTTCATTTCATGGCCATAACTATGTCACTGCAGCCATCCTAGGAGGAAGGAAATCTGGTAGAGTGTTTTATTTGAATGTATTTCTGCCCTGCTTTTTCCTACCACCCAACTGTGTTCTGTGAGTAAAGAAGGAGTAAAGGAAAATTGATAAAGGACATGCAAGTAACAGTTCTTACTAATTTCAGAAAAGCATATAAACATACTTTAGAAATTATTTATTTTCCCATTTTCTGTCACTCTTTATTTCCTACCATTTAAAGCTTCCTTTGAAAGAGGAGAGTGAGTGCTCTGTGGAGGTATTTGAAAGGAGTGGATTTTGGGCACCTCCCACAATGTGGGTCTAAATGGTTAAATCTGAAACCCTCGGGGGTCTGAGACATGTGGAAATGGAGTGAGGCTGTGTAAACACAGTTGTCTGTCAGGCACGTTTCCTGGCCTAGGAAAAATTTTGATTTCCTCTGTGCTAATTGCCCATCTCTGATTCTCCCAGACATTTCCCTCATCTTATCCGCAGATCAGTCAAAGGCTGCATTGTATTTTTTTTTTATTATTAGTATTGGACTTTGGGACGATAGCCTGCTGCAGTATGCAAACACAAGCCAAGCAAACACATGACAACATGAATAAATTCATTTAAAGTAAACTGCACTCTTATAATTACTTTCTTGGATATTCAGCATAGTTTCTTCTTCTTAGGAAGCATGGACAGTCATGCCTGTTTGTCATTATGGCGCATACCATTAATATTAATAATAATAGTGTTTGTTGAAGACCTTCCTTATGTCATCGCTCTGTAAAGAGCATAGCCGGGACCCTGACCATGGGCTTCTACTCGAAAATAAATGTACGGAGGGGACTTCAAAGTCCAAGGATGAAATAATACTTCCTGTGTAGAAATCCCACATACTGGCTGCATGCAACCAAGAGAACTGGACTCCTCTGGAGTTTCCTTTGGGCTCTTAGATGTCTTCCTAAGGGTCAGGTATATTCAGTTAAGTTAAATAGTCAAACCCCTTGAATGGATATTAAGGACCCTCACTGCATATTAAGCCATCAGTATGACCAGAGTGACTGGATATTGTGCCAAAGCCAGAGAGTGAATGAAGAGATAAGGTATGTGGGAAGGTGGATGCTCGAGAAGGCAGAGAAAGGGGACTTGAATGTGTCCATCATCCAGAGTCCACTCCTCCCCATGTATAGAAGTCTCCCTCTTATCACTGAGGTTTGGAAATCAGTTTGTTGTACTCGTAGGGCCATCTTTATTCACAGCGGGAAAGCCAGGACCTCCTTTACCGTGGGGGGTTGTCATTCGTCTTTGAATTGAAATGCCTAGTGCAGAGCAATGAGTGCACACTATAAGTTTGTTGTACAAATGAATGGGTGAAAAGGGAGGTAAACTTCTGAGTTCCATTTCACTATGATAATGACTATGTAAATACAATTAAAAACTATATGGAATGGTAGAAGAACTGAATATGTAGGATGAGATGTTTTCTCAAAGAATAAAGAGGATAATCACAGGACATGAAGAAGAAATTCTATAAAGTCAGTCATCTTCCATGGCTGTGGGCGTGTTACATAACCTTCCTAAGCCTCAGACAGTACACACCTCACAGAACTGTTATTCTGGGGGTTAAATAAGCATTTAGCACACTACCTGGCATCTCGTAACTTGTCACTAATTCTCAGATTCCACAAGTTCTTTTGATTCCTCTTGGGACTCTTAAAGGTGTTCTGGACCAAGGATCAAGTTGAGGAGGGTTATGACATCAGTAAGCCTTGTGATTTGTAGGAGCCGCTATTTCTTAAGTATGGTTCTACCATTTGGTAGTGGATCTTCCTCAAAAGAGCAGTACAGGGAGGGGAACATCAGCCCCAAGCCAGGCTGACCTGAGTAGCTCCAGCCACAGCTCTCAAGGGCTGAAGGTGTTTAACTGAGAAATTACAGTGACATTGGGGAGTCTGGAAAGAGAATGTCCAGGGCAAGAAACCTTCTATGAAGAAGCAGCCTGGGGAAGGAGAAATGGGGGATATGTAGAAATTATCTGAGGATGAGATTTGGATTCTTTCTGGGAGAAATGTGGACCTTTTCCTGTCAAGATGGAGGTGTGTTCAGGAAGGTCTGTGGCTTCCTGGTGAACAGGAGGGAGAGCTACAAATTTTAGGGGAGATAATGGAAAGGAACCAAACATGGTCCAAATGTCAGGGCACCTGTGAGTGAGTGAAGTGGAAAAGATCATCCTTCCTACAGATGCCCTCGGAAAGACAGGGCGCCCTCGGGGCTTTCTGAGGGTCCTCATCAAGCCGGCCATTAGCTCCTGGCCGTCCTTCCACGTCGTTAACGGCTCAGCCCCCAGCTTCTCAGTCCATACTTTGCTGGCTCTGGAATGCATGTTTTCCATTCCATTCATACCTGGATTCTGGTGTTTCTACTTCCAATTCATCTTCCCACAGCAGCCAAGGTGTTTTCTGAAACAAAAGCCTGAAGGTCTTTTTCCTTGTTAAAATGCCAATACTTGGCTTTCCAGGGCTTTCAAGAAACAGTTTTCACTGGCCACTAACACATCATATCTCAGCAACACGGAAGTGTTTACATATTCTTCTCCTCTCTCCACCTTCCCCCAACACACACACATAACCAGTGTTTCCTCTGCTCTTCTTCTACCTGATTAATTCCACTCAGCCTTTCAGTGATCCTCCAGCAATCTGTCCAGCCCCTTTGTCCACATCCATAAACTGGGGTCGGTGTTCTTCTTCTGTTTACTGAAGCCCCTGTGTCTTACCACCCTCCTTTCCCCCTTGTCTCATTTATCTTTTTATCTGTCCTAATCGCTCATGAGTTGCTGTGTGCCTCCAGGGTCTTATTTATTTTATACAGACAGTATCTGTTACTTGGTAAACGGTGAAACAGTTTTCTACAATAAAAGGACAAATGAATGGACACTTCATGACTTTAACTGTAACACATACTGAGCAATCAGCCTACTGTTTAAGGTGCTTTTCTGTGATATCAAAGGTGTTTCTTGGGTCTGACCTTCACAGCTTCATTTGTTGGCCTTCTCCTCTATCTCTTTTTCTAATTATTTATGGCAGCAAGGCTTTTCAGTCATTCTAGATTTGATTTTCTTAATTTAGCCTCCCTCCCATCCTTAGGCTATTTATTGGGTAGCCAAAAGGGCAACGGGAAATTCTTATGCAGGTCATGCCTTCACCTGAATAAGAATTCTTGATGGCAATAGTCAGCCTCCTTCTAAAGAGATTAAAAGCCTTACATCCGGAGAGTTGTTTAATAAGAGGTGAACATTCGTATGTTGTCTTGCTGACTTTTAAAGGTAATTAAAGCTCTAAGTGAGCTAACAACGAAGGTTTTTCATTGATAGGAATGGTTGTTGTTCAGAAACACTCTGGAAGCTGACTAGTTAGAGAAGAAACTGTCCCCAAATCTTCCAAGCAAGTACCTCTGACATAACTGGGCCGCAAGCTCATAAATCAGACTTATCTCACATGGTCATCATGCTCAGTGAAGTTTTGAAGGTTAAACATTTCAGTTCTTAATTTGGTTATATTATTTTAAATCAGATTATACATATAGATTTTGGTTTAAGGATTAGATAATATTACTAAATCAGAGCATCTTCAACTGTAAGATGAAAATAAAAAATGTTCAGTGTATAAAAATGCTGAGAGGAGATTTTTACATTATCATTGTTATTGGTAAACTAAGAAACGGAAGCAATAGGATTTCAAAATTGGTCTTAAGAGATAGCAATCAAAGACTGTTTGTTTCTTTGCTATTATCTTTACAATAGTGTATGTTATATGGCTGTCCCCTTCATGGCTCAAGTATTAAATCACAGAAATTCATGAACTATTTCTAAATTTGAGTATTTTTTTTTCCCAAAAACTAGTGTTGATTTCCTCCCTCCTACTCCCCCTTTTCTCCATTTCCCTCACGGTGTCCTCTCTTTAAGTCTCTGTACAGAACTATACCCTAAAATGGAGAAGTGAAGCAAATGTTCTGGAATAAGCACGCAATGATTTTTCCTGTTAGTTGTGCCAATTTATTTTTACTACAATTTTTCTGATATTCCTCCTCAGTTGTGTACTTCCCACTGTTAATATTAGCAAAAGCTGAGAATATTGAAAGGAGCTTAACACATCTGGCTGCCACTTTCTGGAAATGTAAAAATCGACCATGCCTTTTCAAGTATTCTGCTTGGAGTATTATTCATTTACTTTTTAATTATTAGCATTTATATCTTTTTTTCTATCTTTACATGTTACTTAAATGTTCAAAGGAAATATTCCCTCATTGCCAATCTGAAGAGCTTCTTTTTGAAGACAGGAATAGTAGCATGGGGAGTACCAACATATGCTGAACTGAACCAATCTAAATAGTTGGCAGTTGGCTGCTGTCGGAAGTAATTTTGAATCATACTATATGTGTTTCTCAAAAACAAGTGAAATGTGTGTCAGTAGCTCTTCTCCAAACAAAGCTCATTGGAATATCTTAATTTGTCACTGTGTCAAAATTTTTCATTTATCTTTAAGTAGCTCCTTACAGTAAACCTTGGGACTTGTGTGGTGTGGCATAATTAGAGACTGAGAGCTCATGATGTGGGAAGCACACGGACTAGGTGCCTAATGTTTGGAGAAGGATTCCCATGAATCCGTCACCTCAGATCATCCTAATTCCCAGTAGACTTCTGTCTGCAAAACCCAGATCATTGTATTAACCAGCAACCAACTAGAATGCGCTTGTGGCTTTCTTACTGATTTTGAATTGCTTAAATTTTTAGAGTTGCACAGCATTTTTTTCTTCTTTTTATATTGCATATCAGAATCAAAGAATTATACACTTTTATAGACTCCTATGTGCCTTGAAGTAGCCCAGAATGGAATGAAACACATGTATCTTCATTGTTACAGTACCTTTTTTTCTTAGTACTTTTTCTTAGGCTCAGAACTTAGCTTTCTGATAATCATGTGTGGACCCAATTTTACTTTAATGTGTAAATTAACATTTTAAATTCATCTGGTTGAAGAACAATATTAAGCATTTCTAAAGGTTTTATTAGAAATGGACAGAAGTACAAGTGGATCTTTCCAAGTTAATTTTGATTTACATTAGGCTCATAGTCTCAGGAAATTGATCATGGATGTCCATCACAATTAGAGTTTGGTTTGTTTCAGAGTGACCAAAAGTTGCATCTTCTGGCAACTAACTATATTAAAAGAGTAGATCATAGCAATGATCGTTCTGAGAGATAATTCAACTGCCAAAAGGCCAGGTTTTTTTTTCCATCTAAGTGATTCAGTATTAAATACAGGTATTAGCTATTGTGAAAGATATCAAGTCTGTAGTTCTAAGGTAAAATGTATTTATTTTAAAAATACAATATGTGTCAGTAAAAATGGGCCTAGCAGATTTGATAAGTGCAGGGTAATTCCTTCCCTGGTGATATGTGACAATCACTAACATTTCTCCTGAAATCTTTATGTGTTGATGAATTAGCCAATTTGTACTGGTAAGCCATGTCTGATCTGGTTATTTCAGTCACCTTAATAATCAATGCAGATCACTGCATGATCGATTCAGCAATAGCGTTGGGAATTAATCATAAAGACAGTTCCTAGACTATGGTCATATGTAGTGCCCACAAATAGATGTCATCTTATGCCAAGGATTCTTTTCGCAGGATTGCTATGTTAAATTTCTTCTTTCTGGTCTTCCTTTTGTTGGTATAGTTGCATGTCCAAGTCTTAAAATATCATAAGCAATATTGCATTTATGACCTTACACTTGGATGACAATTGATTTGAACTTTAAGATGGATAATTCAGTTTTTTAAAAAGCCATCTGAAACTGTAGCTTAAAAATTAAATTTTAAAATGACTTGACATTTTTTTCCCTCTTCACGTTTTGTTAAAATATTTGAGAGTGTAAACATCTGCTAAGCATTTCATACACACTTGTGCAAACATGCTTAATCTGTCTGATCACTTCTAACTTCCACACGTTTTTTTGACAGACCATACATTTTGAATATGGGATTGATGATTTTCTAAAGATTTTTTTTCTCAAGTTTGTAGACTTCCTGATGTTAATACTTTTTGTACAGCTCTCCCTGCAATGCCTGCTCAATACTGATTTCAGTGAAATGAAAAACATTTATTTTCGTCTTGGGAAGTTATCAGATGTCTTCCCTTATGAGCTGACAGTTCTCGCCTCAGTCTTTGCATGGTAGTGTGTACTGTCAGGTGGCCTTCATACCCACTGACACAGTCATCATTAAAAACAGTTCGATTGTCCTCCCATAAGGGTTGAGGCTGGACAGAGACCTGGGCTGTAGGAAGACATCCATGGCTACAGTGGCACCTGTGACTTGGAAATACTCATTCCTCAGTAAACTTGAAGTAAATGACTAAATTAAGTGAAACCGAGGGTCTGTGTGAGAGGTTTCCTCATTTGAGTAAAGCATTTGAAGGGACTTTATGGAAAAACATGATATCACATGATGTTTTTCAAAGTTGAAGTTCCATTGAACACCACAGCAGAAGATGAAATTCCCGCGGAGAAAGCTGAAACCTGCTCTCAAGTCCACACAACTGAAAGCTGTGACTTACGTAGGTTCTTTCACCAAACTAGGGTTCGACAATAGGCCATGCACTGACTTCTTAGTATGATGCCTAGTAGGTTGTACTCTGTGGAATAAGTGGTTTTCCTTATTCTAAAAAAGACCACTTGAATTTTTAAAACTTTATGGGGGTGTCTAGTTCCCGTTCACCACAGCAGAACAAGATCCAGCGGCGGGCATGGCTCTGGGCAGGCTCACAGCTGCCTTGGTGATCTTGTGTCGAGAACCTTCTCACGGTTCCCTGTATTAACGGACCTGAGTACTGTTTAGGCCTTTAAAGAGAGTAGTTTCTGGCAACTGTTAATTAATATAATATGTGTTAAGTGTTTTCTCTGTGCAAAGCACAAAGCTTAGTTAGGTATTGCCATTTCTTTTTTCCTCTCACTCTTTCATAGGTACAATCAGAGCAGTCAGAAAGGCGAGAACACATTTAATTATCCCGGGCCCTGGCTTGAGGCAGATGGGTAGTTAACAGCAAAAATCTGAGGATTAAGCTTGAGAGCTGTGTGCTCAGGAAGGTCTTTTTACCTGGCTTTAATTCCCTGTTTAAAGGGTTATTCTGTCATTTGTCTTCTGATCGAACCAACTACTGACTCAGTAAGTAGCAAACTCAAGAAGTAAGAAAAATATTCAATCCATGTGGGCTTGTTTAAATGTAGCCAGAGGAAAATAATTTTATCAAAAAAGTTTTTTTTAATAGATTATTCAGATACCAGTCATTTGTTTAATATGAACATTTCAGTTGGTCAGGTGAACTAAGGACAGTTTTAGCCATGCCCGTTGGTCTGAGTCTTTTTTTCAGTGATTTGACGGAGTAACTTCTTTTAAAACGCGGTATTCCACGAGCTCACCGACGAGCAGGCATCTCTACCACATGCTCCCCTCTGTGCCTCAGGACCAGGGACACATGATCTTCCTACTTTGCAGATTCAGCCATGTTTTTCCACCTCCTCCTCATCTTTACTGCCAACTAAATCTTCTTCGGCTTGAGTTTCATACCTCGTGCACTTTGTAACTTTCTGTTGTGACCCAAATACAACAGAATCTTACTTGGGATTTTTAAGGATCTGGATCAAAGATAAGTAAGTCTTTCCAAAGAGGATTTGCATGGCTTTGGCTGAGTGTCCTGGAATGCTGTCAACCTGGGAACAGTTCACGCTATTTCTTGGCTTGGGATTTCCCAAACATGGAAGGAAGTATAAATTCGATCCCCAACTCTAAATAAGGACAGGCCTAAATTTGCAAAATCTTTACCTAGGACTCAAGCCTCGTCTCCATTTGCCAGTAGAAGGACTTTGTTTCTTAGTCCATGAATGGCACTGTCTAGCCCTTAGAAGGTCCCAATTTTATGTGGAGCTCCCAGCTCTGTGTGAAGGCCAAGGCACTGTCCTATCCATATGAGGATATTGGTGATCAAAATTGGTCAGTTCTCAAGAGTAATCATTGAGTCAGCTTCCACTTATCGTCCTGGTTAGAAATTCTCCTTTATCTGAGGATCCTGGGGAATCACCTTTAATTTATTACAAGCTCAGTTCTGCATTAAAAATATACATTATTGTATTTTATGCATCATTTGTCAGAAATAGAGGTTCACAGATTCTTAGAAGATTTCCTGACTGAAGTGACTCAAGTTCCTCTCCCAGCCAGAAATGCTACAGGGTGTAATATCTGTATCACACAATTTTGCATGTAAATTTGAGGCTATTCTTAATTATACTGTGTAGCTTGATATTAGTTTGTGTGTATTAGTTGAGTCTGTTCGTTTAGATTATAATCTCTTCAAGTTCATGGACTGCATCTTCTTCTGTATGTCCCATTGTGCCTGCAACAGTGTCAAACATTTGTGCAACAAACATTTATTGTTTGATTTAAGCAGTCATCTGCTTCTTTCATATGTGTCAAAATCATTGTAAACATCTCTTTTGCTCTCTCTCCTTTTTATTTAAGCATTTTCGTTTTTTTCCCCTTCTAGTAGGAAGTATTGAGTACTTAGGATTCAAAACCCCTCATCCTACTGAAGGCAGCCCTTTGCAAGCAGTTAGTATGGATACTAAAGACCCAGTCCAATCTTTTCACTTCTCTCTCATTACTGATTGACAGAACCCTGGACAATTCAATGTTCTAAATTTTGGTCATGTTTAGTCCAGTTCAGCTATTTTAAAAGCTGTGATCTGATTTTTTTAAAAGGATATTTGAAGACAAAAGTAAAGATAGTCATTTGTGGAGAATAGAGAAATGCTTTTTTGAAGATAACCAGTGAAAGGCCTTATTTTATGTGCTAGTTAACTCACAAGAGCTTAGAAATTCTGAAACATGTGATGCACACCGTCAAATAGGGGATTTCTGAAATTATAGTTGTATGCTAATTACTCATTTTAGGCTGTGGTTTTTTGAAGCAGTAAATGATCCTAAACCCTCTGTCTCAGTGAGGGTGAAAAAAAAAACTTTGAAGTCGGGGACTGTTAGTCACTAATATAGGAATTGCCACTTTTCTAAACCTGAATAGAAATGAATTCAATAAAAAGAGACATAATGACAGATTTATAAAAGTAACGTTCCTTCACATAACGGGTTTCCTATTCTAATGTTCTTTACTGTAATCCTTTAAAATTATGCAAAAAATTTTATTATTTAAGTGATAGTAAAGAATTCATTAAAAGATTAATATTTCTGGTTTACCAATTCACTTACTAGGTCACTTAATTATTTAGTTCATTAATTCAGTAAATGTCAGACTTACCATGAACTCAAGTGATTTGTATAAGTAAGGTTATAGTTCTGTTGGTAATCACAGTCTAACGACTTAAAATAGGAATCTGGCATTATTTATATATTTCAAATGAAATAGTATTTTTTCTTTCAAACCAACATGAGAAATCCAACAGCTGAGAAATTGTAACATTATAATCCAGCTATTCAGCCTATAATTTTGTCCATTAAAAGGTACTCGTAACAAACAAATAAGATCTCCAAAGAACAGGACAGAAATAGCTTCTAGATTAAGTGATAGGAAGGACTCTACTTTTGAGATACATGCTTTCCTTTTAAGAGTGTTCCTCTCAATGAAAGAACTATGAACTCTTCTAGAGACCCATATGTTTTATTTGTTAACAATGGTTACTCACTGGGAGAGCTTCAGGAAAAGCAACATCTCATTATTATAAGGTCCTAGACCTGGGCTGGCAGTTCATATATAATGAGTATCATTTACACCAGGCTAATACATTCACATTAGTCACAGGCACTGTTTATGTTTAATACAAGTGAATCTATACAATCTAGAATTGGCAGATTTAACAATAGAATTAGTATAAATAGCCATCAGCTATTATTTAAACTTCACTTAAAGTCACTTAGACAATGCAGACAATAAGATTTTCATTTTCTTTTTTTTTCTTTATGCAGTTTAATATTATCTTTGTTAAGTTGAAAGGGACAATCTGCTATTTGTTAAATAAAATATAGTGTCTGTAACCTTTGGGCTCTGTAAGGGCATTTATAATATATAAGTATTTTCTTGGGGTAAAATTATTTTCCTAAGTTCCCGTGGGAGAAGTACAACCATTTATTTTAGGCATGCTTCTCAGCAATCCAGAGCCCATTGGCTCCCATATGACAGCATTTAGCTATGCTCTACTTCTAGATTTGTTAACATTTGATAAGAGCATGTTGAGAAAACAGAAAGAGGCAAAGAATTAAGAATGAAGAAAGAAAAGTCAGGTTCTCTGGGACAGAATTTTATATTACAGCTTGAGGAAAAATTGATTACAGTTGTTCATGGAGAATATTATAAAATTCTGCTGTTTCTACAAAGCCATGAAAATGGGTAGAGACTATATATAGCTCCATTTTTAGCTTGGCATGTATGTTCATGAAGGTAAAGAAATCATGAGAAATGACACAAGATAAGACACCTTCAGAGGTGTACTTTGCTTAATAAAAGAGGGGGTAACCCAGTTATAAATCCACATTTTTGTGGTCATTTGTTGACAAAAATGTCTACATTTGATTTTATTGAAGAAGCAATTATTATGAGTCCTAGTAAATGTGAAGAAAGCTGTATATTTTAGGTCATTCAGATTGTCAAAGATCTGGGAATTGTAAAAATAAGGGTTTAAGCTGATGTTATCATCTAACATTAAGGAAGCTATCATCTACAAGAAACAGAGAACTCCTACACAAATGATCTTAAATAATGGAAACGTATTATTTTGCCTAAAAATTAGTCAAGAAGATAGGGAAGGTTTCAAGATTTTTCAAATTAGAAGTTTCAAGATATCATCAAATTAAAAAAATTCAACTGATTAAATTTTCAAGATCTTAATGGCTTTAGTCAGTGAGTCATGAATTGGGTAACATCCTATCCAGCAAATGGAGAGGAACTCCAAAGGCTATCATAGGCAGAAGGGAGCAGGACAAGGGAGTTACTAGCAAAGAGTTTGTTTGTTGCAAGGTCCCCTTCCTTTAGGGGGTGCCTGGGCCTCTGTCAGGCCTATTACCTCACTAGCGCTGACCAGGTAAGTCCACACTGACTGGTTTAAGATTCCACTCCTGGAAGAGATTGAAACTGCAATTAAATTAGATATTAAGTCTAGGTTTGGTGATGTGGGCTTAGCATAAGTGACTCCATTTTGGGACTGTTGACAATTTTTTAGCAAATACCTAGCTGATAAAATTGGTTCAAAGATTTAATTAGATGATATATTTAAAGAATGTAGTAGAGTGCTTAATGTATAATATTTGCCAAACATGTTTGTCCCACTCCTTTCCCCTCAGCTTCTGAAATCTGAGTTTATATTATTACCCCTTCACTCTGCATAGAATATTATGAACCATCATCATGTCTCTATGTTCCATCCCACATCTTACATTTTCCCATATTCTAACCACTAATAACTTGAGTCTTCCTACTTTCCACGTTCCCTACCTCTAGCTCAGTCACACAACTCAGAGCCGTAGTCAACCTTGCCTTCCTCAATTTATGACCTTTCATTGCCATTAAACTCATCAAAGACATTTCATTACAAATTAGGACCACTTCCCTGCCATCTCCAAAGCTCTCTGCCTCATCCAAACTAAAGGTCAAACATGTCTTTGCCATTGTAATCCATCTTTGCCATTTCCTCAAAGCAAATGCTATCTTAGTCTTTCTCTCTCTTTTTTTTTTTTTAAACTTGACCCAGGGACTGGGGTGTACCCTGCCCCACCCTAGCATTCATAGACTAGTATTCAGAGGCTTGGGGAAAGAAAATGAGCAAAGTGTTCTGATTCTCCAAAGATTTATCAGGTCTTCTTCCCACCCTCTCCAGTGCAAAACGAAGAGCAGAAGGAAGTTCTCAAAGAACTCCCTGGTCCGTATTTGCAGAATGGCCCTGCTTCCCAGCTGGCCAATGGTGGGGGGCGGGGCTTCTACCTTTAGTAGCATTTTTCGTGACCGCAAAACAGTCAGCTTAGTTTTGCTGAGCACGTGGGATGAGATGTCATGTTGCAGGAATTCTCACTTTTTAAATCTTGTCTGAGGAGATTGCACATAAAGTTGAAGAAGCAAAGCTGATGAAAAGGTTGGTTGCAGAGGGTTTACGTGTTAAATGACAGGAATACGAACTAGATACTTGTTTTTTAGGGGGAAAACGGCTGGAAATTAGAAAAGCTGCATAGGCAGTGGCAAGATTTAATGAACTCAAGGTTGTAAAGGGAGAAATTGAAAGAGCAGGTTCTAAAACAGGCACAGACTCGGGCCTGTGTGATTGGCATTGGAGTAATATTCCCCACAGGGACTGCAGAGTTGAAAAGAGAAGAGTGTTCCAGTAAAAAATTAAAATCTTGATCTTTGCCATGTTAAACATGAGGTGGTAATGAGACAGCAGGAAACTACTTTGGTGAGCCAGCAGGAAAACAAGACTAAACGGCTGGAGAAGTGCGCCATGCAGAGGCAAAACGGATCGGTTCATTAGATAATCATACCCTTCAATTACAGTATTTGACTTTACAGTTTACAAAATACTTTCATATACATTATCTGAATCTTTGCGACAACCCAGTTGTCAACAGCCTACAACCTACAACAACAACCTTCAAGGCAGGTACTATTATCATCTACATTTTATAGAGAAGGGGGCTGACGTTCTCAGGGGCAGTTGCCCTGCCGGTGAACTACTGGTAAGCACTGGAATTGTGATTCAAGTTAAGGTGCCTTCCTTGCCAAAGTCGACCTGCCTTCCCCTATCCTTCTCTGGTGCAGGTAGGAAAGCTCCCTCACTATTGTTCCCTTTGGACATGGGATGGCTCGAGCTTTGTGGATCCATATTCCCCTAAAAATATGACTTTTGTTATAAGTTTCAAGTAAAACTTTTCCCCAGATGAAGGTCACATGGCAGATGACCCAGAGCCTTGGCTTGCAAGTCCAGAATTCCCCCGGCATCCTCTGGGGTACGAGGCATAAGAGCCACCGGCGTCTTGCCCCACTGTTGACTCCCATCTTCTTCTTGGTGGCAAAACCAGACTTCATTCAGGAAAGGAAGACCCTAATTCAATTCTGGTTTTTCTAGACCCATCAAGGAGGTCCCATTCCCTTTACCTGTGACTGGAATTTGGGCAGGGAATTGGGGTGGTAAGGGGTGTGACCAGTATCCAAAGAGACACCTGTGGAGTCTGCAGAGTGGGATTTCTTGTTCCTAAAAAGGAGATAAGGGTTGCTCTCCTCTCTGTGGGAGATGCCTTGTCTAAATGTGTTGCCAGAACTCCAATTATCTTAGGTCCAGAGTGGACAGCCATCACAATAAACATGTCAGAACCAAGGAGAGATGGAAGAAACTTGAGGACTTTGTTAAAAAATAAAATGAACTAAGTAAACTTTCAAGATCTTACTGGTTTTATTCAGTGAGTCATGAATTTGGCAGCATCCCATCCAGCAAATGGAGAGGAACTCCAAAGAGCTGTAAATAACGAAAGGCTTTTATAGGCAGAAGGGAGCAGGACAAGGGAGTTACTAGCAAAGAGTTTGTTTGTGACAAGTTTTCTTCCTTTAGGGGGTGGCTGGGCTCTGCCAGGAAGATTACCTCACCAGGTAAGTCCAGACTGACTGGTTTAAGATTCCACTTTGGGAAGAGATTGAAAATGTGATTAAATTAGGCATTAAGTCTAGCTTTGGTGATGTAGGTTTAGCATAAGTGACTTCATTTGGGGCCTATTGTCTCCTTTTTTCAACAGTGCTGTTATTGAGGTTGTGACAGCTGAGACAAGAATCTTACTCAGAGTTACAGAGCTGGCAGGTGGCCTGACCCCAAACACTTGCGAACTGGTACCAAGTCTCTCAGTTACACTGTCTGATCACCTTCACAATAACCATGGGGGGCAAGCAACATCAGGCAATTTTACATTTAAAGGGACTGAAGCTCAGAGAAGTTAAGTGCCTTGCTTAAGGCCACACAGCTAGGGTTTTGTTTTTTTTTTTGTTTTAAATTCAGGTTAGCTTGGTTTCCAAGTTCACCAAATTATACCAATGAATATAACAGGAAAAAGAAAAACATAGCTTAACCTCAGCCCTTATATAGGCTCTATATATTAGCTCTAATTCCTCAGTGTTAGTGAAGAAGTTTCTAAAAGGAAGAAGTGAGTCAAGAAAGTGTTTTTTGTCATGGGTGACAAATGGGGATGCTCTGGCACCTTTATACTTCTTACGGGGCCTGCATTTGCCCAGTGTCCACAGCGCTGCCCCACAGCTGGACAAGCCTCCCGGCAGACACAGTACCTCTAAGGCTTCATGGAGTTAAGAGGGAAACTTATTCCTTTTTTGGTCCTTTCTCTCCCCCAACTGGCCTTAGCAACAGCCTCTCTCCCTCCCAACAGTCGAACTGCTGCTGTCAGCTAGTAAAGGCCATCCCAGCCGCTGGACCACAGGGGCTTGATGAACTTTAGGTAGGGAAGGAGCTGGCAGGGACAGGGCAGAAAGCTGTGAGACTGTGACACCTACATTCAACTGAAAAAACAAGCTCTATTTATTGAGCACCTGCTGTGTGCTGGGGATGGGAGGGTAAAAAAATACAGACCTGTTTGTTCCCTGCTTTACTTTAGAGCTGGGGTCAAATCTACCCCCCACTGCTGGTCCATGGGATATTGGGAAGATACTTAGCTTCTAGTGTTTCTGGTTCATTCTCTGTAAAATGGAAATAACTGTGCCATCTGCCTTATACAACTGTTGAGGAGTAAATAAGATAGCCAGTTTAAATGGCCTGTTGCATATTACTAAATACAACACACACACACAGCCCTCAGGACCCACAACCACAGGTGCTTAACAACTACCGAGTGCAAGCAGGGTGGGAGCAGCACAGGAAATCAGGTGAATACAGGGGTTTCCAGATGGGCGAGTAGAGTTTGCTTGTGTGGAGTGAGGACTTGCATGAAGGAATGCCTGCTTAACCTGGAAGCATGTACAATATTGAACAGGTTTATCATACTAGTGATTAGTCAGCTTTGAAAATAGGAAGTTGCTAAGCCTCCCCTCAAGAATATTCCTATTCCATTTAATATTTTCACCTCCTATTTATCATCATTATGCAGAGCAGCTGGTAGCTGACCACTGGTTTAACCACAGGGCTTATCCTATCTATTTACACTAAGTTCAGCTAAAAGATATCTAAGAAGACTGTGCCCCCCTCAGGGCTGAAAGGATATTATTAATACTGCTGGGTAAAGAGCTCCTCGGCATTTATTGATCCATGGATTAGATTATTAACGTGATGCTTGCTTATTAAAGGTGACTCTTGAAAGTATTTCTTCTACTCTACAGACCAAACTGAAGTCAAGTGCTTACAGCATAAACTTCTTATGTTTTTTTCTCGACTCTGCTAAACGTCCTGCATCCTGCAGCATCTCCCCAGTGTGCACTGAATCTTTTATGTTCCAGGAGAGCATTAACAAAAGAAGTTCACAAGGATTTTGTAGGAAAGTTTCTCATCTAGAAAAAGTGTGTTTCTTAGATATTTATTCTCATTTGCACTTACCAAACACACAGAGGCAAACACACTGCTTGGAAAAGGGCAGAAAGGCATCGTTTACATATTTTTCCCCTTCACTTAATAGCTAGCTAGGCTTTTAAGGAACCTTGGGCAAGTTCCTTAACTTCTTATGGACCTCATTTATTAGAATGTTTGGACTTTGAAACCAGACAAATCAAAGACTGGTAAAGATGCTGAATATAAACCCTTACAGGCAAACTCAATTTATTTAACAATCTAGCATGGCAGAAACAATCTGTTCTAATTCATTCACCTCTTTGTTAGTTTACTCTTTCATTTGACAAACAAGTAATCAGTCTCAGCTCTGTACAGACCACTGCTTTGTGCTCAGATTATACAGAAAAATAATTTCAGTTAAATCCTGTCTTCAAGGAGCTTGACTCCAAGAGGGTGGGAAGGAGTCAGATTGATATGAAAGAAAGCCAAATGACATGTGACACGTCAGACTAGAGGTGTGTGTGGGCAAGAGGGTGGAGTGATTGGTTCTGCCCAGGGGAAGGTTTCAAATGATGGGTAAATGGGATATAGGGCATGAGACAGAACAGCACGGACAAGGCACAGAGCTCGGAAAGCACAGGAATGTTCCTGGTCTGATTGCAATAAGAGAGGAGGTTGACATTGTGGAAAGCAGTATGGAGGTTCCTCAAAAAACTCAAAATAGAAATACCATTTGACCCAGGAATTCCACTCCTAGGAATTTACCCTAAGAATGCAGCAGCCCAGTTTGAAAAAGACAGATGCACCCCTATGTTTATCGCAGCACTATTTACAATAGCCAAGAAATGGAAGCAACCTAAGTGTCCATCAGTAGATGAATGGATAAAGAAGATGTGGTACATATACACAATGGAATATTATTCAGCCATAAGAAGAAAACAAATCCTACCATTTGCAACAACATGGATGGAGCTAGAGGGTATTATGCTCAGTGAAATAAGCCAAGCTGAAAAAGACAAGTATCAAATGATTTCACTCATATGTGGAGTATAAGAACAAAGAAAAAAACTGAAGGAACAAAACAGCAGCAGACTCACAGAACCCAAGAACGGACTAATAGTTACCAAAGGGAAAGGGACTGGGGAAGATGGGTGGGAAGGGAGGGATAAGAGGGAAAAAGGGGCATTATGATTAGCAGATGTAATGTTGGGGGGGCACGGGGAGGGCTGTACAACTCAGAGAAGACAAGTAGTGACTCTATAGCATCTCACTATGCTGATGGACAGTGACTGTAATGGGGTTGGTGGGGGGGACCTGATGAAGGGGGTAGTGTAATCACCATAATATTGCTCATTTAATTGTAGATTAATGATATCAAAATAAACTTAAAAAAAGAGAGAGGAGGTTGAATGTAGAGTTTGCAACTAGACAGTCATTTAAAGTTTTTAAGAAGCAGAGTGGAACCATTGGAAAGTAACTCTGCAAGCTGTGTGATGAGGGAAGAGAAAGGGAATGGGGTGGGGGACATAATAGTTTTAAACTAGTTAAGGAATGACTTCATTGTCTTTATTTACGTATAGTTGATTTACAGTATTATATTGGTTTCAAGTGTATAACATAGTGATTTGGTAGTTATCTACATTATTAAATGCTCACCCCAACTAGTGTCATTACTATTTGTCAATATAGAATGATGTTATAGTATTATTGACTATATTCTCTATGCTGTACTTTCATCCCTGTGACTAATTTTATTATGATGGAGAGTTTCTGCTTCTTTATCCACATCACCTATTTCACCCACTCACCCAACCCCCTGCATGGTAACCACCAGTCACTTCTCTGTGTTGATGAGTCTATTTCTGTTTTCTTCATTTGTTTTGTTATGTTTTTTAGATTCCACATATAGTGAAATCAAATGGTATTTGTCTATCTCTGCTTGGCTGATTTCACTCAGCATAATACCCTCTAAATCCATCCATGTTGTTGGGAATGGCAAGAGTAATTTCTTTTTTGTGGCTTATAATATTCCATTATAGTTATGTGCCATCTCTTTATCCATTTATCTGTTGATGAACATTGAGGTTGCTTCCATATCTTGGCTATTTTAAATAATGCAGCAATAAACATAGGAGTGCATACATATTTTTGAATCAGTTTTTTTTTTCAGGTAAATTCCCAGAAGTGGAATTGCTGGGTCATATGGTATTTCTCTTTTTAGTTTTTCGAGGAACCTCCATAGTGCTTTCCACAGTGGCTTCATTAAACCAGGAGAAAGATCATAGAGACTGAATTAAGGCAGGGACAGTGGCAATGGAAAAATGGAGATCTATAGAGGACTGTTTCCAAGGAGGAAGAGACTAAATTTGGTTCTTCAGTATGAAGGGAGACTAACTCACCAGTAGCACGAATTTATGATTTTGTGTTTGTAGCTATCCCATTTACACTGATTCTTCAAAGATCCGCAAGCATTTGACTCATGAAATCATACTAGAAAATTTACAAATAGTAATACATGTTGTTCCTTTATAGATTGGTTTATTTTTTATATTAGAGTTAGGACATTATTTTGATTTTCAAAGTTATTTGTGTAGGTGAGATATTTATGAATTTTATATCAATTAAGTAATGGAAGTGTGTTGGGGTCTGGGGGTTCTCTTTGAGGTTTTGGGGCAACACGAAGAGCAAAGAAGGCAGAGGGAGTCGTCATGGAGGGGCTTAAAGAGGTCACTTTATTCTGCACAAAGCTGTACTTCTTATACTGCTATACTGCTAATTCACGGTTACATAAGTGTTTTAAGGTGTGCATGCATGTGGCCTTCATGGCCTTTATCTAGCTCCTTTCCCATGGGTACAACAGGTTTCTCAAGGCCAGACGTATCAGCGGTGAAGCAGCGGGCAGCTATCCTCATAGAACAGTAGGGGAAGGCGGGGGGTGGCCTTCCCTACAAAGTGTTGCAAAAGATGTAGTATGAAAGGGAGTGTTGGTTCTATTAGGGTTCAAATTCACTGGACTAGAAGAAGGAAAGAGAAGGCAAGTTCAGATATATTGGGAGTCTGAAAAGGTAAATGGTCCTTTGGGTTATATATTCCTGAATGTCAATCAAGTTTTTATTTAAGATAGCCTTGGGGGGAGCATAGTTTTTGTCAAGCTATAGTATTCTAAGGTCCTACGGTGTGCCCTTAAGATGTTCATGAATTTGGTTCTCCATTCTTATCCCATCTTTGTTGCAGATCTTTTGGCATCTGTGTGTGTCTGTATGTGGATGTGAAAGATACACGAGTCCCTCTCAGCCTATTTAAGTCAACTCTGACTACTTCCTTTGATCTGTTCCTTGACCCACACTGTGTTGGTGACAGCTGTGTTGCTGAGCGGCCATACTCCTCCTTCTCGTGGTCTGCCTCAAATCAGCAACCATTGCGTTCCTCAGTGTCCATCACTTAACTTTTGATAGGGTGACCATAAAACCTGCCATTCAAATGGAGTGCTTTTGAGAATGAAAAGGGATGCTACTATCAATAACTTCTTGGGGACAATATGCTACCAATAACTTCTTGGGGACATATGGATAAATTGAGACTGTCCTAGCAAACCAGGTTATAGATTCACTGTATACTCCAGGTGTGGTAAAGAATTTGTCTATTCATCATGAAAGTGACCGGGCATTCTTGTCTAGATCAAATGGTAACTGAAAACAAGCCCTTGTGAGAAACCTAACTCCAGGGCAGGGACCACCTCATTCATCTTTTCACCTTCATTGTTCAGTTCACATATGGTCAGGAAATAGGGTCAGGAGCCCAGTCAAGAGATTTCAATCAGCTTCTAATTCACCAATCCCCATGGTATTAAATTGACCAGGCAGTGACCAGAAGATGTCATAATGCTAATGGCCACCAACTTCCAGACTGGGAAACAGTGTTTAATATAGTCATGTAGGTAGTTGTTTAGGAAATACCAAGGTACTTTTACAAAAAGCAGAGGCTCTGAAGAAAAGAAACACGATAGTCAAAATCTGCGCCTTTCCTTACAGCCTGGGCTAAAGCTGAACACCCCCAGAGTAGGTAACCCTTCCCAAGCCTTAAAGTATATAGGAATCACCTGGAGATCGTGTTAAAATGCAGGTTCTGGTTGCAGTCTGGGAGCAGCCTGAGGTTCTGTTTTTAACAAGCTCCTGGGAATGCCAGTGTTGCTAGCCCCCAGAGCTGGTGCTTTAAATAGCAAAGGCCTTAAGAGCATTTCAAAACTAGCATTGGCATTCACTTTCTGTTTGTTTACCTTCCCTCACTAGGCCAAATACTCTGCAAGGTCTTAAAGTATTTCATTCATCTTTCTGTCCCCAGGCCTAGGCTCTGCACCTGGAGTGGCTCTGCACCTAGCCTGTGGTAGACGCTCAATATAATTTTATTGACTGAATGATAGAAGCACTTCACCGTGTGTCTTACAGAAGCTTCAGCCAGTAAATCATTCCTGTCTGAAAGAGCCCCCGGTGGATGATCCTGCCTGACTCTGTGTGTAGCACACCCATTCTTCAGTGTACCTTCTCCCTTTCAAAGCCAATTTCTAATCTTATCTTACTTTTAGAAAATTTGCACTGAGTTGGATGGCCTCTGTCTTCCAACTCCAGCTGATAAGCCCAGTTTATTTAGGTTTAGCCTTTCACTAGGAATGCTGCCCATCCCCAAACTAAAAACATCAGTGCAAGAAACTGATCTGTATGGATCTGCCTATTCTGGTATTTCACATAAAGGGAATCGTAGTATGTGACCTTTTGTGTCATTTCTTTTACTGAACGTAATGCTAATTGTATTTCTTGTTGATGATGTGAGTTTCTGAAATGATGACCAATTCTTGGGAAATCGCTGAACAAGCCTAGGTCGCTATTCCTTTGAGTCGCACGATGGCTGTACTCCCAGACAATCTGTACGTGTTGAAGCCTTTCATGACGCTTGGTGCCTGTTGTACAGCAGTTTTCCTCACAAGCACATTATTCACCTACATGAATGTCCCGTGGGATATTTTATAGTGGCGTGGGCATGGAACAGTTCTTCACTGTGTCTCATGAATTGTAAGGTTTTCTCCCTCGTTAGTCCTACTTGGTGCCAATTGGGCTTCATTCGTTTTGCCAAGCAGGGCCATTGCCTCTAACATTTATAACGTGTTCTCTGCTCACACAAAGAGACCCTGCTTAGCCTCAGAGATGAAGCACCTGCTTTTCCTCCTTAATGGTCATACCTTTATCTGTGCTCTTGGGCCTGTCCCTTTTTGTTTCTTTTAGGTACCTTGCCCATTTACCCTTTTTTTCCCAGACAATGTCAGCCATTCCACTTGTTGACTCTGCCTTGGCATCCAGCTACTGTCTGTCTGTCCCTCTCTATCTGACCATCAAGTTTCAAGTTCGTGAATGGAATAAGTTATAGTCTATATTTAGCTTCCTATTCAGCTCCCACCCTGTGTGCTTTCAGACTTTCTGCCACCGCATCAACACAAGTGCCCCAGCAAGGCTGCAGCCCCCAGGGTCCTGCATCCTGTGCTCTCCACCCCCAGTCTTTACTTGACTTTTTCAGGGGCATCTGACACTGTGTTCTCCTGACTGTCATGCCCTCTAACTAGTCCACTGAAGCCTCCTTTATCCTCTGGGCATACTTTAAACGTTTGGTGGAATTTTCTGTCTTTGTCCACATGCTGATGATTTGTGAAGCTCTATTTCTAGCTATATTTTTTCCCAAGTTCCAGATTTCTCTCCTGAGTTCCAGACTTGCACATCCAACTATCTATAGTCATTGCCATCTGGCTGTCCCAAAATTACAACATTAAAATATGCAATTACAAGTTAATAATCAACACATCCAAATGTGCTCACTACCATCCTTCTGGTTCTGTCTTACGCTTATCATCTTGTTTATAAATTGCCTTCCACTTGGCATTCATGACAGAAACCAAAGTCAATCTGGACTCTCCCCTTTGACACCAGCCTTCTCCCCAGCCCCCAGCCTCTACCCCCGATATTAAATATCACTCACCTCCTTTCTTTTCTTCACCAGCCATCTCCACTATAAATTGATTCTCCTCAGGCTTGTGTCATCTCTCACTGGAGCTCCTGTAGTACACTCCTGAGAAGAGGAACAGTCTTGGAACAAGAAAACAAATTCAGAAAGAAAAATAAAATGAAATGTATTTTAAATCTAATTTTTGTTTTATTGTTAGTCTCACTCTCTCCAAAATTTGTCAGCTTTGATTTAAAGGATATCACTGTGCTCTTCCCATTCACTTACTCGTATTCACTTCACAAAATCTCTGGCCTTTTCGGAGTTTAACCTATGGTTCAACCCACTGCACTTAATGTTTCCCTACAATTAAGGGTCCAGATTGAAGCCTGTTGGGTTCTTATTAGGAATAAATTTGTTAATTTGGTTAAATATAGTACCTGGCATGTATGTTTAAAAAGTTCTCTGTATAATAAAACTAACAGAAACCAAGTTTTCAAATAGGACTTTAAAGCAATGTATATGCTAATGCTGATACAAATTTTGTATTCTAGCAGGAAGTCTACATATTATTTTCCTACTCATGTTGGCTTATATTTTAATTGACCACCTGCTGATTGACCAGATGAAAGGTGATACTAAAAAAACCTTTTATTTGTAGACACTTTTCCCTGTGGGTCCCTAAAGCTCCCTCACTTCCTGCAGACCTCTGCTGTGGTGGCACCTTGTATCAGAAGCTTCTTCTCCTCTCTCTCTCCTATACACCGTCCTCTTGTTTATTTTCCTTATCATTTTCCTGGATTATCCCCTGACATTACATATATTTCATATATGTACTCTATTAGACATATATTTAAGGTCTATCATACATGACTAAAACTTTTCTTCCATTAGACAGTATCTCTTTTGTTCACTGATGTACCCCCAGACCCTAAAACAGCCTGGCATATAGACATTGTTCACTAAATATTTGTTGAGTTAACTTTATCTGATTTGATCCTGGCAAAATTTATTGAGTTCTGGAGGGCTGGTGTTGTTTCCCCTCTTTATGTAAAAGAGCAAAGAGTCCTTGAACTTAAATGGATTACATATCATTTTAAGGAACTGCTAACTGATATTTAGCACTTACTTTAGTGAATGTAAGCAACAAACAGCAATATTATCAGTTCCTATCATTTTATCAATAGATAAGACAGATATTTTCATAACACATTACAGTTGCAGATAGCTCATGTTATTTACATTCATCAACTACTTCAAAATTATGGTATTTGAGATCTGTCTCTTGATGCTGATATTTAGTATGATAATACAGAAGCACATTTTAAGTATATCAGAAAAAATTAATAATTGATTCTTCAAAATCCTCCATTTCATTATGCAATAAAAACCTCATTGTGAGAGACTGTCCATGACATCCACCTTATTATCAAAGGTATCCATAGCACACAGAATAAACTAAAAAGCCTTGATATAGAAGTTCAGGGAGGTGTAGTGATTTGTCCAATTCATACAACTGGTAAGTGACAGGTGTAGAGCTAAAACCCATCAGGCCTTTTTGTGTGGCCAACTTTATGAGGGAAGGGGATACACACACCTGCCAGTAGAAGTGGTGCTCCCTTAAGTGTTGCAGCATGATGGCCCTGACAGAGATTTTTGGGCCATGTCTACTAGTCTTTCTCCACACCTGCTGCAAACATCTTGAACTACTCATCCATATGGAAAGAATAGTTGATACTTCACATTCCCCTCCACCCAACTAGTATGTGGGTCAGTCAGCATTGCGCATTCCAGCCCCTTTGGCTAAGTCTTGCCAGAATGTGAGGATTGAAAAATTATCAAGCTTGGGGAAAGCATCTCTCCCTGGATGATAGTTACAGCTCTTGGTTGTAATTCTCAACTGTTTGGGTCACTGGAGACTTCATGGTCTGTGCTCTCTGTTGACATCCTGTCCAAATTCTCCTGAGTGTAATTATTTTCTGTTGACCTCTGTGCCTGCAGTTCTTTCACTTGGACATAACATTCTTCATTTAGGGTCTAAATTGTTTTGTGGCATTTATATGCATAGTTAAACAGTTGGCATGCTTCAGTGTAGATTTCTATTTCAGCATATGCTACTTTCCAAGATATGAACTCTTAATGTATATTTCATATAACAGTTGAGTATATAACAATTCTATAAGTACACATAAGAAAGTGAATTCATAAATAGACATATATAAAAAAGTAAGATACATATGGAGTAAACATACACACACATATATTTACTTTTGAGTGGTAAATGATGGAACTGAAACTTGGACCTGCGTTATCCAATTCCAAGATGTAGTACCTGCATTACCCTCCAGCACACATATGTGATGATGTGAGCACTAAACCACAGGCACACACAAATAGGTGTGTGTGTTATCCTAATAAGTATCCTAAGTATAGTTATTAATACACATTGTAGTAATGCATGAATTTATTCATTGAAAAATATTTCAACATAGGAGAGCTTAACCTTTAGTGGAGAAATATCTAGTACATTTGCCCAAAACTTCTCTCTACAAGCTTAACTAATTTTAAAGGGGAAAATTCTTTGAATGTATAAGTAACAAGAAAGAGATAAGTTGGAGGAGTCAGGTGGGCATCTGACCAGTCACGGACAGGTACTCTTCCTGGCATACAGTAAAATGGACACCTCATGGGGACACGTTCCTTGTGGGGATAATGACTTGGCGTAAGTGAAGTTCCCTGGCCTATTGCAACTTCCTTCTTACACAAACTCAGCATGTGCTTGTGCATTCCTGGTCTCAGTGTCAGCCTTTCCTTCTCGGGCATACCCTTTTCCTGCATTACAGTCCAATATAACTCACTAGAGGCCACTGAAATGGTTGCTTATTCTGTGACTTTACAGTAGGTATTTCTCCCTCTGCATCTTCAATAGCAACTTCAACATGTCATTGCTTCAGCCAGAAATAATTATTGTAGTTCAGGGTCTATTTTCTCTTCCCTATAAAAAATAACCTCCCATGCTGAGGTTGTTTTTTGCCAAAGAAACTCTTAACTGGGTTGGGAACCCATTCTCTCACTGTTCTGATTTCCTTCTCACCCATTCCAGCCATCCTCAACCTGGGTGAAAGGATTGACTCACTCATCCCCCCACCACCCTTCATTAGCTCATTTGCATGGGGTGTCCTCCATGTGGAAGGCATGGTGACATGTCAGATCCCCATCAAGTCTCTGTCCTCAGGGCACTTTAAATTTAATTAGGTAGGTGGAACCCATGTCCATAAAAAATTAGCTGGCAGCATCAGAATATTACATAAGATAAATATGAAAGGAATAATAGCAAAAATAGAAGCCACGTAAGTTCACAGGATCACTGTACGTTGGAGTTAACCGAGAAATTTGAAGGAACTGAAAACATTTGCAGCTAGAAATTCTATGTATATGAAGGATGGAAAAACCTGCTCTGCTGTTACAGACACTTCACCATGTTTAATAATGACACAAATACAAAGAGAGTTTTATAAGTTATTAAAAGATGTCCCTAAACATAAAAATGTGAATACAATCAGCTATTAAAGAATTATAATCAGACTAACTCTCTGAGAAGCCTTTCCTCGCCTGGGACCTGCCATGCAGGATAACCGCTGTGTGTTCCTATGTGCCCAGAAACCTTCACTCTGTACATAGTGTCATCTGAAAAGATGAGGAAAGTGTAAACTAAGACAGTGCTCAATGTCAAAAACAGCAAGATTAAGAAAAGTCTTCCCTGCCCAATGGCTCAGGTTAGCTCAGATTCCTTTTTTTTTTTTTTTAGAAGGCAATTCACAGAAGTTCAGAAATTGAAAAATGAGCTTTTAAGTAGGTGGTGGGAGAAAGACCATGCAGATAAAAATTATAAACAATACTTCATGGACCCCTCACGAAGCAAGCTCTCTGAATATCCAGTTGAGGCATGTTTACTAGAAGAAGAAAGATTGAGTTGGCTGGCGCCTCTGAAATGTGCGTACTCAGGAGTTCCGGACACATGCACCTTTGTGTGTGTTTTCTCAGAGGACATTTTCAGATGCCAATCTCTTTCTAATCTCAGCTGTGTTTTCAAATTGAGAAAAGTAAGGGATTTCTATAGAGGAAAGAGATATGTAAAGGTCCATTAGGAAGTTATCTGATATTTAAATGCAATTTAAATCCCACTACCCTTTTCAGTTTGTTTTCTTTATCTGAAGCTGTCGGGAATTTAAAAAACTGAAATTATTATATTTTTCTGTAAACCTTTCAAATAGTTCATTTTTGGACTAAGCTCAAACAAACAGTCAGTAAGCCAAAAATGGACTATTTTCCCAAAGAGCTGAGTGATGGAAAGCAGACGCTGTCATGTTTCATGAAAAGTGTTATGTGAATACTCTCATTAAAAAATAAAAAAAAAGGTAGTGGATTGGAAGTAGGCATTTCTTTATCTTATAAAAATGCTGGCATATTATATTCCTTTGGAGGATGATCATTTGAGCTAATTTGCCTGCATTCCAAATATCACGGGTCTTGTGACAGTACCATTTTTTTCTTTTTTTTTTTTTTGAAGAGTCCCTTCAGGTCTAGGCAGACTCTAGACTGCCTTAACCAATGTCTTAACCAAGAGTCAAGGTTGTTCAAACTCCTAAGTGTAGTGATGTCTTGTTGATTTTGACTGATAGGAGTTTGTATTATGTAATTCACTAACTAACGTAAATTGTGAATATAGTTGATATACTTCCCTCAGCTCCCACTAAAATACTGTAGTAAGGTATATTGTAAGATGGCCTATCCACAGATTATTTCAGCAACTCTTGAAAATGGTAGAGCAGTGGTTCTTAAGGCACGAGCCCCACAGCTTCATCATCGCCTGGGCACTTGTTAGAAATACAGATCATCAGTCCCCAGCCCGGGCTTATCGAATCAGAAACTCTGGCAGTGGAACGCACCAATTTGTGACTTTAACAAGCTGTCTGGGTGAATTGGGTGAACTTAATATTAGAACCAATGCTAAAGAACGAACATAAGAGTTGCAGGTATAATGGGAGTAAAAGTAGAACTATTTTCTACTCTAAAAAGAAGGCCAAGCATATTTTTGTAAATAGTTTGTATTCTGAGGCAAATTTGACTAAGTAAGATTTCATAGCATGCCATCCAATGACATGATAGATTTAGCTTTAGTTCATTCATTCAACATGATGTAGGTATTTGAGCATTTCTTCAGATGTAAGTATCTTGAGCATATGGGTTATTTAATACAGTATGATTTTGTTGTACTATTAGTAATTTTCCAAATGATAGGTTCAGAGAAAATTTTAGTTCTGCTAAACAAAGCTCTAAGAAGATTCCTGTTAACTTTAGCATTTGAGAAATAGTCCAAAAATAAGGATTAATGGTAAGATCACGATAACTGGAAATTATGGGATTACTCCACTTGAAAACAATCTTCATTCTGTCATTTGTAATTTTCTTCATAGAACTTAGTAAAAGGAATCTGAGAAATACTGTCAGATAATATCTGTATTCTGACTGTAATAAATATATTTAAGACCCTTACAATTATTTTTAACAAATACTGTTTTATTATGCTGAAACTCTGATCCTGTTGGCAAGCTTTCATTGATCTCTGTTGCCAAAAAAGGAGAAATAGAAATGCCGTATTGTAGGATAGAAAGAGCTTTGGCGGAGGAGCTGGACAGTGCAGTCTCCAGACCTGGTCTGCCACTGACAATGTGTAGATGTGAACAAGGCTCTTAACCTCTGAGACTTAGTTGGCTCATCTGTAAAATGGAGAAGTTGAATTAGAGCTCCATATCCTGTTTCAGTTAGCTGTGGTGCTATAACAAGTGATCATAAACACAGGGGCTTAAAACAGCAACCATTCACTATTTCTCATGAGTCTGCAAGTAATCTAGATGGTTCTGCCGACTTAGGTTGGATTTGACCTATCTCATCTGTACTCCTTGTGGTAACACAGCAGGATGGCTGGCAGATGTCAGCCTAGGATGGCTTCTGTGTGGTTTCTCATCCTCTGGTCGGCAGTCTGGGCTGCTTCTCCTGCCCATGGCAGTGTTCTAAGAAAACAACAAGAAGCATGCAGTCTCTTGAGGCAGAGGTTCTAAACTGGCACAACAGTACAGGTGCTACATTCTATTGGCCAAAGCAAGTCATAAGCCCGGCAGATTCAGAAAGTGGGGAAATAGAGTCCACCGTCAGTGGAAGGTACTGCAGAAGCACATTGCATAAGGTAAGCTCTGAGGAGGAGGAGACCTGGGGCTGTTTTTGTAATCAGTCTGCCTTCTTGGCTTTAAAATACTATAAAATATTAGGGAATACATTCAATATAATGCTATAGAATGCTCACTGTCGAGTGTTTCAGGAATATTTCACAGAAATATTTAGGAAAATGGAAGATGCAGAAAGGATATAACGTATTTGTGAAAACTAGAGTAAGCATGTTTTAAGCAAGGCTTCTCTTTAATTATTGTCTGAGTTTCACATAAAGTCTGCTTCATCAACTGGATAAATATTTGACTGCTGTTCAGTAAATTGCATTAGTTTACTTTAACTGTATGCTCAACCTTATTCAGGCATCCTACATTAGGCAATGCAGTGTGTAATGCATCTCTGCAGGTGACCAGAGCTATTCTCTGTATGAGGTAAATTAAAACTCATATTTTAAAAATTAAACATTCTTGCACTTCATGATTTCAATATTTAATTATAACCTGTGTCAGGGCCTAATCTCTGACTGAGTCAGGCATGAAATTAATCAAAAAAAAAAAAAAAGGAGGCAAAAACTTAGCAATTCTACACTGTAAAAATAATATGGTTTCTTTAGTTACACAGTGATGTTTATATCCATTTTATGAGGATGACTCCACTATCCAGCTAGTTGGTAGACTCAGTTACCATAGTGGAGACAGTGACCTATTCCGAAAAATCAGTAAACTGAATCAATATTTATTAATTTTAACAGAGACCCAAAACTCCTTTTAAAAAGATATTGGCCTTATTGAAAGAGATAACAGAAAATAAAGTTAATGTGTTCACATTATGGGTGGAACAAAAATAAAATATGTCCAATAGTATGTTTGTTATAAATGTTATGTTTGTTCCCATTTATATTACCTATTGGTTTTTCAAAAAAGCTTCTTGTGTGCAAAAAATTCACACAAGTTTTCCTAGGAATATATGCTTGCAGAAATAAAAGGAAACATTTGCTGCAGGGGTGTTTTCTGACAAGAATTTAGAATATTGTAGAATTGTATTGATCATAAGAGGAATGTACCACCTGAGAGAAGGAAAATGTATCAAGATTAGTTAGTAGAATTAGGTAGCATGAAGCCAGTGATTTCCCAGCAACATGTACAGGTGAGCAAGTCATGGTGATAAAACAGGCGAGTCAGAGAGGATAATTGCATTACTTTCTTCACTACGAGAGCAAGGTGCGCTAAAGTGCCTTTGAAGTTTGACAGCATGGAACAGATTTTAATTGAGTCTTGTTGGTTTAACTGCTGCTTGGCTAAGTGACTCCCTTCCTCATGTGGCCATAGCATATGACAAAGTCACCAGTAAATTAAATAAATAGTAAACAGGCATGGAAGCATATGTCTCACTAGGTCTGCCTTGGGGGAGTCTGGGATAGGATTGTGGAGTAAACAAAGTAGGTGAACATGAGGGATGAATTTATATACAAATAGTTTGTTCTGAGCCTGGACTCTTAGAACTGGGATTCTGTAGTCTTGATTCTTCTCTCACTAATATAAGTTGCATCAGGGTATCCACTGACTTTACTATATATATATATATATATATATATATATATATATATATATATATATATATATATGTTGTGTGTATGTGTGTATGTGAATTTTATGTATATGAAGATTTATATATATATAAAACTTTATATGTAAAAATTGAGTATCCACAATATTTAAATATAACAAAAGACTACCAGATAAAAAAATAAAACTCAAATCTAAATGTCATTATTAAAATACACATTTAAACAATGGTGAAATATAATTTTGTGTCAAATAGATAGGGAGTAATTTAAAATCTGATAATACTGAATATTATCCAAGATGTGGAGAAATAAGAACTACCAAACCATTTTGGAGAGAAATTTGGCAATATCCAGTAAATGAAGACTTACATGTCCTCAGATCCTGCATTTCTGTATCTTTTCATGACATTGTTTATCATAACATCAACTTTAATGTAACCATTTGGAAATAACCCAGAAACCTTCAATAGTATTGGTACATTGTGGTATTCTTGTATGAAATAATACATAGTAGTTAAATAAGGAAGTTAGAGCATTGTATATGAACATGGATAAAATACTGAACAATATTCAACAAATATAAAAACACATTGTAGAGTGACGCATGTGGTAGGGTACCATGAATAAAATTTAAAAACGTGCAATAATGTTGTTGGTGAGGAAAAATTTTCCTCTACCCTTCAACGTTCTAGCTGTCTTAAGAATCAGATTCACAGGGGACAGATAAATATGAGGAAAAAGCCAGAAAGTTTACCTACATAAGGGAAGTGCACAAACCGGAGATTCCAAAGACTGGGAGAATGAGGCATATATATCATCCTGACTGAGAAGGTGGGTGGAGGTCTGGGACTTCAAAGGGAAAAGGAAGCAAATCACAGGGAGATGAAAAAGAGTAATGTTTAGTAAACAAATGTTTGCTGGGCCTCACAGAAACAATGGGACATAGAGAGGAATTTTAACAGACTTCCCCATACCTCCCTGTCTACCACCTCTAGTTCCTATTACAAGGTAGTTATCTGTGGTGATAGCTCTCCTCCTGGAGCAGGCCTTCTATCTAAATTCTGTACATGCAGTTAGTGGGAAGGTGACAGTTTCATTCTAAGTCACTTGGGCCTTGGTTGTTTTCACTTCAACATAATCTGCATGTTAAAGTGGGACATCATGGAGGGGCTTAGGCCATGGACTACTCGTGGCTACACGTCCTAGAAGGAAGCATATAAAAGAGTTCATGTAATTGTAAACACAATATTGAGCTTACTTGCTTGTTTGATTCCTTTCTTTCTCCTCTTGAAACAGAGAAAGGGGTACAGGATTGAAGAGAGACCCATAGAAAGACTCAAGTATAACTGTAATGTTTTTGAAAATGTCTGTAGAAAATATGGCTAAATGTTAAATTTTGTTAAACGTTGGTGTAAAGAGTGTTTATCATCTTATTCTCCACATGCATCATAATTTGAGAAAGAAAAAGTTTGCTTCTAGTTATTTTTTTCAGATTTAAAGATTAGCCCATATTGATCAAACTTCTTTAATGTTTGTAGGATTTTTTCTCCCTTCACTTTCAAATTATGTATCTGCCTTGTATCCAACCCAGTGTAGGATCCAAACAAGCACGTGTGGTAAACTCCTGTCTGAATGTGATATTCCAGTTTACCTCTAGCGTGAGTAGTAATTGTGGCCCTATGTAACTCGGAGTGGGCGGGGGGTGGGAATATGTTCCCAGACCTGGGCAAATTACCTTTGAAGCCAAAATCAAAGAGAGAAATAAAGTGGGAGAAACCCATTTATTGCTTACAAGCGGTCGTCCACTTCTGCTCACCTGTGCCTCTAGCGACCTGGCTGCAAAAAAGGACCCCACCCAACCTCTCCTGTCCAGATATACCCTCACTCCCCCCACCCTTGTAATCACCTATTGATATGAAGATGGACTACTGCTTCCATCCCTTGGGAACACCTATTGATATGGAGATGCATTAAGGCCACACGAGATATTCTGGAAATATTGCAATTTTACCCACACCCTAGCACCAGTGTTATAAAGTATTCTATTGTATTTTGAGTTTGGCATTCAGAAGTGGGCTTCCTCAGAGTGAATGTAAGGGTGAATCATTACATTTGTATGGCTTAAAGATATTTTCTATTAAAAACAGATCTGCTCTCTGCTCTATGAAAATTAGTATTTTTGTCCATTAAAGCCTTGGCCCAATAATCAAATTGGTTTGGTGAATATTCTTACTACACAATTTGCCACTGATTATGCCATCTTCATTTGTATCCCTCTTCTTTATAGAATGCCTATGCACAGTGGGTGCCTTTGTCTATAGCAGCCACACTGATCAAATTGCAGGGGCCAAGGGCAGGCAGCCTGCAGTGTGCCACTTTGCGGATTGTGTCGAACTGAAAACAACCAAGGCCCAAAAGGCTTAGGAAGAAACTGTCACCTTCCCACTAATTGCATAAAAAGAATTTCGATGGAGGTCCTGCTCTAGGAAGAGAGCTATCACTACAGATAACTAACTACATCACAGTGTAAACTAGGGGAGGTATACAGGGAGGAATTTAGCAAAGTCTGTTAAAATCCCTCTCTATGTCCCATTGTCTCTGTGTGGCCCAGCACACATTTGTTTACCAAACGTTTACTCTTTTTCATCTTCCTGTGAATTGTTTTCCTTCCCTTCCCCTAGTTCAGGATGATATATATACATATATATATATCATATATAGAGAGAGACAAATACATACCTCATTTTCCTTGACTGTCTTTAGAATCTCAGGTCTGTGGATCCCCCTTATGTGGGTAATTAAACTTTGGATTTTTCTCTCTTGTTAATCTGTCTCATGTGAATTCAATTTTAGACCACCTCGAAGAACCTTGAAGGGTAGAGGAAAATGTTTCCTCTCCAACAAAACTGACACATAACCATCCGCTTTTGTATTTAGCAGTGAGAAGTTGTGACTGTGAAATCCAGGTGACCCAGTGAGAGGTGAGACAGATGAGTAGCTGAGAACCACTTGATTGGGGAGTGGGCAGTGTCTAACTTGCTTCTCTCCAAATAAATCTTTTAGTATCAAGTGTATGGGAAAGCTAATGCCTCACAAATTTTTATCCAATAATTTGATGTGATATATAATTTAGTAGGGAGATTACTGTGATAAGTTCTGTAGTAGCAAATTATCTCAAAGAATTCGTAAAACCCTCTGAGTTGTGCATTATCCCTGTTTTGTGGATGAGAAAACTGGGGATCAATGAGATTTTTACAATTGCCTATATCTATGTGACCAGTAAGTGAAGAGGTGGATTTCAAACCCTGGTATATGTGGTTTGAAAGTCCACATACTCAAACCTCCTCCCAGTGCTGTTTCCCAGTATTATTTCATTAGCGACAATAAAATCCTCTATGATAGCAAAATATAGCAGTACCGCTTATCACATAATGTTGCTAATTTCTAATACCAAATTCTAGGACAAACAGTTTATGAAAGGAAAAGGGAAAAATGAAAGAGATAAAATATTAAAACAAAGTAGTCAACTTTTTATCAATACAATAATAAAGTTAGAGTGTTTTCCACAGCTTTGCCATTTCCTCTCAAAGAATGTATTACTCAGATCATATTTCCCAAGCTGTCTCTGATATTCAAATTCACACTCAAGAATACCTATATACATGGCAAGCCTTTGAAGTTGTTCTATTTATAATTAATAATAAACTTGAAAGCTACGAGTATTTATAACATAACTCCCTACAAAGAGTTCCAGGTTGCGTCTACTTAAGGGCTGTTGGAATAAGTCAGAAAGACCCACATGAGAATATAATTTTCTTCTAGAGTCCACATTACTGATTCATCTTTTCCCTTTGGTGACTTGCAACTGGGATTATCAATCTCTGGTTTATTTCTGATCCAAACCAGTTTTTTTTAATTCACAATTTGGGAGATAGTGAAAATATTAATTTCTGGTGCATATGTTCAGTCAGTACTTCTCATATTTCAGGTTGTTATGTATTAGTGGTTTGGGACAAACTAGTATCTGTGAAAGCAATTAGTGGATTGCAACCATCATTAAAAAAGAAAAAAAAAAGGGGAATAGAATGGGTGCCCAAACACATGAAATGTCATAAGGTCATGTAAGAGTATGCATTATTTCAGATATATATGTATCTGAAGTTCAGTGTGAAACATGTTCTTTACTGTGTTCCATGGTCAAAAGTTGGAAAGCCAGTGTGGTGGGATTAATTGGATCTAATTGGAACATTTGGCTCTCTTTCAATCAGTTAAAACCATAAGCACACCCTCAGACCAATGGGTTACTGTTCTTTGAAGACACTTAAATAATCATTGACTCAGAAATCTAATTAGGAAGCTAGTAGAGATTTTTTTCATCTGTTATAATTTCTACCTCCTCCCCTGTTGCCCAATAGAAATAGCTCTCAAATGGCCCTAATTGATGACAGGTCATCTTTTTGAGAAGCTTAAATTGTTATTAACTTTTCCCATTCAGTTTTAGTCTATTCAGTGGGGAAAAAAATGGTCAAGTCAGTTATTTGGTATCATATAGAAAACAGAGCACTGGATGGAATTTGTCATTTTTGATTAATTATTTTGATTTCCTGGAGGCCCACTATAAATCATAGCCTTTTAACCACTAAAATAATCATCTAGAATACTCCTAATACCTAATACTTTTGAATACTTATATTCCAGGAGCTGTGCTATTTCCCATTCTAGCTACACTGTAAGAATCATCTGAGGAAGGCATTCAAAATACAATCCCCAGGCCCTCCTCCCCTGAATCCTCTGATTCATGTCTGTTATAGGGCCCAGGAACTTGTTATTTATAAAATATCCTAAGAGATTGTTATCATTAGGTAAAGTTGTAGGAAAACTGCATCATCTCATTTTATCCTCATGGAAAATCCTTTGGAAGCAGATTTTATCATCATCCCCATTTTACAAGTGAGGAAACAGAACCTTACATAGATTAAGCAGCCTGCCTCAATTTGCCTACATAGCGATGGAGAGGCAGGAATCCACTGGAGGGAATGGAAAATGGAAAACAATCTTGGTTCCTCAGAAAGTCAAACTAAGAATTACCATATGATCCAGCAATTGCAAATGAAGGAATCTCAACTGAAATGCCAATTCACACGCAGGCTGCATTCAGTAACTAAAGCAACCAATTCTTCACATCCTCTTTTCCTGCCTCCTTACCCTCCTAAGCCATGTCCTGTGGGAAAGAATCCTGCTCCAGCCCCTCCATCTCCTGCCCACCGAAGCCTTTCCCTTTCCCTTCCACTCAGCTCTCAGGACCCCACTCTGGCTTTGGAGTGGAGAATGCCACCTGCCCCTTGAAAGGTTGCGGGGCCCCACGCAGATCCTCCGGGTGGTTTTGGTGCAGGTCCTGCGTATGGGGGGTGGGGGAAGGCTGTAACCATCACCCCAGGAGTGCCATCTTTCATCCCCCTGTGGTGTGGCTTCCGCCGGAAGGCAGCCAGGCTTTGGCGGCAGCAGCTGCAGGGATGCTGCGATGCCTGGAGGCTTTCACGGTGGGAGGCATTGGGCTCTGCTGTTATAAAACCTGGAAACGGTGAGATACTGGGGCAAGTGATATTTGTTACCATAATTAAAGAATTGTTGCCATAAAATGCAACATTGGGAAAGCAATGTTTTAAATTGTATGGTGTTCTGTGTATTCACACTGTTGTACAACCTTCACCTTCTAGTTCCAAAACACTGTCATCACCCCAAGGGAATCCCTGTACCCATTCAGCAATCATACCCTAGTCACCCTGCCCCCAGTTCCTGGGAGCTGCTAAACTGCTTTCTGTCTCCAGGGATCTGCCTGTTCTGAATACTTCATATAAAGGGAATTATATGTGACCTTTCAAGTCTTTTATTTCTTTCACTTATTGGTACTTCATCCTTCTTATGGCTGAATAATACTCCATTGTTTGAATATACCACAAATTGCTTATCTATTCATCTGTTGATGGACATTAAGGTTGTTCCTACCTTTTGGCTGTTGTGAATGGTGCTACTCTTGTGTATGAGTATTTGTTTGAGTACCTGTTTTTAATTCATTTGGTATATACCTAAGAGTAGAATTGGTAGATCATAGAGTAATTCTGTGTTTAACTTTGTGGAACCACCAAATAATATTCCATGGTGGCTTCTCCATTTACATTCCTAGCAACAGTGTATGAGGGGTGCCAATTTCTCCACATCTTCCCCAACACTTATTCTTTCTCTCTTTTCTTTTTATTTTTTTTGGATCCTAGCTGTATTAACAAGTATGAAGTGGTATCTCATTGTGGTTGTGATTTGCGTTTCCCTGTTGGCTGATGATGTTGAGCCCGTCTTTATGTGCTGGTTGGCCATTTGCAGATCATATTTTCTCTAAAGAAATGTTGATTCAGAATCTACATTTAACTTTGGAATCCTCCTCATCTCTTTCCCTGACTTCCTCATATGCAGTAGTATGATAATGATAGTAGCTGCCTAATGCCAGGCACAGCGCTAAGCACTTTAAACACATATGTCCTTTAATTCTGTAAGGTTTTCTCTCCATTTTTAAAGATAAGAAACTGGAAGCCCAGAGAAGGTTTAGTTGAATGTGGCTCATTAACACCAAGAGGCAGGGACTGATTTCAAAGCCAGTTGCTCTGATTTGAAAAGCCACACTCTTAACCTGTGCATCAAGGTCTGTAGACTAGCTTGCATTGCTTACATATACTAGAAAATTATTTTAAGTATGTACCATCTTATACATTTTTAATAATAAGTTTAAGCAACTGAAAAGGATTGTAAATATTATCCCACATATTGTAAATATTATCATTTAAAAATGTAACTGTTAGATCATTCTTTTAAAAGTTTCCAAGGGACTCTAAATGCCATGGTGATATGGTACCCAGAACCATTGATTTAAAAAATTCAGGAACAATTCTTTTTTTCCTTGAAATTGTACTTTTATTATTTTGCTTCCCCAGAATGTTACCATAATATAGCATTTTTCTTGCTGGAAAGTCTTTTATTGATCACCCTCTCATACTTTCTATATCAAAATATGAATATAAACTAAAATTGAATTTGAAATAATTTAATGTAACTATGAAGCTCTGGGTGTAACGATTCCTTCAGATTGTGTTATTATGATTAGTAGTAGTAGTCAACTGATAAAACTGACAAAAATATAATACAGATTTTGAAAAATTATCAGTAACTATAACAAACTTGTATAGGAAATGTACCTCTTTAGTGGGATTAATGGGATTCTTTTGGCATCTTGACTAAAGGAGAGTGTGCACAACAGTTTATCAGCTTGTCCCTTTGAAACCCCAGAGCATTTTAACTATTGAATGATGTGACATAACAAATTTGTGATAGGCGGAAGGCATAGCTTCTTTTTGTTTTTTGTTTGTCAGTTCGGAGAAGCTAATTTGAAAGGAGTTACAGGAAAAGGAACCTTGCTTCTTTCGCCACATGTAGATGCATTCTGAAACGGGTCAAGTTTAAGTTTAGGAAAGAATATGTATAGAAATAATGGATCTGGACATCGATCCTTTCAACGTGATTCATGCATCTTACTCCTTGGAGGCTCTGTGTACTCCTGAGCTTCTCCATGTTAGTGAGCGGCCTGCCATGGCTCTGGCCCCACCCCACTAGTGCACCCCAGAAAAAATAGCCACTTAGTGAATGACTGTTGTCAGCTAAGAATTTTGCACATGTGATCTTGTTTAATTGTTAGAACAACTCTGCAATGTAAGACTTGCTTACAGAGAGTAATTTGTCTGGATCACAGAAATTATAATTGGCTGAGCAAAATTTTGATCTCATTCTGTCTGCTCCTTTTTTCCTTATTCGTTATTCGGCTGGTGTCAACTAGAAGCAGCGTAATTCAATTCAAATAATTCTTGTCTGATTTTTTCTTTCTTTTCCAAACTCTTACAATATTATTGCTTTGTCTTTTCTTTTTTTTTTTAATAACTTACAGGGGCAACAAAGAGCTAAACTTGTATGTCTATTATTAGTGGACTATGAGGTGGAGGATTTTTTTGAACAGAGATGTCTTATATCCACCATCTACCTCTGGCCCTGAGTCACTACCTGAACTATAGTGTAAGAGGGGAAGTCCCACCCTGATTTTGAAAGGGTGCATTGCTGAAGACCCCTAGCTCAGACTTTTCTAAATTCTGAGGCTGTGACTAAGATTTTACACAGGAGAGATAATTGTCTATGGTTGGGGTGGTCATTGGGTGAAAACACTATCTTTTTTATCTTTTTTTTAAGTGAGACAATTGTAAAATCAGATCACTAAACTTTAGGGTAGTTACATTTTTCACATGGTCAAGAATTCAGATTTAAAAATATCCAAGACGGACTGTATTCATGAGTTATAAGGTAATGTTAAGTTTAGCCATCATTCTATAAATGGAGCAATAAAAGCACAGACCAACCCTTTTCAGTTACCCCGTAAGTAACTCCATGGTCAGATTTATCTGGTATACTGAGCAGAAAGCCATTTTCTATCACATAATGAAAATATTTGGAAAACCGCTAGAGCAATGAAGTTACAGAACTCTTAAAACTGTAATTGTCTTATTCCATTATTAGAGTGGAGAGCATTTGGAAATATCTTAGTTTCCAAGTAAATGGCAGTGAATCATTTTGAGAGTACTAGTTGAGTGCCACACCTCTTTATTTTAAAACTAAAGTATGATGAGAAAATTAAGAGAGAAAAAGGAAAATTTCAAAGGGAGGTCTTTGCTTTTGATATTGGTATTTCCTTAGATGACAGGCTGGTAAACTACAAGAGTTAAAGTACTTAAAATGCCAAGATGATTATAGAAGAAAAATATTTGAATGGTTCCTTCACAAAAAAATTCCTAATCGGACTTTATAAAAGAAATAAACACATAAACAGAAAATGAGCCCCTTGCCTGGTAGGAAAAATTTTAATTACAGAAACCTTTTAATTTTTTAAAGGTTCCCTTTCTTTCTTTCTTTTTTTTTTTAAACACATTTCTAGCATTTCTTCTCCCTCTCTTCAGCTTTTTTGCCTCTTAGGTAATTTCACTGCTTGTTAGAGGCTTTACTACAAAGCAGACAGGCTTAAAACATTGAGGAGATGAGACCGACATTACTACCTTCTAGCACATTCTAGAAACAGTATCAGAGAAAGGTAGGGCATCTGAGTTGTGGATGATGAGTAGCTTTCAATTATCTGAATTATCAGGACACCCCTTGCCTAGACAATGCATATTTAATTATAGCTTGCTCCAGTATGCATCAATAAGTTTATGGAAAATCCCAGGAAAAAGGTGAGGCGTATTCAGAGCCAAGAGCTCCAGTGAACACGCGCACACACAAAAAGAGAAAAATACATCAGCTCAGAATCAGCTTTTATTTGGGAAAAATCCACTTAGTGAAGTTACCTTGAAGGAAGGATAAACACTGGCAGACAAATTGGCCCATCTTGGGAGCCGTTTTACAAGATAAGTGAACGCTTGTTTTTTTGAGCCCGAGATCGGTGCTGCAACCTGACAGATCCTAGGCACAGTGCATCTGACAGCCCCAGCAGGTCCCTCGGAGATCTCACAAACGACATTTCTTTATAGGCAACTTGATAAGTGTAATTCCCCATCTCCAACTTTTCCTGTATTGCTTCATATCTAATCTAATCCTTTTTTCAAGAATTGTTTTATGCCTTTTAATGTATTGTTGGGAATTTGCTTTTAGGCTCTTGGGTAACAGGGGGAAATGAATTGCAATCTAGTGGAATCTTGACAATATAACCATTACATTGTGAATGCTACTGCCAACAAGGAAAAGTAAAGATGAAGAGAGCAGTGTTTGATTCTGGTAAATTGTTTCCTGCGCAGTTTTGCTTTTGTAGAATAAATACAGCCCAGGAAATAGCTGTCTAAGGATAATCTGTTAGTTGTTTTACTCAATGAAAAACAGAAGTAAATCATTTAATTTTGGAAGAACTTGACATCTCTGTGAGCATCATTTGCAAGAAGAGAAAATTATTGTTATTTTGCAAACATAACAAATTATACTTACCAGGCAACACTTATGATGAAATGTATCTCTGTCATTAGGAAAAACACACAACTCTTGTAGTGAGAAAATGACTGCTTTTTTCATTTCTAGGATCAGAGCAACTGCTGACAAAAAAATTAATTTCAGCTTTTGAAACAATGACTTTTTGGTTGTTAAGCTTCAGTTATGTGCATAATATCTAGAAGAATGTGTAAATACAGTTCAGTGAAAAAATAATCTATGAACATACAGTTGGTAAATATTATAAAACATTTCATCATTTGCCCTGTGAACTCACTTTATGCCTCTTACAGTGTGAACTTGGGGTAAGCATCTTGAAGACCATTTTCTTTCTCGTCTCCCTGCTCTTTGCCTTCCTCAACATTTCACTTGGTCTTTCCTGGTCTCCTGCCTTTACCCTTAAATTCTAATTCTATCCAGTTGAAGGGTGTGGACATTATTCACAGCTCCATTATGGAAGTGCAGCAGTAGGTTCTAATTATTCCTTGCAGGAGAAAGTTGAAGTTTTTCCAGTTATGAAAGAGAAATAACCATAACGCATTTACAGAGTTTTCTTGCTAATAATGACCTGCTCTCAGAACATTCTTGTCTGGGTTAACACTCAAGGCTGTCTCTTTACTGATTTATTAAAGGTGGGGCGGTAAAAGAAAGAAAATGGGGAGAAGGAAGAGTGTTGTCTTGCCATATAACCCATATACACAAACTAATGTTTGAGAATTAATTTAGTACCATATTTGTAAACTTAACTGCTACTTTAAGATACTTTTAAAATTTTCATACACATTTAAGAAAAGAACCTATAAATAGTATATAAAGTAATAAAAGTTCAAGATGAATATGGATCTAAAAATAGTGTCATTTGAGTAAAATTTTATTAAAATTTAAAAGTATGGTTAACTTAGAGATCATAGGTCTTTTCCAATATATTGCTGTTTCAGTAATAATAAAGAATTGTTTCAATAGTAAATAATGAAATGCTAATATTATTGTACTTACTATGTGCCTGGTACTGTTTTCTATACTTCATAGGTATTATTTTGAAATGGCAAATTATGTAAATGGTGATAATCCTAAGGCACTGTATCTGGGAGGCTTTAAAATAATATGGCATGTGTTTTTCTGATTGTTTTTGATATTGGAACCTTATTACTGGAGCTCAAGGGACAAAAGGTCAGTTTGTGAAAATCCCGGGTCCGTCATTCTTATTAACAAATTTCTTCAGAGACTGAAGCGGAGACAAAGAAATCCTGGTGCTAGTCTTCAGTTGTTCACATGCATCTTTTAAATTCTTGAAAATGTTATTCCAGAGATGAAGCAAAAATTTGTATGTGACTATTCCAGCTGGTTAAGCAGCTGTAAGTAAATAGTTAACGTGCTTATAGTTCAGTAGTTCCACAGCCTGTAGAGGACTGTGGTGGAGGGTCCACCCTGGAATGCGTGCTGTATATGCCACTTTGATGAGCTCTCTGGATCTTTGCTCTTTGGCCGCCTCTCCTTTCCCACTACCAATTACCAGGACAAGTGTGTACCTTGAATTCAGACTGAACACATTGTCTTGGTATCTGTGATTTGCCTAATCCTTGTAATAACATGGAATCTGAGCTGCCTAACATCTTTTCAATAGCAAGAATTTAACTTGAAAATTCCAACATGTAAAAAGAAGAAATGATGTAAAGACATTATTTTAGAATATTAGAAACAAATAATATTTATATATTCAACTCTTTCATAGTACATTCATTGCCCTGGATGTGAGGGGTTATCTAGAGGTAGGGTAAAATGGCCAGAGTGCATCTGTCCTTTTTGTCAAGTCCTTCATACATCAGATAAAATGACAGAATTGGTGTAGTGTGCACCTGGTGGAAGGCATCATGGACATGGAATTAAATTTAAAGCAATAGAGACTTCTTTTTGGCCCTGCCTAATCTCTCAAATTTTTCTCAGGAAGATAATTATAAATTAAATATTTTGATGTGCAAACATAATTTTCTCCTTAGATAGATAGTTTGTCAGTTTCCAAAACCACTTGTTTGAAATGTATACCCATACTATTATTTGCTTTAATCATTTCACAAAGAAAAAAAAAAGGACAAATAATATGTTGAAATTAAAATTTTTTCCTTACCACCCTTGGTTTCTTGAATCATGCTATATAGTGACAGGATGCTTTCAGCTGCATCTTAAACTTACTCAAACCATAAAATATATTTATTGGGTCATCCTGCCCTTCTTTCCCCAGCTAAATCCCTCTTTCCAGAAGAATGCCATGTACTGATTAACTTAAATGTAGGCTATCAAAACTGATCTCTGCAGGGGAAATGGATTTTGCTGAGTGCTTTATACCAGTCTTAGACCACCCCAGTTGCTGGGGTTACTTCACTTTTACCCAAAAATATCCTACTCCACTGTGAAGGTGGATGGACTGTATAATGGGGTAGAACCATAATGTCCATGACATCTGCGTATTTACTGTTGAAAGTTTATTACTGAGGGATTTTTCTCATCTGCTGCCTCCTATTTTTGGGTCAAAGAAAAATATGAATAAATATTACTGAAAGATTAAGGAATCTAAATAGAAAATATAGCAAGCTACGTCCTATTATTGTAGACAGTTCTCTGGCTCTCTTGTGTTTCTGAGAAGCCCACTGCATGTTTAAGCATTACCTTGCCTGCTTTGTCCATTGCTGTGTGGAATTTGCAGCTTAGGGAACTGGAGAAGGTGATACTTTAGCTACTGCTATTTCTGCGAGTACTTAATCATTCTTTGTCTTTGATCAAGGAGTATCAGAAACAGTTTGGGGTCCACTTCTGTTTCAGCAGTACCTGCCTTGCTTTGTTTGTTGACAGTGCTCAGCATAATCTGTTCATCTGTTTTAGAAGCAACTGGCCTGGGGTTTGATTTGTACCCAAATTCAACCACTTACACTTATTTAGTTTTGAATGACTGATCTTGCATTTTTTGCGTTTAATATTCTAATACTATATAAGTTGGCTTATGTAATTAAAATTACTGTGAGTGTTCTTTCTCAAAGATTAATTAGATTTGGCTTGCTTACACTGCGGTTCTCTTTTATGTAGAGCAAACGTGAGGTGGTTTCTCTTTGGGTCCTTAGATGCCACCTTCAGGCCCCTTCTCAGTTTCACCTGTTTCTCTTCAGAGAAACTCCCTTCTGGGGTCCTCGTGACCTCCTGCTTACTCAGTGCTCTCCCTTTAAAAGTAAACTTGCAGAAGGATTTGCACAAGTGTAAATTATTTAAAATGTGTATTACCATATTACATCTCCCTTCACACACTGCACACTCATCCACTAACTAAGCATGATTTTTTTAGTGATAGAAATTCCAATTATAAATATCAGGAAAGTAAGGCAGAGGCTCTCAGGGGCTGGGAGACCATCCCTTGTACCCAGAAATCACACAAGGAGCCTCTACTTTTACCTCCTAAGCATAATACCACTGAACATAGTCTTATGCTAAGTAGGTGCAAATTTAAATAAGAGTCTTTAAATGCTTCCAGAGTACTACGGGAACTAAGGGCAATTTTACTTCTCATTTTAAGTGCTTTATATGTCACTGAAAACCTCTCTTACCAATTTACTGAGTAACCCTTCTTTAATAAGTTCTCACCTTGTTTCAACTTTTCCCTCCATAAAATGAAAACACTACAACCTGCTCTTATTTATAAGATAATCAATATGAAAAAGTTTGGGGTAGTAGTAAAGTATCATTTTTTAGCTGTGATTCCCTTTTAGAGGAAAATATCATTTCTTGTGTAGAAAAAAAGGAAAGAACTTTGCTTTTAGTTTGTGCCACAATAGCTCGTGGTGCCTATGTACTCGGCAAGCTTGATACTTTCTACTTCCTTTACAGGACTCTATATTCTTGCCAGGCAGGCTGTCTGGCCATCCTGCAGAAGGAACACTTACTCTCAAAACTGAAAATTCAGCTTTCGGTAACTTCATAGACAACCTGTTCTGTCATGTGTCTTGAGGGTTCGACAGATACTGTGATACAGTCATTGGCAAAGATCAACAACAAATATGAAATGAAATGATCAATTCTCAGGTATACAACTTAATTGAGGCTGTCATTGGTATAGCAGAAATGGCAGGGCCACAGACTCTGGAGCCTGACCACTGAGATTTACATTTCAGCTGCACCATGTGTCAGCCCTGTGACCTGGGTCAAGCCCCCCTAGCCACTCTGCCCGGGCTTCACCCACTATAAATGAAGAATGAGAAGAGCAGCTCCTTACAGAACTGCCCTGAAGATTTAACGAGTTAGCATGTAGGAAATCCTTAGTACATAGTGAGCACAATATAAATATTTGCTAAATAGTAATAATTTAAAAAGTAACTACCATGGGAAAAAGAGGGAAGTTTTGAATATGAAGCAGATTCTCAATGAAGTGTAGAATAAAATAATATTTTTTATTAAAAGATATTAATATAGCAACATTTATTGATACAAGTAAGGAAACATTGTCCTGCTTTGAGTTTATAAGAAGAAAGAAAATTTAGAGACATTTACTCTATAGCTCTTCTGAATATAATAAAAATGAACATAAAATGTTTAAAACTTGTTGGTAATTCCCATATTACTGTCATATCTTTTATCTGAATGAGATAATATTCAATTTTACAGACCTATTATTGTGCCACATAGACTACAAATGCCCAGTAAATCCATAGATGTTCATGGCCACTCATGCAGAAATGAAATATTTAACTACAAAAATATCTTGTATTTGGGAGGCTATTTGCTGACACCTCTTCCTCTGATATTTGGAGAACATGCAAAGTGATTCATGCACAGAAACTTGAAGGAAGTGCTCCCATAGTGACTTCCAGAATATTTTGAGAATACGGCTAATACATATTTTTAAAGTGCTTTCTACTGTGAAGTTTTTCAATTTTTTTTTTATCATGTAAAAGCACATTGGGCAAACTAATCCTCTAGAGAAACTCCCTAGTTCAGCTCATCAAAAACAATAAGAGGATAGGGATGTCCATTTTTTTCTAATAAAGCAGACAAGATGTCATGTATATTAATTATGGTTATTAATTTAACTTTTGTTAAAGGAAAGATTAATTATAATGCTTTTCTTATAGACAAACCCTTCATTACTTTTAACTAACATGGAACATTTGCATAGTAGAAAATTATTTTGGCATAGTAAGAACAGTTATTAAAGGAAGTTAAGCATTTGTTTTGTATTTAAAACTAACTAGATGTGTCTCTTTTTATAAGAAAACCTAATATATGAAAGTTCGTACTTACGAAAAAGATGATCCAGAGTTAACCTTGTGTTCTAAGGGACTTTTATTTTCAAAAGTCTTCTTTAAATAGTAGCTCTTCTATTACATGTCAGTATTAGTTGCAGATTAATCTTCTCAACAAAGTCTAAGTGGGAAACAAAGAAATCATTTAAACCTTAGTATTAGATGTCATTGCTAATTAAGCTTCAATTATGTATGAAGTTATAATGTAAGTCAGTGGGAAATTGTGATTTACAAAAACTTAATTTGTGTATTACATGTATGGAATAAAATGAAGAAAATTCTACATTCTTTAAAAAAGAAATTCAAGGGATAGAAAGAACATTAGGATGTGCTGAAGAACTTAGAGTTACTAGAGGGAAAGTGATGTATTGTTGGTGGCTGTACCTCCAGCCACAACTACTGTTAGTGTTAGAAAATTTATGTGAACTTCAGTATCCAAATGTTTTTTATGCGCTTAGGAGATATGTTTATTTTTTGCATGCTTAAAAAGGGTCATGTCAAAATTTTGGTGAAATGATTAATAAATGGCCATTTTGACAGATTGTATAGTGAAAACAGTTTCTCACCTGGCTGACAGAGATTTCTGCCAGAAAATATATATATATTTGGGGGAAACATAAATAAGCAACTTTTCTAACTGGTATGTATTAGCTAGGTTGGCTCAGTAGACATTCAAATGTTTTACATAAAGGTTAGAATTAAGTTTAAAAAAACTCTGAGAACTAGAACCCAGAAACATGGCTACAATTAACATAATAAGGAAATTACATAGCCAAGGTCTAGAACAGTACAAATTTCCTTTATTAGGTGATAATTCACTTGATCCCATGTGGTTGTGAAATTTCTAATTTTTCTTGAGCGTCCTTCTCAGGCTAGCATAGAATTCCTCCTGCAATCAGAAGACCAACTCAGCTCTTGCAGAAATTTTAATTGGTATACTTAAACAAGGAAAGTAGGGCTGTATGTCTAAAAAGGATATTTGAAGCCAGTATGATTTTGCATTTTGTCTAAGTATTCATAATAATCTATTATCTTTTGAGACCTGTAAACCTATGGCCACGATAGTTTTATAATCCCAAATCAGAGTACATGGTCTTGAAATCGGATTATCACATTGTTTCCATGCACAATCAGAACTATGACGACCTAGTTTGAATGCTAAAGATAAAATTTCTAGGTAGAATACTATCCATAATCATCTTGTTATATTCTCTTAGAGAAAGGATACATTACACATGCCAAGCCTAAAGATCATTGATTTTTATAAAATCAGTATCATTTGCCAGTAATGTTGAATTATCAGGGAGATTCAATTCCACTCTTTTCCCACAGAGGATACTTAATAATGTCTCCAGAAATTTTTCCAAAACATTCTAGATTGTTCTCAGAGTTTTTCTACCTATAGTCTTTTAAAGTGTCATTTGATTATTACAGTTGGATCAGATTCATACTATATGATTCCAAAAGTAGAATAAGAAAAGGAATTGCTGATTTGGTAATCATTAAGTTGTCCAAAGTATTCCACTGAAACATGACTAAAAATGAGAAAGCTTAAAACAGTAGAAATAATTTGACCATTTACCTCTCTTCAAGACTAAGGTCGGTATTATAAGAAGCTATGAACATCCTAACTAGACTGCTCTTTCTAAGTGGAATTCATTATTATATGAATTGTTATTTGTAAACTAAGTGTGGTATATTTGGTTATCGATCCCAATTATTCCCTCTCCTCGTCCCTGAAATAATGTATATCACCACCATTGGCATGTGATAGCACCTTTATATCAAAGGAATATACTTTTCCTACCTCGTTATTTGATTTGACCATATGACTTGCTTTGGCCAATGAACTGAGCAGAAGTGACGTATACCACATCTGAGCAAAGATTTAAGAGCTACTGTGTGTTAAGATTCTTGCTCTCATTTCCCTCTAGCATATAGCAGATGGAGGTTGTTCTTTTATCCTAGAATCTTGAGTGAAGATGGTGAATGAGGCAAGGGCTGTATTGCAACCAACCCACCCACGCAAGACTTTCTAGTTCTCTTGGGATGATTCATTAGTGCATTAACAGATTCTTTAATATCTATAGCTATGCAAAATTTTCTTTTAAATATTGTGGGAGCCAGTCTCTAAGACAGTGCCTACTGAGAATAATTCTTGTCTCTTGATGTTTACTCCCTCCACATTTGATTGGACTGATCTGTGTAACTATAGGATATTGCAGAATGAAAGGAGTTATAGCTTCACAGAAGACATTGCCACTTCTGTTTTGCTTACTCTTGGGTCACTTTTAATGGGGGAAGCCAGCTGCCATATCATGACATGGACACTCAAGCAGCCCTGTGTGAAAATGGACAGGGGCCTCCTGGAAACAGCCACACCTCCTTGCCAGTCATGGAGATGAGCCCTCTTGGAAGCTTATCCCGCAAGCCCAGGCCAACATCTTGACTGCAACTTCATGAGAGACCCTGAGCCAAAACCACCCTGCCCCTAGCCCACAGAATTCCTGATGCACAGAAACTGTGAGATAATGAATGCTTAATGTTTTTTTTAAGTCACTAAATTTAAGTGTAATTTGTTACATGGCAATAAATAACTAATAAAATATGATGTCTCAGAAGACTTCCACTTCTGGGTATATAACAATACTTTCCAGCAGACCAGAGCTTCAGCCAAGAGCAAGCCTAATGTAATACAGACGACATCTGGTTAAAGGCATTGGACTGCTGCTAAGGCAACCAAGACTGGAAATGCCAAGATTCCAGGGAGGAGGGACAAGTGAGTTAATGCTGTTCAGCCAGTTTTTCCCTAAAGGGATTTGCTGATTCTGAGCATAGAGCAAAAGTCTGAGAACCTGGTCTTTGGGCAGAGGGGATGAATAAACCAGGAAACTGTTTAGTGGTCTTGCAAAGTTAAAAAGACTTGAGAGGCATGGATCCCAGTGAGCAGGGAAGAAAGAGAACTGAGCCTGACACATAGCCAATTTTTTCTTGACATTTGTCAGTGTCTGAAGTTGTGTGGGGCAGGAGGCTAAGTAGCTAAGCAGAAATGTTCAGTAAAGCAGAGTGGTCTTATTGGCAGTCTGGGATATGAAGAGGCAAAACTTAGAGGCCAGTATCTGTCAGGGAAGAGCCCTGCTAGACCACTAGGCTCTCAGTGGAACTCCTCAAGGACTGAGCCTTAAGAGGTGAAGCAAACCAGAGGCAGAGGAAACCTTACCATGTCCTCAACACAGGTTGAACTCAGTTCAGCAGCTAAACTAAATGAATCAAGGTGATAAAGCCTCTATTCTGTCTTCCTGAGAAAGACAAAACTATTAAGAGCCTCTGCAGTTTATTTGTGAAAATGGTTTTCAGTTTTAAAAATTATCATACATATTAATCCGTCTAATAGAAAAGCATACAAAGTAGACTCCAGCTGATCCAAATATTTGAATGAGACGAGAGAGGCAGCAGGAGAGCACTCTGGGGAGGGAACTGGCCTAAGAACCCTGAGACGATTTTTCTTTTTCCCCTTTTTTGTTCAACTTTTCTGTTGCCGTCCTATATAAAAATGTATCCCCTCTTTCAGGCCAATTTCCACTTCACTCAGTTTGATTTTCTTCAGAGCACTAACCACCATTTGAAATCCTTACACATATATACTTGTTACTTAATTTTTGCTTCTGTCTGCAATTAATATGTAAATACCATTTTGCTCATACCTATGGCTCAAGGTACAATACTAGTCAAAAATACAGATTCCCAGTCCCCAGTCCAGATCTGACAGCTTTGGAGTGGAACCTAGGAAGCTATATTTTTGACAGTCAGTGAAAATGAGACTTACGCAAATTTAAGTTTAATAACTACTCTCAAATGGTGACTTTTCTTATTTTCAGGCATCTATTATTCAAACTTATTTTCTATCATCTAGATTTTACATGAGCTAGATAAAAAGGTTTAATCAAGTAATAAAATGATTAAGGCAGTTTAACAGGAAAATATAGAAGTTCAGATTGAGATGAATTATAAAATAGTAGGCCTTTCAGCTTTCTTATTAAAGCTTTAAAATACTATAAATTACTAGGAAAAATAAAGAGGTTATGCACTACTGCCTTCTGACGAATGCAAGATATTTATGAATTCTCTTATGGGATATTTTCATAACTATTCAAATTTCATTTTGACATGACAGATGGAAGGGTGTTAGAAGTACCTACTGGTAGATCTAATTTTCATAAAAGCCATTGATAATGTAGAACAGAAGATTCAAATATCTTTTCCCTTACTGCTGAGATTTTTTTTTCATGTTTTTGCTAAATTCAGTTTTCTGAGAAATTTGTATGAGCCAAATACTGGGTAAACCCCAATGAATAAAGCCAGAGCCATAACTTCTGTCAAATATTTTACATTCTAAAGAGGGGACAGAAAACAATCAATAACATCACAAATAAGCACACAGTTATATACTGACTTGATCTACTGTCAATTTTCCAAATTTTTTATGACAAAAATTTTATGACACATTTGACAAAAGTGAATCCAAAATAATCAGGTGCTTCCAGTACAGCAGAAATTAACACAGGGATTGTCAGCTCCATATTTTGTTTAGTCTTGGTTTAATATTTATCTCCTAAAAGGCTCATGTTTCTCAGTCACATAATTTATCAGTAAGAACGTTTATGTGTGTGTGTGTAAAATGTCTCTGAAAAGATTAGTTTGACAAAAGGCTTTGGAAATAGCTAAAAACAGCAATGAGTCTGTAGGGCGTGACCCCCCAGGGTTTGGTTAGAAATAGTTATGCAGATCCCTCCATGGCTCCTGGGTTGAATGTTTTATTCTCTTGGAGAATGAAGCTGTAGCCTGTTGTTGCTCCAGGTTTTTTTAAGAGTCAGGTTTTTTTAAGAGTGGGGAATTTTGCCGGACTGTTCAAACCCAGTCTGCTGAAAACAAAATGACAGGGTCCTCTTAGGGTGGCAGGGCCATTACTTGTATCTGAACAACTGAAAAACGTAGTTAAGAGAATGCTTATAGTCTGCTCTGAACTTCAGCAACCAGTCTATGGAACTTCAGCCTTAGCAGAGGTGTTAACTCATTTACATTTTGCAGAAGCAAAAATTTGTGTTTTTAAAAATTGCATCCATTTGTTTAGAAATCTGAAAGTCAGAGGACTTGGGTTTATGTCTTCCTTTCTTTCCCTAATAATAAGCATACTAACCAGAGGAAACAGGTACAGTAGGTGATAGAAAATTTATAGCATGCTATGGTGATGGTCCACCTCCAAAGCAGTCACCTCATGAGCATCTTGACCTCATTTCACAGCCACCCACACTGTTTATACTCTGAGATGAGAGCTCTTTCACTTACCCTGCTCAGCGCACATCCTAAATGTTAAGTTATAGATATTCGGGGAGAGCTAGGAAGGTATGTGGTATTTCTTTGTCAGCTAAGACAAAAGACTTGACACTTCCCGTCAGGTAGCATTGACTCAGGTGTTCTAGGCTGCCTTAAATAATGGGATGTGAAGGCAACAATAAAAGCTAGGTAGGGGGAGAAGTTGAGTTTTACAAATCCACAATTAAAAAAGGATTTGAACCTGTCAAAACACCTTTCAAACTTCCTTATATACTGCTTCCTAAGTTAGGATCCCAGAGGACAATCTGCTGGAGAGAAATGTTCTGCCATCCATTGTTTGTGGGCGCAGGTAATCAGGACCTGGCAATTTGTATTGCTTCCTATTATGTACAGCGGGGCATTTGTATAATTTATTTCTTCATACATATTTCATTATTATTAATCATCATAAGTAAGTAAGTTGCATCTTTTAATGACATAGGGGTTGAAGAAATAGACTGTGTCAGTGTGTGACAGGGCTGTACAGTCATCATTAGGGGGATTTATTATTTTGGAAAAAAGCAAGTTAAATGACTCAGCTCAGTAGTCAAAAGTGCAATTTAGGGTTTATTGTGCAAAGACCTAAAGTGGAAATAGTTCTTCTGAATCTGTTTAACATACATGTAATTCAAACAACCTTCTTTACAAGGCCTTCAGTGCATTCATGCTAGTTACAACAAGTTCTCTGCCCAAGTTATTCCTTTCAAGCTCCGTAGTGTAAGGACAACATGAATATCTTGGCCGTAGGTGCTCACTGAAGCAGCAAACACAGCTCGGTATCTCTCCTTCAAATACCAGGATTCCGGGGAAGCCTCTTTCTGCTCCCTTCAGAGGCAATGAATGGTTCTGAACACCCCTGGAGATGATTAATCCAGGAACCGACCTCCAAGCTGCAGGTCACATTTCACTTTGGTCCAGTAAGAAACCAAATAAAAGAGGCGTTTAAAAATGTAGGCAGTTTTTATTTTAATATATTTGCCTGCAAACTGTTCTAGCTTCCTTTGGCAAAGAAATAAAAATTTCCAGTCTGGGGAGCTTCAATGTAGCACATGAATATTGCATTTTTTTACTTCAATTTAACTGTTTAAAACAAGAGAGAAAAGAAAAAAAGAAGAGCCTGTGCCAAGCAGGGCAGTTTGGTCTCTCGGAGCTTACCTGCAGAGGTGGCCACAGAGCAGAGAAGGCCCGCACATGTGAAGGCACGCACTCTTTTCGAGGCTGCTGTGTGATCACTCACTCCTAATCCCACAAGCTCAGTGTGGTCTCAGGGGCTTTTGATTTCTGGTTTGGGTCATAATTGAAGAATGGCCAGAATATATCATCAGTTTTGTAAGGTGACTTCAAAACTCAAAAAAAAATGGCCTTCTATCTTAAAATTTAAATGTACATTTCTGACTGCACTGCATAATAAGGTTTACTCTCAGTAAATGCTCTCAACCCTGGCTGCACATTAGAACCCCTCAGGGAGCTTTTGAAACAGTGGGAACGTCCAGTCCTTTCCAGTATCAGATTTTAATTGATCTGAGGTGAGTCTCAGAAAATTTTTAAAAGCTTTCTGGATGATTCTGACGTGCATCGGGGTTGAGAACAACTGCTCCAAATACTCAGAATAAGTATGGAAATTATCTTGATTACTTTTCTAAGTATTTCTCATGTTTTCTAAGTATGTTTCATGAGACTAAGGTAGGGCATTCACTGACACATTGCAACATCTTGAGTCTTAGTTTGAAAAGATTTGAGAGAATGATTTATTTGCATATTTTTTTCCTTATTCTCTACCTTATTGTTTTCTTTATCCCTGTCTCTCCAGCACGTGCACGCGTGTACACACATAAGCAAACAGGCATACACAAACACTTCTGGTATCATAATTGTACCTTTTTTTTTTAACAGGAAATATATTGTCTGTGAAAGTGCTTTGTATTTCTCTCAGGGTAACAGAAAATTTTGTTTTATTTTTTGCTCCTTCCTTTCCTCCTTCACCAAATGAACATTTATAGAGCATCATGTAATTAATCAAGAAATGGGAAAAAAATTGCCCATCACATGACAAAAGTAGATGGAAATTGACACTTTTCAAAAACAGAACCATAGACAATAGTAATTTACCTAACCTAGAGTGAAGTAAGGAATTGAGGTAAATATCAAAACAGAAACATATTATTTCACCTAAATAATGCTACTGATTATAATGAACATGGGTACTTTGCTAATATATTTTTGAGCAAGTTAAAGGAGCAGAAGTAATACTAGTAGCCAAAGCAAAGTGAAGACTGACATAATGCATGATTCCTATTAGAGGGGAAAAATGAACTTTCTAGATTTATAGAGAAGGAAAATCCCTCAGAAGTCATCAAGTCCATGTGCACCCATCTTACAAATAAGGACATTGAGCCTGAAAGAATTACCAAATTTTCTCATGTGGTTTCCTTGCTTATATTAAGAGCAAAAGCAATTGCCTTTCTAACATATAAAAGTAGAGTTTAAAAGTTAGAGAAGTTTACAATTAAATGATTTATTTTATTATGAGTCCAAATCAAAGGATATCCAAATGGTCTGTCACTAAATTTTGTACCTATGATAGATTTCATACTGAAGAAGGAAAAAGTGAATACAGATATTTGAGGATGTTAATATCAACACAATTAGAAATATTTGAACATCTCTTACAACCCATGATGTGTGAACGTGTTACCATGTAATTATCTGGAACTCTGCACCTTAAAATAGAGTGAAGGTAAGTACCTTGATTAGGCCCATTATACATACTGAATCTATTACAACACATAGGTTTATAGTAATAAATACTTTTATTGCAAAATGTATATTAAAAGTAAATATTTGATTTTAAAACTATAATGGTAAAATACATTTGATCACAAATATGCTAAATAAATAGATTCTATCCTCTTAAGAAATGCTAAAATCAAAACAAGAGGTGTTTGCTATATGATCATATGCTGATTCTTTTCCCTTTCATTAATACTAAATGCTCAAGTGTATGATACTGTATTTCACCCTCTAATTGAACATTTAATGTCCAAATGACAGAAACTTCAAATATATTGTTACCATAGTGAACATTATTTAAAATATTTTAAACACCATGCATATCCAGGCAGAGGCTTTTATTCAACACCATGAATAAAAGATAGACTCGTATTTGCCAGTGAGATTTAGGCAAAGAAGATTAAAACTGCTGAAAGAGATTGTTTCTTGGTGCTCTAGAATATAGCCAGAAATACTTAAAAGACCTTGATGAAATGGTCTTCATCTTGGAGGGCTAAATAAGATGTCAAAATAAAAGCTGCAAGTTTCCCCCATCTCCAAGACACAAATACTGAAATACTCTGGGAAATTCTTGGTTTAACTGGTGTGTGGCACCTACTCATTTGTGAATTATTTACGTGGATCCATGTGATAATCTGGGTATAGACACAGCACTGGAGCTTTTTGAAGTCCTTCAGATTGAGAGAGGAATGGCTCAGCATTCCTAATTCATTTTGGTTTGGAACAGAACCTTGGGCCCATTCTGGAATGCTCCAGCAGCCCAAGGGAAGCCTGGAATGTTACTGGCTTCTGAGGGGAATTACATCAGTCATCAAGATACGGGGCTTTGGAATCCTGCAAATGTGAATCATACTTGGAGCCCTAGTTTCTTTACTAGTAAGCTTTAAGATATTGACTAAAATATTGAATCTTTCTAAGACTTAGTTTTCTAATCTATTAAAAAATAACAGTAATATCTATTTTTAAATGTTGGTGTGAGGATAAAATGTGTAAAGGGCTTCACACAGCACCAGGCACATAGTAAATACACAACAGTCTTCAACAAGTGCTCCTGTGGGTCAGCAGGTAGGCCACATGATCTGTGAGGCCAAGTAGAAAATCAAATTGTGGGCTTCCTTGCTCAAAAAGCAGGAAAAAGTGTTACTAGAAACACAAAGCTTTATCTTTCCTCAGTGATCTCTCTTTTGATGCATCATGATTTTTGTTTTTGCAATTTATTGTTCTAAGTAAGAAAAAATTTTTAATTATCAGCATTCATTTTTACATTGTTCAATGCCAGTTTTAAGTTAAAATAAAAGCACTTAGCCAATATCCAGATTCATCACAATACACAATTTGTGTTTCACAGCTTGTACATGTGTAAATGCGTTTGGTTTGTACAGAACAGTAAAAAGCCTACACAAAAGTAACACAACTTCTTATTTCACTTCTTAATATGGGCGCATTCTACACTTCCTGCCTTTGCCCTGAGTAAGGAATGAATGCACAGAAAAAGAACTATGGGTTTCCCTGTCTTCCCCTTCCTTGTATGTCATTTTCTGTATAAGTGCCTGGCCAGGGAAGTAACATGAATCAGAGACCAAAGTAGGGTTCCTTAGTCATTCCTGTTTCTTAGAACACCATTGTTCTTTGTGTTTTTTGAAGCAAGTCTGGCTTGAATAGAAAGTGTAGCCTGTTGGGGCTGTCAGCACCCTACTTTCTCAGTCATGGACATAACATACTTAGGTTTTAAGCACTTTGAATCTTGTTAAATGCCCACACCTATGGGTCCATTAGAATTCTGTGCACATGGGACAACTCGAATACAATATGAGAGTGAGACAGCAAAGAAAAGAAGACAAGTATATTTAGTGTGTTTCTTCCACTCACATGCATGCTTTATTGTCCTATTGCCCTTCTCTTACATACACAGTTTAAAGATAGAACTAGGAATTTCTAGATGGCCACAGCAGAGTGTTAACCAGATAGAAAGCCATGTGAAGTTGCACAGGTTGTGCACACATGAAGCCAACCCTGTGGGTCACACGTTATTTTACGTGCTGAGATACTATGCTAAACACTACAGGTCATTGCCGTTTCTTCATGGAGCTTCCAAGGAAATGAACAGATGAGTAAAAGAAAATTCAGAGAGTGACAAGCGTAATTAAGAAAATAAAATTGGTAGATGTGTTGACTGAGTGTTACAGATCATTGGCTGGATGGGTGTTTTAGATAGGGTCATTGAGACTCTCCTAGGAAGCTGACAGTTGAGCTGAGACCTGTATGACAGAAGGTACTGGACAAAGATTTGGGGGAAGCAAAATTCCTAGGAGTTTAAGTTTTCTTCCAAGTGTGGAGGAAACTATGAGAGGCTTTTAAAGGGGAGTACAATTGGGGTCAGTAGAAACGGTGGAGAGGTATTTACCACTTTCCATTTACCCTAAAGTTTCTCATTGGTGGCAATGACCTAGAACAACCACATAGCTCACCCAAGGGTCCTGGTCCTACACGTAACCTCCAACAAGGCACAGAGCACGTTGGGTCACTGTAGTGTTCTACATCTGTCTTTCTCCCTTCTCTACTAGCCAAAAATTCCTTCACAGCCTAAACCACATTTTGATTTTATTTGCACTGAAAGGACCTTAGGAATGCAATAAATGTGTGTCAATATGAGTTGACTGAGAAAGTGTGAGTTAAAGAAACAGGAGATTTGGACCTTCTTATAGGATGTGAGCCTGTCTTTGACTCTCCTTCATTTTCTCATGCTTTGAGCACATCAGTATAAAAAAAAATGCAATAGGAGGAGAAAAAATGCTGAAATGTTTGAATGTAAAATTCTTTAGCTGAATAACAATATGTTTTTAATTTGAGAAAGCTTTTTAATGAATCCTGTTAAAATTTTTTAATACTGCCTAAGTCTAGCATTTGTCGTCTAAGATGTGTTGTAAGAGCTCAAGAGGGCTGTGTTGCATGATGGCCCATGAGCAAACCACATGAGTGGCAGAGACCATCTTCCCTGTCACCCCCCTGCACTTGGACTTGCTGCCAGAACTTCTTGCTCTCTTCTTGGGCTCTTGGCTCCAGAACTCAGGATCTATCCTTGTTGAGAAAAATTCAGGAGGCTCTAATGCTGCCATTCCCACCTCTACCCATGGAAACTTGACCTCCCTCTGTCAGGGTCTGGTAGGCTATTTTTCAGTTGTTTCTGCTAATGGCTAAAAGATGACTTACAGTCAAAGTTGCAACCCAATTTTTACGACCACAAGAGAACATTTAAGAAGAATGGATTACTATTTTTTCTTTAGGAAATACAACAATCCTTACCTTTCTTACTGCTTGATCGATGTGTCAGACCTTTCTGACATTCGTGTTTAGGATTAGGATTACAACTATTTCTTGAATTACCAAATCATGGTTCAGTTAGGTAGTCTATATCACATTGTCCTCTAAGCTTTTATTAAATCTGACTTGGTTTCACTGCTGCCAGCATAAAAGGAACAAAAAAGGGACTATCGATTTATTTATTGTGTCTCAGTGCTGAGAGTTCCCTTGTTTTTATTAATATAAACTATACTGACTTTAAAGCTAAACCTAAATTGGAATCACTCTTTAAAATTTCAGGCTCCTTTTTCATCAGCGAAAGGTTGGTTTGTCGACATGGATTCACTCTTGAACACATAATCATTTTAGTAACCTGTAAGTGTCAAACATTATGTGCTGAAACAGGGTGTCAGCTATGACTAGTTTAACAGATGCTTCTCCCTGCTGCCGACATCCATCATCTCTATAGCTGCATCTTCGCCAGAGGACTAGGGTTTCTATTTCTTTCTCTTCCAGTCACTAGATACAATAAACATGTTTCTTATGGAGATTTTATCAATGTCAGATTATAAACACAAAATTCCTCAGGCAGAAGATAATCCCTTCAGGTGGTGAAGAGTCTTATTTATTTATTTTGCACAAATGTGAATAGAAAGAAGAGAGAGACTTCTTGCCATTCCAGCCATTGCTTTTCTGTTGCTAATTCAGGTCCTCAAAGTTTTACAAATCAGTTTTAAAATTTTGAGATTTAGAAGTTGAATTCATTAGCTTTAAACTATTAGAAGAAAATAATAGGCATCAGAAAATTAGCCAACCTCACCTTGCTGTGTATACCATCTGTGTAAAATCCCAAATGAATGAAAGTCATTGTGTCACATTTGCTTACACAGCAAACTCTCTGCCTTTAAAATTGTCTCTGTATCCTGTGGGACTTGTTAAGCTGTTGGGCTTCTATGCCTTTTTTAAGACATTTTACTGCTGAGACCATTTTATCTCAAGTTGGATTTGGGAACATCTTTTTCTATGGAAGGAAAACATAAGCAGTTACAGAATGACTTCTGAATGGAGGCTTGCTTTGGTCCTCTGACCTGCAGCCTGGATTCCTGCCTTATGTCTGAATACCTGCAGTGATTGAAATTGCTTTTCCTGGACCCACTTCTCTCTACTGGGGTTCCTCTATGCCCATGGCCAGATCAAGCAATCCCAGTCCACCTACTTGCCCCACTCCTAGCAAACACAGCCACTTGCCCTAGAATGTTCAAGTGCCCATGCAGGTTTAAGATGATATGGTCCTTAGACTTGGTCCCGTCTCTTCAGCTAACGGTACTCACAGCTTGCCTATCTCTTGTACCTCTAGGCTTATCTTAATCTAACATTCCTGTTTTCCCACACTAAAAACACCAGCTCTTGGCCTTTCTCCCATCATTAGCCCCATCAGCTCTGACTATATGGATGTGATTGGATCTTTGTGCATAGATGCTGTTCTGGCACATCCTGCTGCCGCCTGTGCTTGGAGTGCGATGGGATTCAGGGCTTCTGAGCCACCTGGTTGGTGGTATACTGTACTCCTCGACAAAAATTGTTAGTCTTCCAAGACTTCATCTCTCTCTGATAGCATATATCAGCCCAGTAATTGTTCTGTAAAATATGTGATAAAATTGATAGGAAATCTGAATAATAATTTCTGTTTTGGTTACTGGCTATGTACCAGGTATTTTGCTAAGCACTTTATAAATATTGTTTAATCTATTTAAAGTCTTCAGCCTCATTAGAATCCTACGAGGTAGGTGTTATTTCTCACACTCTGCAGAGGAGACCCAGAGAGATTGAAACACATGCTAAGCCTCAATCAGGAAACAATATTTGATCGTCAGTTTGTAAGTCCAAAGTGCATGTTCTTGAACGCTCACTAAGTTGTACATGTGCATGAAGATAGTTTGTATTTCAGATTTATGAGTGGTTTACCTTCAACTCCAGTAAGATTGCATTTATAAAGTTTTACTGTACATTATATGCTTTGAAAAAACCCAAATATCTGATGATAAAGTAATAAGAGTGGGTTAAAGTGATTTTCTCTACTAACTTCTTGCCTCTATCATATCCAAGATACTGGAGATGAGGACTGTGTGGAAAAGGCAATATTGGAACTATTTTATACACTTCAAACAAACAAAATAATTGAAGTGGGTGAACATGCTTTTTATTTCAAAAAATTTCTGTCTAGATATATAAAAATATAGAAATGGCTTATGACATTAAAATAATAATAAAGACAATTAGAAATAAAGCCACAACAAGAAACAGAGGTTCATGCCAGAAATCCAGCACCGTCGCTAATACTAGAAGCCACGAGAAGAGGGAAGGCTGTGGCATTTTATGATTTTTATTGCCTCAAAAAAAGAAAGCATATGCTCCTTAGACATCTAATTAGACCAAGTTTACTTTTCTGATCTAGAAATCATGAAGGTTCAAGTGGTTCTCTCTTATATTGATTAAAGGAGAAGGATATCATGCTAAATATTAAAGAAAAAAAGGATGACTAACATTTGGCAAGTACCTGTGTGTAACTTCATGTGAAGCACTTCTACATTGCTTAGACACGTCCTATCAAGAAAATCTCTATGTGCATGTCTACCCTAGCACTTCACTGACATTGTATTTGTTCCTCTATTCCCTGCTAGACTAAAAACTCCAGAGATTTCTTGATGATCTTTTCTTATCTTTCCTATCTCTGTCAAATGTCCACATCCTGGATGGGATCTTTCCTGGCTACTACTTCTAAAGCAACTATTCCCACGACCTCACCTGCTCATTCTGCTTTATTTTCTGCATAGTTCCTACCACTTATTTGAATTTATATTGAATTAGTTCTTGGTTTTCTCATTTATTTTCTGAACACTTTACTAAAATACAAGCTACAAGGAGAGGGACATTGTCAGCCTGTTCAAAGATTTATCCTTATCCCTCAAGACAATGTCTAACATACAGTATGTGCTCAAAAATAAATTAGATCAACAAATGAATGAGTTTGTCTTATAACTAAGTCCAGTGCAAACCATGGTACATAACAGATATTCTAAGGATGTTTGCCGAACTAAACTGCATTTCTAAAATTCTCTTGCTGGTGGGGAAACTGGGTTCAAGGTGAGTAAGCAGTTTTCTAAAAGTCCCATATTTACATATATATAGTGGAGGATTAGAACATGAACCCAGTTCTCTGTATACAGAGTCCAAGAACATTGATTTCTGGTAATGCCGATTATCAGAGGTTACGGCTTGGAGAATCTAGAGAGATGGACAGTTAATCTTTTATGCAAGTGTAGAATGGAAGTCAATTCATGAGCTATTTCTTTGTGTTATTAACTGAAAGGAGGTCCATAGCCTTTACCAATCAGACATGCCTGATGCAGAATTAATATTCCCTTATAAAAGTTGAAGAACTCAAAATGTATTTTCTTGCAAAGAGCCAGCCCAGTGGTACATAGGAGTGGGCCAAGGGTACCTTTTGGAAGGACTACATTTTTCCTTAACAGGAGCCTTGAAACCACTCCAGCTTTTGAAAAAATGTACTTTGGTATTAAATGTTTCATTGCTTCATTATACAACCTGGAAAAGGCATTTAGTTCTGAAAAAAATGTAATGGCACATTTTAATAGTGGAAGTGAGTTGGCCAGAATAAGTTTTTATGTGCCCTGTGAAATGCTTACTTAGTTCTTTTGAAAAGTACTTTATCATGGTAGCCAGTCAAGATGAGTGGGCAGCAAAATGCAGCCAAAGTAGCTGAATGAATTGACCTGTTGAGTGAGGTTTTTAGTATTGTTTACCTGAATAATAATGTTTACCAAATAGACATGGTAATAATTTTTATTAAACTGCTGCTTCTGACAATAATTAATAACCACTGTCAGCTGTTTCTGAAAGTCTGCGCTCCTAGTTAGACGTAATAAAAAACATACATCAGCAGAGAATGACTTATGATTTCCTGGTATAGTGGAAATAACACATGCTATAGAGTTAATTCAGCCTAGTTTCAAATTCTGATTATGCCACTTAACAAGAGGAGAGATTCAGAGAGAATCTCTTTGCTTCATAAAGTTGTTCTGAAAAGGAAAGGAAGTTATACATGTGAAGTATCTACCTAGCCCAGTGCTTGCCCACAGTAGATGGGACTCAGTAAGTCTTCTATAACCTAGATACAAACTCAAAAGTATATTTGGCCCAAGCCAAAGGGCTAGTAGAGAGTTTAATCTCCATTTGTATCTCTTCAGGAACATGAAATGCACCCTAATTCAGAGCTCAACTGCAGTGTTTCCTAAATCCTGTCTTTTTTCCTTCACGTGTCCTATGTCCCCACAGCTTCTCTGATGTCTCTCACTTAACTCTCTTCGTGTCTCAAATAACAATTGAAAAATATATTTTTCTATGCCCAGTTCATGTCATTACTATATTTATTTTGTTCATGATTGGGGTCTGCTAAATGCTAGTGGCAAGTAGCCAGTTGCTTATAGGAATTTATGATATACTCTCCTGCATAAGAAAGGTAAATCTAGACTTTCAGCTTCCTATCCAAAATTGAGCTAGCTCTCAAATTGTAGGCAATTCTATATGAAGATTGGAGAATGAGCTTATCCTGAGCCTTTAGATATTGGGACACCCTTCCAGCCTGCCAAATGCTTCCCAGCATCGTGACCCTGAGCTCTATCATTCAGACTTGGTTGTGGTGTATGGCCAAGGTAGCCACAGACAGAACTGGACAGATTGCGATGGATTGCAAACAAGTCCAGGGTTGCTTAATAAATCTTGGCTATAATTGTTTTCTGCTGCTACTTTGAAAGACAGGATTTGTCCTTTTAGTTGTGCTCTACTGCTTGCTGACAAAAAGCTGTCGTAAACACAGATACGGAACACTTCTACCCTCTTATTGATTTGCAGCTATAAATCCCAGCCCCTATCCACTTCTCTATACACTTGTTCTAGGAAAAATCTTTCAAAGAAATCAAGTCACTATTACTTCAGGTTGGAGAATCCTCCCAATAGATCCTCACTTAGTCTCTGTCATTTCTCAGCATTCAGGGCTAATACTTCTGCAGCATTTGGATTCCATGAGTTACTTATGGCTTTAAGTGGTGTCTACTCCTATCCTGGGTACAGTGCTGCCAGAAATCCTTTGTCTCCTAGTAGGGAATAGCCCCTGAGTCAGGGGAGCTCTGACATTGATGTCTTCTTTCTAACCAAACTCTGTCCACTGAGATTGAAGTTAATTTTAAGTTTCATTTTACAATTTCATAAGTGAATTTTGAAAATTACATATAATATCACATAAATCTGGCTTCTTAAAAGATCCATCTTAAACAGAGGTATTCTTCCCCCAAAATAGAAATTCCAAAATCTATATTATATCTACCATGTGTCTCTAATGTTGAGGTTGTATTCTTAGAAGCATACATCCAATATTTGGACAGTGGGCACCTTTTTTCCCCACAAAACTCCAACAACAAGGTGAAGTTTCTATGTTTTAATCTGAGATATAGTTACCTATATTACCTGAAAGTAAAAATCTCTTAAGGAATCCCCAGAATGGAAAAGTTGGACCCAATAAACCCCACCTATTTTTCCCAGCTTCATTGAGATATAATTGATATACAATATAATGTAACCATAAGGTGTACAAAGTGATGATTTGATACACGTATGTATTGTGAAATGATTTCCACAACAAGGTTAGTTAACACATCCATCACCTCATATAATCACCATTTTATTTTTTGGCAGTGAGAACACTTAAGGTCTACTCTCTTAGCAACTCTTCAGGGATATAATACGGTATTGTTAACTATATTCAACATGCTGTACATTAGATTTCCAGAACATACTCCTTGTACAACTGGAAGCTTGTACCCTTAACCAGTATCTCCCCGTAAACCCTATCCCTCAGTCCCTGGAAACCACCATTCTACTTCTGTTTCTAAAAATTGCCTTTTTTTAAATCTAAATGAGATCATACAGTTTTGAAAATCCCACCTTTAACAGAGTTGTATTCAAAGAAGCACAGTAACATTCTCTAAAGTCCCATCCTTTATATTTATCTTGCACCCCATTATCTGCTTCCACTAAATGGTAATGTCTGACTTAGAAAAAAGAAGTGTGTGTATATATTCTAAGTCTGTTATGTCAGTGTTTCATATGGTTCCTCAAAGAACGAGATGATCCCTAACTCCTCTGCCATCAGAACAAGTTGAAGTCCGTTGTCTTAAACCATTCAATTCACAAGTTTGTAATCACTTTATTCCTCCTGCACAGTCTCCCTCTTCTTCCATTCATCCCCATATCTTTAACTAAGAGGCAGGAGGTGTTTATTATTCTCTGATAAAGGATAGAGCTCTGTTCCTCCTCAGCCCATGTTGGATCCAAAGTGTACCTCTTTTTCTGCTCCCTCCCCAGCTCCCCTGCATTTTCTCAGTGGTGTTCTACTTCCCCTTTCTTATCTATCCTTTTTTGTATCCTTTCTTTTTCTAGAGTTGGTCCATAGTTTCTCTTCCCAGCTTTGTTTTCTTCATTGATCTTTGCAGAATAGTTTGTAACTAGAGTGGTTTAAATATGAAAGGCTAGGTTATGCCTCAGTGATTTCCAAATCCAGCTCATTATTGGAATCTCACTGGAAGGTTAAAGAACACCTCTCAGCAGGCCCACTCGCACAGAGCAGTAGGTCTGGTGTGAAGTTGAGGTACCTGTAATTTAAAAGAAAGACTCCACACATGATTCTAGTGGCCAAACCCTGTGCCTTTGAGGTTTAAATTCTTAGTACTACCTAGAACAGGGCCTGGAACTAGCAGGTGTTAATAAAGATATATCATACTATTGAGACAATTATTAATTAATTGATATTGTAGCAAATAGGAGTGATAGTGGCAAATTATGCTGTACAGCAGTAAGTTAAATATTCCTTAAGGGAATGTTTCCTTATTACAGAAAATTGGGGGGAAATCTGGGTTCATCAGTAGTAAACAAATTTACTGAAAGTAGGACTTCTCAGAATTTTAAAAGAAATGAATCTTCAAGAAATACATTTGTCATCAAGCATAGCTGACTCTGCATCCATCCCTTCTAAGTTACTTTTGATTGTTGTAAGGAGCATTTTGATGGATCAGTGTTATGCAGAATACAGTTGAGGAGAGTTCCTCTAAGACTGGCCAGATACTCACAGAGCTGTCCAATGCTACACATCTGTGTGGGTTATTTGGATCAAATCTCTCCAACTCTGGCTGAATGTTAGAATTACTTGAGGGAACATTTAAAACTCACAGATGTCTGGGTCTCACCCAACACTAATATAATCAAAATCTCTAAGTGTAAAGTCAGTAGAATTAAATTTTTTAAAAATCCTCAGATGATTCTAATGTGCTGATGATATTGAAAACCATTGTTTAGAAACTGTAAGTAAATGTAAAATATGTTCTTAATTATTGGCCACCATTAATAGGTCACATTTATTGTTGATTTTGTGCCAAGTATTTTCCTCATGTATTCTAACTAAAATCCTCATTGTTATTTTATGAGACAGGTACTATTATTATCCCCTTTTAAAGATGATAAAACTAAAGCTGAGAGAGAAAAAGTAATTTGCCTGAGGACATGGAAGAAGTAAGTTACGGGTTTCATGTCTAAGCGCTTTGATTTCAGAGTGTAGACACTTAACCATTGAAACTATATTGCTTCTCCAAACTCTTCTTTTAGCAGACTATCTGCTTAAAACTAACACATTTTCTACATTTACTCTACTAAAATGCTAACAAGAAATCTGTTAACTTCAGTGCCAAGTTCTTCTACCCACAAAATCAAATACTCTAGTATTTTGGCCATTGTAAGATATTTTGGTATTTTTTTATCTACTCATCAGAAACTTTTGTTAATAGTTGGTACCCACAGAACATAACCAACATTTTTCCTCCCTTTTACTCCTCCTTTGACAGTGAAATAGGGAACTGACTTAGGCCAAATCTTCATTCCTCTAAAAAGACATTAAAGCTGATTCAGACAGTCAAAATAATTCAACCCTGCTTTCTCTTGGGTTGTATTTACTGTGTTTACTGAATTCACATCAACTAAATATGAAAAAAAAATCCCTTCCTCTTAACTATCATTTACTTAATATAGCAAAACTTCAATTGAATGGACCCCAAGTGGTGGAACTTTTAAATAATTGGGGGAATTTTTTTAACATTCTATTTCTCCCTCACTCAAAAGCAAAGAAAGAGCAAGCAGTTTGCAACCAGGAGCCTTCAAAAGCTGTATCACTATCGTTCCTTCTTCTGAAATTCTATTCCACTAATTATCTATGTAATTAATAGAAATAATGTTGGTTTTCTCCTAGAAATCAACACAGAGCTGGCTGCTGTGACCTCAGAATCAAGAAGACAGATAATCTTCCATTTGGAATTTAGGACATGCAAATTTGTATTGTTATTTATTCTTTCTCTTTTAAACATCTACACTGTTGCTGCAATTAGATATTAAGTCCCTGAGGTCTGTACATTCTTTCCCTTTTGATTCTTAGCTCCTAGCAATAAACACATAAGGATGGTTGGGTGATGTTGGGAGGAATACAGAACCAGTTTCCAGTGTATTTGGCTTTTACAACTGTAACATACAAGCAAATTGATACTCTTCAGGCATTTTAGGATCAGGAATCAATAAAAAATATTAAATTATTATTGATGTATGTTCAGTATCCTCTGTTTACACTGCTATTCTTATTATTTCTTGAAAAATATTTAGGCCATAACATTGTTATTCTTTTTCTGTACTTACACTATGTTAATGTTATGGGCTGTATTATGTGCCCCCTCCCCAAATTTGTATTTGAAGTCTTAACCTCCAGTACCTCAGAATGTGACTGTATTTAGAAACAGTGTTTTTCAAAAGGCCATTAAGTTGAAATGAGGGTGAGTCCTAGCCCAACATGACTGGTGACCTTATATGAAAAGGAAATTAGGATACCAGTGGCACAGAGGGAAGACCATCTACACACAGGGAGAGGACGTCCATCTACCCCACCAAACAGTCTTCAGAAGAAACCAACCCCAACACCATCTTGATGTAGACCTCCAGAATTGTGTGAAATTCGATTTCTGTTGTGTAAGTCTGTGGTATCTTGTTATGGAAACCCTAGTGAACTAACACAATTACTTTGGCCTGCTAGAATCTTACAGGCATATTTACTGTTCTGAGTCACATAATGTCTTAGTGCTTTCTTAGCATTTTTAGTGCTTTTTATTATTCAATAATTCTATTTTGTTGTCTGTTTGGATTTCATGACCCCTAGATGGAAAGTAAGGTACATCTTTATTTCTGCTTTTCTCCTTTCTTATAATATGCAGTTTGACCAAAAATGAGCAAAACGAATTGTGTCTGTTCTAATATCTAGTTGTGAGTTTATGTAAACATGAATTTTTCTGTGGGATCATTTAAAAACTAACTTTCTAATTTAAAAGGAAAATAAAGGATTCTTTCCAAAAATACACAACAACAAAATGACCATTTAGGAACTGGGCATGATGATTTGCACTGACACCCTAAAGCTCAGATCAGCCCCTGGAGACTCTTGATGCGCACACATCCCAGAGGCACCTGGGCTCCCTGGGGTGGACCTCAGACTGGGAGGCATGCCAGGCTACCTGGGATTTGAACATTAAAGATTGGAATGCTCTGCACAAACTATCTGAAAACTTTTACCAGATCCCAAACACATCTTTTTTCAAAGATTTGTCTTAATTGTAAAGGACTTCCATACCTGCTACCAATAAGTACCAAAAACTTAAAAGGTCTAATTTTATTGTGTAACAGACATCTTTTGTATTTAAATATTTCTTTTTCCCCCTCTATCATAAAGTTCCTTTTAGTTTTCCCCTCTCCTCTTTTGACAAATGTCAATTTCTAACCCCAGCTCAGAATTTTTCTTTAACTTCACAACTTATAAAATGGGTAGAGCAGTAATATTTGCTTCCAAATGATGTTTTAAGGTTACATAACATGAAGCACATCAGGCATTGACTAGATTGATGTTCACATTCTAGGAGCTCAAACTGTGGGTATTATTAATAATAACAATTAAAATATCTCATACTAGATCTTATGTGAATTCACATACAAAAAGATTATCATGTGGGAAAGTTATAAAACAATTTACAATATACTTGAAATATATCTTCAAAATATAGTTAAAAGATATTTCACATAATGTAAAGAATATTTCAGATGGTGTAATCAAATGCTTTTTATGTGCGATATTTTGCTGAATCTTCAGATAAACCTTCTGAATTGGTATCATTCACATCTTTTTACAGATGTGAAATATGGGTCTTCATAGATCATCCACGAGCTGCCCAGCAGAACCACCCTATTGGGAGCTAGCAGTGCTGGAGATCAGACTCAGGCTCCTCTCCAATCCAGGGCTCTTTCCACCTGGCCATAGTTGAATTTCAGGGATATTCAACTTTGGCCATTCCTGCTTGTTAATACATCAAACAAATCACAACATAAATATCTTTCACAACATGGTGTTTCTTTTATTACTATCTTTTTTCAATAAATAACAAGCTATCTGAAATAGTGACATACTTGGGGCTCTCAACTTTTCCTGGCTAGGATTCATATTGGTAATTTGACACCTAATTCTCTCCCACTTCTGAGATTCCTCTTACAACACAGGCATGTGTCACCTGCCTCTACAAGGGACATAATTAGACACAGTGAGGGGAACTCCTTGCTATGTCTCCTATAATGATGGGAATTTATTGTTCATTCCTTTATAAAGCATCCCCTCTCTTGCTCTCAGATTGCACATCAAAATGCTACAGACTTCTGCACTAATGCTTCATTTTTTACCTCATAGATACTGTCCTTGCATTTAAATATAATTTTCTCCTTGATGATACAAGCTTAGAGCACATTTTGAGTTCCTCTTTTGAAAGTGGATACCACTTCTTGTATCTGGGATCCTGACCTCATTCCTGTTCCCTTCTTCCTTTCCTCCTTCATGTTCTTTATCTTTCATTCTTACTACAAGTTGGAAATTTTTATTTTGCTACACTGTGTGCATGTTTGTTAATACCTAAAACCCTTCTGAAACAAATCAAACATACTTAACCATTTGATTGCTGGTAACCTGGTTGTTCCAGAGGAAAACCCAGAGATGTCACCTGCCTTATTTTGTTTCAGATCACCCAGCCAACTTACAGTGTGACGACCCTGAGGTCTCTATGAGGTCCAGCACTGCTTTGGAGCAGCAGATGAGCCCATAAAATGGTTAAGTATTCCTACAGAATGTTGTCAGCAAGTTTCTGTCTCTGAGAATTATTAGACAACAGAATGTTTTGTTGAGGGGAAAGTAGGAAGAAAAACATAAAGCCTTTCTTATTAGTCATTTGGAAAAAAAAAGTTAAACCAAGCATTACAATTATACTATGGAAAAGAATGCTCTGCTGAAAACTGGATTGACCGGAAGACTCAAGAGTCTAAGTGAAATCTCTCATTCGTAAATCAAATGATTGGATAAAGATTCCGCAAAAAAAAAAATTCATTCCTTAACATAATACAATAGTCTCTTACAAAACATTTATTTAAAATATTTCAAATAGTGCCATGTAACTGCCTTCCCTTTCCACTGACCTCCTACCCAGCACCTTTAAATTGGGCAGCGGGAGATGTTGTAGTGAACATATTATCTTTATAATTTCACAAGTCCCTCAGCTGGAGTTCAGGATCAATTCTCACACTTTAATCCTATCTGCCAAAGAATTTTTAGACTACATAACTGACAAATAACCTGAGCTGTAATTTATGGATCTTTCCTCCACGGGAAACAGATAGTTACAGCAGCTTTTAATACAAATCACCTTGCAATGCTGTGAAAGCTGAGTGATCCACCAGGACCAACAGACTCCACAAACAAAAACAAACAGAAAAATGAAACACAAGAGCAACATCAGAACAGTTGCTAGGCCTGTGTCTTTAATAAAAGACAAATTTTGAACCTAGCCCTCTTACATGTTTCATTTACAGTCTAATCTTCCTGTATTCCTTTTTTTAAAAAACAATTTTTCGTAGGTTATCTTCCCTTTCCTCTCCCAAACGTTTACCCTCCTGATTAGACTATTTTTGCTTTAGTAAAATTATTATATGTAATGCATTTAGATTGTGGTGTTCTTTGAGTTGTGTATGTATATTTGGAAAAGATGGCAATGTTTAAATCTTGTTTATATTTCAAAACTCCCTAACGACTGTCCAGATTTTCCCATGTATCCAATTGCTTAATTGAGATCCACATCCAAACTTTTTGAAGGAAAGGTGGCATGTCTGACACGGCCAGTTTCTTCTTCCTTGCCCCCACCTAGTCTGTTTCCGTGTACCCATCTCAGCGAATGCAACGGCCAGCTTTCTTTCCTGTACTGAGCACAGTCACTCCAACAGCTTCTAAGTATCTCTGAATCAGCCTTCTCCCTCCTTCCTCGGTGCTGTTATAACCACTCCCCTGGGTTAATGCTGTAGGCTCCTGTGGTGGTTTACGCTGTGTGTGACTTGATTGGGCAGAAAGATGGTGAAACATTTCTGGGTGTGTCTGTGAGAGTGTTTCTGGAAGAGATTAGCATTTGATTCAGTAGACTAAGGGGCGAGACCTCACCTGCCCAGTGTGGGAGGACCTCATGCTCTCCATTCAGGGCCCAGATAGAACGAAAAAAGGTGAAGGAGGGGCGAATTCTCCCCCCCTCAGTCCCTCTCTCTCACTTTGTGTTGAGCTGGGACATCCATCTTCTGCCTTCCGACGTCACCAGCGACCCCTGCACCTCTGGGGCATCGGGCCTCTGACCGGATGGAACATCATTCGTTCCCTGGGTCTTGGGTCCAAACTCAGACTGAATCACACCACTGGCTTCTCTGGTTCTCCGACCTGCAGGCAGCAGACTGGGGGGCTTCTCGGCCTCTGTAACTGCATGAACATGACACAGGACGTGACATTTACCTATAGTAAACGTCCTCTCATGTAAATCCAGATGCCCTAGTGGTTCTGTTTCTCTGGAGAACTGTGACTAACTGAGCTCCCGATCCTGAGCCTCTCCTAGATTTTGGTCTTGCATTCCTTCTGTTCATCCTCCAAATGCAACCAGAAGGGTCATCCTGAAGAGCTAACGTGGTCACATCAGTCAGCTGTTTAAAATGCTCTGGTGTGGTGGTCGGTTTTCCTTTTTATTCTTTTAGAAGAAGTCTTAAGCTCCTTACGTGGCTCCAGGGCTCTCCAGATCTGCTCCTTCTTCAGCCTCATCCTTCAGCTTCTGATGTCCCCTTTTCTAGCCACACCAAACGTCCTGTGTGTTTACAGTGAGTCGTACTCTCTTTGGCTCACTGTTGCTCCTTCTTAGAAAAGAGTTCTTCTGCAATGACCCTTCCTCTGCCAAGACCCATTTAGGTGCCCCTGCAAGGTACTTGGATATGATTTTCCCTGTTAAGCTACTGGGCCACTGTATTTTAATTGTTTATCTTCCGTCTGCATCTCGCCCACTAGACGGTAAGCAGTCTGTTTCCTGCTCATCTGTGAATACACAGCGCCTAACATGTTCTCCAATTCATACATTTTTAAAGCAATTTTATTTCTCTCCAGCTTTCTTTTCATATACATTCAATAGCAATTCATGTTATAGCTTCATTGTTTAAATGATTGTAAAAGTACTTACAGATATATTAAAGATTCTACTGCAGATGAAATATAAAATATACTAGGTGACTATTCCATTCTGCCAAAAATTTAAAGGTACTCTGATTGTGGGGACTTTAAGAAGTTATTCTTCTGCCCCTTGATAAGGCTGTACTTAAAACTTTCCAGAGATAAATCTGTTTAAGAGCAATGTCAGAATGTATGTTTCAGGAACAATCATTATAAGCATTAATTATGACCAATATTTACATGAAGAGAGAATGCATTTCATTCAAAAATTTCATTTGGTCAACCACACTGCTTAACATCACAAAATACTCCAGTGCATTTTGCAGTTGACTCCTAAACAACTTCTTTCAAATACTGAAATATTTATGTATACATCCAGATAGCAAAGATAAAATATCAGTCACATTTTTCCATTTGGAAAACTTTAGTGTTTCTTTGAGCAACATGATAAAAATCTCAGTTTAACAAATAGTGTGAGTTTGTAGTTCATTCCCTGCTCTGTGACTTTTCCTGTTTAGTTTTTAGCTTACTTGGTTACATAACCATTGCTTTTGCTTAAAGGTCAGCCAAGAGTAAAGTTATATCTTGCTGGAGGTGTGATGTAAACAATGTCTGATCTTGCCCTGCCATTTTTCTTAAATCTTCTGCAGAGCTGGGTGAAATTGTGCCAGTATTCATAAAAGAAGATTATGTTTTAGAATCTGTATTGTATTATTCAATAAATATTTCAAGGTGTCTGCAAACAGGGATTAATGGGTATTATATTTCAGGAAACCAGAAAGGTATCAACCTGAAGAATTAAATAAAACATGCTGCATGATGCTCATATAAACGTAATTTAAAATAAAATGTGTGTAAACTTCCTTTTCCTTTTGTTTCATTTTCCTGTCATAAGATAATGTAAAATAAAATAAAATGAGACCAAAATGAAAGGAGATTTTTAAAAAATCTAAATTTGACCTTCACACTGAAAAGTAATGCCTTTCTTTAGCATTAGTAGTCGGTGAGGATCCCGGTATGCAATTAAAACATCTGGAAGAAAAATGCATGTTTCAAAGACTCGGTGTATTTCACTGGCTCACCGCCCCCTGGTGCCACTGGAAGCACCCGGACAGTAAGGAACAGTACTCTAAAGCCTTTCAGTGGAAATGTTCCATGTAGTAGGTATTCGAATGTTTAATCATATTTAAATGATTGGATTCTTGTTTTTGAAAAATATTCAATTTGCATCATCAAAGGAGTGTACATATTAGGTTGGATCTTCATTCAACACTTACACGTAGGGACTCACTAGTGATCTCAAATGGGCTTCTCATCTGTTGTGCAACTCGCACAAGAGCCTAGCTTAATGCTCCATCCCCACATTTCTGTCTCTGCTCTTGCCCCAGGAAATTCTGTAAACAGGGTAGCTACTACTGCCTAAATATCCTATAGTAATTTAAGAGGTCTTTTCTCGTATTAGCCACATTCATTTTTTCTTTTATTATTATTTTTTTCAAGGAATAGCTCCTCTCCTTGAAATGTAACATAGACCTTGAGGAGAGAGAAAAAAAAGAGTTAGAATCTCTTCGAAGTGTTATTCTCATTCATTTTTCCCTCCTGGAAGAGTCATATTTTTCAAATAATCCCAGTCACATTCTAGGTTGCAGTTGAGAGGTCCAGAGAGGACTTGATTCTAATTATCCTCTGTGTATTTTTAGTTTTTGATCTCCAAGTGATATTTTTATTGAGACATAATTGACATATAACATTGTATTTGTTTCAGGTATACAACATAATGATTCGATATTTGCATATGTTTCAAAATGATCACAAGTCTAGTGAACATCCATCTAAATTATTTTTATGCACATTAAGGCTTGAGAAGCAAGGCTTAGATGCGTAGCTTTCATCTCAGACTTCCAGTCAGGATCACACGTGGAGTTCTGAGAACTACCATCGCTTGTGCCCTCCCCCCAGAGACTATTGGGCAGGGCGGGTACATCAACATTGTTTTAATTAAGTGCTCCAGGTGAGTCTAAGTGAGGCCAGGGCCAAGGATGAGAGTTCCCGAGTGTAATCATGAGAGTTGAGCCCAGCCTTTGGTTGAAGGGGAGGTAACTGGGATGGTTCAGGTAGCAGGGCAAGTCAGCTATAGCAGAACATTAGGGCATCTCTGGAAGGAGAGAGCCCCTGAAGACAGAGGAGAAACCTCAAGTTTGGTCTCTTTATTGCAGCTCATTGTTCTTGAATCTCTCCAGAGACAAAAGCCAGACAAAGGTGGACTTTTCTGTGTTTCACATCCCATCTGCCTGTGGGTGTGGTGGTAGCAGGTGGAGGGGCTGTGCCGAAGGCTTTAAAGTCATATTCTCAAGATGCATCTGTGACTCCTCCTCATAGTCTTACCCAAGGAGGAAACTCAGCTAAAGAAGAGGAAGAAATGGCAGGTTCTCAGGTAAATGTCATGTCCTGTGTCAGGGCTCTGTCCTCTTTCCCTCCTGAGATGCCATGGTATTAGAATGTGTTAACATTTACTTCTGTGTCTCTGGTGTTCCTGCCTAACAAGTTTGATTTCAACTACTTTTTCCCCCTGCTCTTCTTATGTCAGACAAGTTTACTTCTTTAGAACACTTCTCCCCTACATCGCAGAGCCTTCTCTCCATTTTCACCGTGTGCCTGAACAATGCCTGCCTTTAATTAATGACTTGCCACTACTGAAAATGTCCCCTTTGTGGCAAATCAAGTCAGGAAGGTGCTGATATCCAAGATGCCTATGAGGGATGAAGGGGGGATAGGTTGCTGGGGTATCAGTGGACAAGGAGAATATGTAGTCTTTAGGTCTCATCTGGGTGCTCCATCAGTTCCATGAAGAACGGGATAAAGAAAATGCACATCTAAATAGGATGGCATCAATGGCCCAGAATAACCAGAAATTTCTGAAGAAATAAGAGGAATTAGAAGGGACAGGCTCTCTGGTATGCTAAAGACAGTTTACTTAAATGAATTTTTAGAGATTATGGGATATGAGTGCTCTGTGTGTCTTCACATTTGAATAAAACTGATGTTTTTCATGATTAGATTTAGATTATGATTTACTTGTTTTTCTGGCCAATATCATAGAAGAGATTATGTATCCTTTGGAAAACATCAGCCGCCTGGTACCAATTTGTCTCATCCCAGCTGATGCAACTTCATTCACTTGGCTCAACTACCCTCTGCCAGATCCCTCCATTACTCTCCTTTGTACTTTTTAAAAATTACTTAAAACTGTTGAAATGGATTCATGTTAAATGTTTTTTAAAGATACCACTTGAAACAGAGTTATTTTTGTGGTCTGAACCATACATGTACTTGGACTTATTAACTGATAACAGTATCAGTGCACAAGTCCCTGTATGCTTCTATGCCTAGATCTGTCTCACACATGGTGACTTATTTTTGCTCAAAATTGAGCTCTGGTGGCAGCCAGTCGCTCCCACTCTTGGGTGCCGTTATCTCAGATGATGAATCACCTTAAGTATCCTCAGCTTGGTCTTTGGCTTCTGTTAACCACTTTTAGGACTTCCGTAAGTAGTTCTACAGACCAGGATCTCTCAAAAATGCCTCCAGAGAATCGAAGAGATGCCTTTTACAGAATCTATTAGAGTTAACATTGAACTTGGCACTGAAGAGACAGTCTAAGAAAAGTGCCTCACGTTTTTTATCATTTTGGCCTGTAGGTAAGAAGAAAACAAATAACTTTGAATTTGAGAAGGAATTCTTTTTGCCTAGACTCTGATACATTCCCTTTCATTTCCTATCCCTTGAAAGTAAAGTTACTATTTAGGGGGGCTAACAGTTTCCATTTATAGTTAACACAGGAATATTTGGAAATATCCATCCAACTTAAAATAGTGGTAGTGAGAAAATAAGAAAAATGAACTTTCTCCATGTGTATCCAGAAACTTTACTGGCAATTTCATCTGACAATTTCCCCAGCAATTACTCACAGCCTAACCTATTGCAACAGAATATTAACCTTCTGAGGAAGAAACTCTGTGTTATTTCTTGATGTACTTTCTTCCCTTTTCCTATGGTGATACAACTTGTGATTTTAAATTTTGTTGAGTACATGCCATCCAAAATCAAAAGCCATTTTCCTGCCTCTGTGATCTAAGAGTGAGTAAGTGTGGTTAGGTTCTGAATGAAAAGGTAAGTGGTATATGCAAGTTCTGAGATACTTTCTTATAGGGAGGGCATGCTCTTCCTCTTCTGCCTTCTGGCTGGCTGGGTGTGAACATAATGTGGTGGAACACGGGCCACCTGTATGTCTCTCAAAAAATATTGAGAATCTCTGCCCGTTTCAGATCGTTTTTGAGTTCTGAGTTGCTGTTGAGTCACATGAGTTCTCTCTATATTTTGGGTATTAGCCCCTTATCAGATAGAGGATTTGCTAATAATTTCTCCCATTTGGTAGGTTTGTCTTTTCATTTTGTTGACAAATTCATTTTTAGATATTACTCATCCTAGTCCTGGTACCTAACTATAATACGTGCAGTGGAACAAACAACATTGTTTTTTCCAGTTGTTAAATCAATGTAACAAATTGTACTTAAACAGATTGTAATAAAATGGAAAAGGTTATTTCCATGTAAAAATTTGAACTAGATGATTGTCTTTTTTTCCTTTCTTATTGTTACATAATTACTTCTTCATGGCCTCTTCAGTAATTAAAATTATACTCAACATAGAATTTCTTAAACATCCCACTTTAGAATTTCTATTAAAAAAAATCAACCACTTTCTCAGGTTTGTGAATTCTAAAAGTTCTTTCCGTCAGTCTAAAACTTCTTTCACCTGCAGTTGGAATTCTCTTTCTTCCATTTAATTTGTTAAACTTCTTAGAGATTTTAGATGTGGCTAACATGGTGAAACCTTCAAATAAGCATAACTTTCAGAGTTGTCATTAATCTAAAGAATCCAACCTGTGTCTTTGTTAATATTGTTCCCCACCTCCCCCAGGGCAGCCACCAGTCTGTTCTCTGTGTTTATGAGTCTGTTTCTGTTTTGTTTGTTTATTTGTTCATGTGTTTTGTTTTTTAGATTCCACAAGTAAGTAAAATCATATGGTATTTGTCTTTGTCCAGCTGGCATCATTTAGCATAATACCCTCCAGGTCCATCATGTCACAGATGGCAAGTTTTCTTTCTTTTTTATGCCTGAGTAATACTGTTTTTTACAAATTGGTACCACTGTTCTGTTTCTGAGTTTTAAAAGTAACATATGTTAAGTAAATTATTTACATACATTACTATTTTGAGGAATCAAATGGCTTCGAATTTTTTTTTTAATTGGAGAATTTCAACTTAAGAAAATGTAAAAAAAAAAAGGAAATTGAATTAGTTTTTGTGACTATGTAACAAAAGATCTACGCTTGGAAAAACAAGACCAGAATATTGATAGAACAAAAGCCCAGCCTAAATAATGCATACTGAAAAGTTTTAATCGAAGGCAGTGGTTACCAACCTGTTCTTTTATTACAACTAATAAAGAGTTTTTAAATGACAGAATTGCCTGGACTCCATCTTAACCTTTTGAATTAGAATCCCTGTGGACAATGTCTAGTAATCTGTATTTTTAGAAAGTTTGCAAGGGGCTTTTAGTCCGTGGTTTTGTGTTGGAGACCTGCCCTCTAAAGAATACAGTACAGTATCTGTTCATTTCTTGAGAATACTCGGACTTGTAGAGTTTCCTTAGTACAGCTGAAACTTAACATGTCCTTCCCTTTTATTAAGGATGGCTGTAAGAAATAGCAATATATAGAGCATTTCTGAATATTTTGCAAAATTATCTGTAAGGAGAATATCAACTGATATGCATAAGTCTGATACATGGAATGAAGATTCATGTGCTTCAGATATTTTTTTGAACCTAACTTGAAAGGTGTAGGTCAGCGTGAATGAAGGACATCAAACTTAGAGTTCTGACATTTTTATTTCAAAATTTCCATGAGATTTATGTGTGTGATTAAAGGGTTAATTTTTTATAAATGAATATTTTAAAGACATCAAAATCTTGTACTACTGCTTTTCCCTTCATTTACAAAAATATATTAGAGACCAGAAAAACCGATGTGGCCTGGACCCTCTCGACCTCAAATGATCTTAGCTAATAAATATCTTTTCTTTAAAGTTTAAAGAGAAAGTTTAAAAGAGGGCATAAATGCTGATCCAAGTTCAAAGACTGATAACAACAGGGACTCAGCTTATGGTTTCTTTCTCCCCGATTTATACCACTGACCCAGCAAATGACAGGGCAGAGATTCCACGAGCTCAGGGAACCATGGGGTGGATATACCTCTGCTTGTGGCCTCCTTTGCTCTCCCTGAAGTTTGGTGATCACCTGTGTTGAGTGAGCAGTCAGTTCAGTCAGAGGCCAGGGATATGTACCTTCCCTATACTGAGCATAATGGGGAGGCTACTGGCATGCAGGGCCCCACTTTTGAGTTGCCGCTCTGCCATAGTTGCCTACTTCTTAGCTCTACCTTGCTTCATAGCTGGGCCCCGAATGGGTCTGATCAAGCTACCCAAGGAGGTGACTCATCATGCTGTCATGTTACCTTGTCTCTTGGCTTCTCAACCTTTACTGCTCTGGTGTTTGATCTCTGTGTGTGTGTCCACGACAGCAGAGACTGTCGTGTTCATCAGTGACTCTCCAGTGCCTCCAACCAGGCTTGGCTCAGAGTAAGTGCTCAAAAATTATTGTTTAAATAAAGGAATAAATGCAGGAGCTTCTCTGAATTTTAAAATTAAATAAACTGAAAAATTTTAACAGTTTTTTGTTGTTTCTTTTAAAATGCCTCTTCAAGAAGACAATTTTTTGAAACACATAAACCTATTTATTTTCTGAGAAGTAAGCTGTACCAAGACATGTTGCTTAGTTATTTTTTTACTTTTAATTCTTGCTAGTCAATCAATGATCGTCACTATGTATAGAACGTTATACTGGGCACTTGGAGTAATAAAATATTTAGCAGACATAGACTATAATGAATTTTTAAAAGCCATTTAACTGCATATTTCTTGGGGGAAATAAATTTTATAAAATGTTAGAATCTTCATAAAAATAAACTACCGTACAAGTATATATTTATAGAAAATATGTAAGGAGATAATTATGTGGCTAAAGTTTGACACTGGTTAAAAATTATAATTACCCAAATCATAAGAACAAATTTTCAGTGTGAAAGATTTAATACAATGCAAAAAAAAAATACAAGGTAAACCAGGAGAGTTCCTCCTTCATTCCACCTCCTTTTTTCTAATCACTTACCCTGATGTAACCACAGAAACATGGTTAATAGCTTGGAAGTATTTCATCCATTACCTTTTCTAGGCACTTACATTTCCACATATATGGTGATAGTCTACATCTTTTTTCACCCAGCAGTTTGCCTTGGAGATCTTTCAAAGTTAGTACAAAATAGATTTATACAATTCTGTAAGGCTGAATTATTTGGCACTAACAATTTGTTTGATTGAACTAGTTTCACATTATGTAGATAGGCATATATGAACAATGTTTGATGTTTTTCTAAGCTTATTTATTTTTCAATATTTCTTCATATTTTACCTTACTGGCAAGTGCTGAGATGACCTTATTCTGAGAATATTTAGCTCTTGAGATACAGGTTGATATAAAATTTGCTTTATCTGTATTAAATGTCTTTAAATAGCAAGTGACACTTTTTAATTTGTCAGTTTTTTAAGCTTCAAAATGAATAATGGATCCTGTTTTTCTAATTATATAGCAGAGTGAGCCTTACATGCTGACTCATTTCTCTTTCCTTGTTTTGTACAACTCTACCACTCTGCGTCTTGTGCTGTTTGCAAATTGAATATTGCTGGACAAGGGCTAAAAAGGAAAGTAGTCCTTAGGTGATCACTGACATATTTACTGAAATTGTGTAAGACTTTTTTTGGTTGTTGTTTGTCTCTGATTCCTTTGCTATGTCCCATTCAGCTACTTGTTGTTTTACTAGAAAATTAAGCATTTAGAATTTGGACTGTGTATATCTTTAAAGATACGCTTTTCTGTCCAGGAAACTTCTGCTTCAACAAGTACATTGCTACAGTATGTGTTCAGATCAGAAAACTCCATCAAAATTTGTAATTTCTTCAAGTATGTAACAAATCTAACAAAGAATGACAGTCATGCTCTTTGGCTCTGAAATGGAGTTTTCTACTCTACAAGTACGTAAGCTGGGTGCTAATGGCCAGAGAACAAAAATATGCCAAGCTATACTATTCCAAGGGGTTGGGTTCAGGAAGGTCACTCATCATAGTAATACAAGGGAAGGGAATGATGAACTCTCATTTACAAAACACAAGCATAACAATCCCACTAATCTGATGTAGATCCAGGCTAGAAAGTATTTTATGTGAAGAAATTATTAAATTTGCACATTAGCCTACTTTTGAATCATAATAAGTTTCTTTAGCAGAAATGTCCTAAGAGTGAGAAAGGGATTCCTGCTTTGCCCCAGAGAGCAGAGCAGCGATTAATTGCACCACCTGGAGCAAAAGAACTCAGAGCAAAAGATGGGCCCTCTACATGACAATCCCAGCTGAGAAACACAGTTTCTCTAAATGCTCTTTAATGTATTCTTTTTTCTCATACTATATAAAATTTCTAGTCTCCATATTGTTCAAGCTTAGGTGCTATCTGTATTCTCTTTTATATCTAGGGTACTTTTTAAATCTTAAGAAATATCAACTGGAGCCCTTCTCTTTGTTTTTAATTTACTATTATTTCATCTGTTACAAAGGGTACCTTTTAGTGATTTTTGGGTTCTATATACGTTTTATGTTAGGTAGCTTACTTCTGAAAGAAGAATATATGTTTGTAAGAACTACTTCCCTAGTCACTGAACAGAAGTTAATTTTTTAATGTAATTGTTTCATTTCTAACTTTAGATAGACTGTAATACTGGGAATTTAGTTTGTTAGTTGTGAACAAAAACTAGAGATTATTTTGAGTGTCTCTGTATGGATGGGTGGTAGGAATCAAGAAAAGTTTCAAACATTATTCTAGTTCTAGGTGGTGGTTAAGCCACTTGCAAACCAGCTCTTGTCCTCAGTAGTATAATAAAATTACCCTTTCCGAGATGACTGATAAAACTTTTAAGTCAAAAGCAAAGATCATTTTTTGGTCTTCAAGCTCTTTTTCAATCTCCTTGACTTTACAGTCACATGTGCAACACCTCTGGTGACTGTTTCCTACATGAACTGTGATATGTTTGGTCACAAGTGACTAAAGACCCAATTCAAACTTGCTTTAGCAAAAAGAGAATATTTTGGCTCATGGAACTGGGAAGAATAGGGATATACCTACTCTTGGATCAAACTGAATTCCTAAACTAACAGCATTTTTGTCATTTCCCCATCCCTCCTGTCAGCTTCCTTTTATTTATATCAGGCTCTTTCTTTCCTAATACAAAGGGATGCTCTCCATTTGGCAGAGAGTAAGGCTGTTCATAGCTTGAGTCATTAAAGTTTGTGAATCATGGGGAAAGATAATTTCTCTTTTCCAGTAACTTGCTGTGAATTTCTGGGAAGGACTCTCCTCAGGACCAGCTCTGGCTACCGTGATTGCCGGGGCCAAGGCTCATGTCTGCCCCGATGACCATAAGGCAGTCCACGCTGACTGAAAGCCCCAGCAGAACCCTGTAGAGTTGGGGCAGGAGAGGACAGTCCCTAAAGGATTCAGCAGAGAGAGGGGTCTAGGAAACATTTCACCGCTACCACTTCCCCTTTAGCATCTCTGGTTTCTTTTTCCTAAGTACCGCATTTGTTCTCATCTTCTTGCCCCTGCCTCTCACTTAGTCGTTCTCTAACATTCTATTCTTGTAAAAATCTACATTCTTTTCTACAAATAGTTCATCTTAACAAGTTTTGCCTAGTGTATCTTTGCAGAAGCATTGTAAGTTTATATCTTTACACATCAGTACCATCACTTTCTACTTATTGAGCGAGAGCATAGATGTGAGCTGTGCATTTACCTATCCTCAAGAAGCTATATACTCTAAAAGAAATACAGACATGCAATATGTATGGTAAGGTTAATTTTTCTCTGATTTCTTAAATCCTAACAAAATTGTTATGAACCACATTTTACCTTTTTCCAGCCCCCCTGAGACTTAAGTATGGAATGGACATTCTTACTAACAGCTAAGAACTGTAATTAATAGAACTATTTTTCACATATCAGAAACACCAAATGCCTATCCTATGCAGAAACATCTAGGGCAGCTCATCTTTGAAAGAGAAACCTTTGCAGTGTATTCTCCATTATGATACTGTTCTGTCTCCTCATTCCAGCATTCTACTGAATCCAGCAACTTGAGTCCTCACTACATTTGTCACATCTTCTGTTCCTTCCTTCATACAGTGAAAGAAACAGAAAAATCCCTCTGCCACACTGCAGTCAAACATGACTCTCGGAAGCCAGCCTACTGGTGCTCTGCTACAGGTGCTGGTCACTCATGTCTGCTCAGCGGTGGGCCAGCATGGGGTCAGGGAGATGCCATTCATTTCACCCAAGGTGGTCAACACCCATCATAGGGCAGAAGAGGCATAATACGGCAAGTGGCAAAAGAAAGGGACCAAGTGTTACGAGAGTGGAGAGGAAGGAAACATTACTTTTTGAAAGGGCAGAGTAGACAGAAAAACAAATTAGGAAAATGGTAAGTTTGATGTTGAACATGATTTTCAAGTCTGAGTTTGAAAAACATCCATCCAGAAATTGAAAATTGGAGTCTAGGGTTCAGGATGGATTTCTGCTAGAGTTTGAAATATGGAGCCATATAATTAGTCAAATTCTACCAATGTTTAGCTGTGTGAATAAGCAAATAACTTAATTTCTCAGCATCCTGGTGCCCCTATCTTCCAAGTGGGGGGAGTAATACATACCTATAAGGATTTCTGTGAGGATTACTAATTTCTGTAGGAAAATTTTGTTGCCCAGTGCATATTCACTAGATAACCAGTGTTATCGGTATCTTAACTGCCTTCACAGTTTGCTTGGGTCTGTGTCCTCCTGGTGGGAGTAAATGAAGTTGTCACAGAGTCTTAATAGGAAGGACTACTGTGTGAGGCTTCCTGGTGACTGCACTCACTGGCTATTTATCACTTTGTACCTCTCTTCTCATCTCCTTGGACTTTATTCTTTGTGATCCATTCCATCACTTTTATATCTTCAATCCCTCCATTGGTTAGTACTGCCAGAGAATATCACTGGTATGATTTTGTTACTAATAGTATTGCGCATTGCTTACATTTACTAAGTAACCACCCAGTGAGAAAATTGAGTCAGTCATATCGAGTAGCTGACCTATGGTGTGCAGAGTAAGTGACAGCATCAGAACCGGAACCAAGACAGTCTGAATTAAGACCCCGCAGGCTTCACCACTTCCTCAAACTTCGTCTCTTTATAGGGGAAATAGTTGTACTAACCCCTCTTGGTTCAAATTCTGCCCATCTGATAATTATTCCCAATCTCAAATCTTCAGGAAAACATTTACTGAACACAATGGCCATTGATGGTCTTCTCTAAACCTCAGTGTTCACACACATCTTGCCCAAGAAGGTATGATTCAGAAAAGAGTTCTACATATGATACTGTGGTTGGTGGAAATAGTAGGATAGTCAGAGTTTGGAAAGGTGGAGAGAAAGAAAAGAATCTGTTTGCAGAGAGACGACATGAGCCTGAGTACCACTCAGGAATGAGCGTAGAATGACAGAGCAATGGTGAGGTCCCTCCTGGGATAGAGAAAAGTGAGGTAAAGATGAATAAGGAGGCTGAGAACAGAGAGTTACTGACAGATTGAAAGCTTTGAACTTGACCTCACAGGAAATAGCTGAACAGAAAATTTTAGAAAAGAAACTAATAATAATTCAAGGTTACAGGAAGACTTAATCTGTGACTGGTATCTGTAATAGATTGAAAGAGAGAAAAACAAGGCTGGGAAAACTAGTAGAAAAGCTATGGTAACTATCCATATGTAGGATGTATGTAGGCTGAGTGAGTGGATTGTGATTGTGGTGGGAAGCATGAACAGGAAGGTGTGCTGATTCACAAAGCATTTGGAGGAAGGTGTGAAGGAGCTTGGTGAGTCATAGTTTATAAGTCCAGGTAGTTGGGAAATAGACTAAATCACACGCACTAAGGCTGGTCAGATCTTTGCTCTGCTTTGAATTATTTTTCTTTTTAGTTGGAGTCAACAACTAAGGAGCTTTGTATTATTATGTCCCTCTTGACTTAGCTTCTTACTGAGATGAGGATTTACTTTAGTAGTAAGAGTTGTGACTTTGTCAGTTTTTGAAATGATAACCATCCTTGCCCAGAATCCTTTTTGACGACAGACTTACTGTTAGAGGATCTTGGAATTACATTACTTTGCATTCCTCCAGCCCTCACTACTCTTCCCTGGCTGTTCAGTGAGGGAAAAGAAAACAGGGGAGAGAGAGTTGTGAAGTTTTATGAATTATATGATTTCACTTATTTTCAGATGTTTCATGAGTAAAATAAGCTCTGTGTTCCGGATGCCACCCTAACTTGGGAAAGCAGGAGCCCTGCTTTGGTCTAGACCACCTCCCCAAGTGCCCCAGGCAGAAGTAATTGCTTCTCCTTAATTATTTCCTTCTATTATTTATTATGGCTCTTACCACATTTTGTCTTGCTAAGGTATACAGCGGCAGTAACTACCACTGAATTTTGAGTCCTCGGGGGCAGTGTTTGCACTTGGTAGCCAGATTTTCATGGTGGTGTTTCAATTTTTTTTTTCTTTAAGAAGAAAATGGAAAAAAGGAGGAAAAGAGAAAAAGGGCTTGGTTGTAGGGAGATATCACTGTGTATAAGTATACATGGAGACAAGGAGAAGAGGAAGCTTGAGTAATAGAGGTGCACATAGTCAATAATTTATACATCAAATACACACATACCCTCACAGTGCTGGCTATTAAAAGCCTGACAAATTATACTATTAAAGTTTCATTTTAAAAGTGTGTCAGTACATCTGTGGTGTTGACAAAGAGCAGTAAGACTCCCTTTTTGTTGCTCTTTTGCTAGAAGTAGACATAAGCAGATTCCTCCTTGACATCATGGTGTCTTTCTATAGAATGAAGCTGATTGTGACGTGATAAATCACTTCCTGTAGGGTTAATGATTGAGCCAAGAGGAAATGACAATAAGGTTGGAGATGAATTATTGGGTGAATGAAATAGTGCTCTTTCTTAGCCACCAGTTCTATTTGTGGATGTTTCTGAGACACTTCAATGTTTTCTTTGTATATAGATTTTATTTTGCATGGTCTCTCTTGTGACCCGTTATGAACTCTTGTGGTTAGTAACCACAATTAAGTAACTTAGTGCAGAATCATATCTTATTTATTTTGAAATTTCTTGTATCTAGCTTAATCCCTAGAATATAGTAGGTAGCTTTATGTATGTAATAAATTGAATTAAGTGAATGAAAGCTTTATGTATTAAATGTTATATGATGTATGTATATTTAATTTATGTCCTATCAAAAGTTTATTTCTGTTTCTTTTTCCTTTTTATTGTTTTCGATCAACATTTACTGACTGAGCACATTTATCCAATCCTGAAGTAAGTTATAGGAAATCTTAAAAAAATGACTGAAAGAAATACAAGAAAACGTGGTTCCTACTCTCAAGGAACTAACTCTGTTGTGACATAATGTCAACTCTACTCAATTCTTATTTGCCTTCTGGGTTTCTACTCTCAAAGACTATTTATCTATATCTAGTTTTTCAGAATTTTATTCTCTATAAAGAGCAGAAACTTAACTATATTTGTAGGAATTGAAATATTGGCCTCCACCCTTCATTTCTGCTTTCATTCTTCATTTATTTACTTCTATTTAAAAGAAAAATGAAATTAAATGAAATCTTAAGTGCTAAGATGACAGTGAAATGATGAAAATTCAGAAGAAGCAATGGAGTATGTGACAGTCCATAGTACCTAGCCAAGGTGTGAATGTTTGAGAATATTTGTTTTATGGGTCTCTATTGCCTCCATGCCTCAAATTGTATAATGGCTTGAAAGAAAAATTTAGGATATCTATTTTGTCATCATTTAATAAATTCTCCATAGCGTTTGAGATTGTACTACTATATGAATTTTACCACTGAAAAGAACTTATGAGCTAACCGATTCTGGTCAGGTAGTTTAACAGATGAGGTTACAGTGGCACAGGTCCCAGTGACGGGCTTGCAAGGTAAAGGCAGAACTTTGGACAGAACCCCATATCCATGACTCATCCAACCAAGGATCTTTGTCTTACTCTATGTTTCTGGAAAGTACCATGCAATTTATTTTACTATTCTATTTCATATGCCACATATATCTTTATTGTCATAGTAATTCTAACACTACTGGGTACATAAGGCTTTGTCCACATTAACACTAGATGAGGTTACCAAAAGGAACAACATTCCAAGGTATTCATCTCTTTAAAAAGTATTCAGAGTGCCTATAAGGGCCAGGCACCTTGCAAGATGCAGGAAATACCTTAGCTGTAAGATAGACTTGGCCTCTTCCCTCTAAGAGTTGAATGGCTTTTGCAGTGTTTCTCAAACTGTTTTTAAAACTCTCCAGTTCCATGGAAGCACATCATGGATTAGGCCAAACACAGAGGTTTCCACAAACCAATAAAAAATTTTAAAGCAACCTACTCCCTGATACTATCTATACTGCACATGGTGCTGGGGAGTACTTCACTTGAACAAAGAATTCTAAACCTACTCTAGTGGAATCAACTAGCTTATAGAAAAGAGAATAAACTATAGTTCAGATAAAAAAAATATGTCTACATATATCCATAATAGTAGACTGTCTTTTTTTAAATATGTGTCCCTATTTTCTTTCTTTTCTTACTGAAGTATAATTGACACATTAATTTGAGGTGTATAGCGTGGCTCAGTATTTGTGTATATTGCTAAGAGATCACCACAATAATTCTAGTTAATACCCATCACCATGTACAAATTTGTTTCTTGTGATGAGAACTTTTAAGATCTACTCTTAGAACCTTTCAAATATGCAATACAGTATTATAAACTATAGTCACCATGCTGTATATTTATATTTCCATGACTTAATGATTAGAAGTTTGTACCTTTTGATCCCCTTCACCCATTCACCCACCCCTGGTACCCATCTCTGTCAATCACCAATCTGTTCTCTGTATCTGACTGGGTTTTTTGTTTGTTTATTTTGCTTTTTAGATTCCACATATAGGTGAGATCATACTCTATGTGTCACCCATTCCCAGTGCGATTTATTTCACTTAGCATAATACCATCAAGGTCCATCCATGTTGTTGCAATGAGAGGATTTCCTTTTTTCATGGCTAAATAATACTCATCTGTGTGTGTATCACACTTTCTTTATCCACTCCTCCATCAGTGGACACTTAGGTTGTTTCCATATCTTAGCTATTATAAATAATGCTGTAATCAACCTGAGGGTGTATATATATTTTTGAATTCTGTTTTTGTTTTTTTTTGGATAAATACTAGAAGTGGAACTGTTGGACAACATGATAGTTCTATTTTCAATTTTTTGAGCAGCGTCCATACTCTTTTCCACAATGGCTGTTACCAATTACATTTCCACCAACAGTGCACAAGGGTTCTCTTTTCTCTGCATCCTTTATTATTTCTTGTCTTTTTGGTAATAGCCAGTCTAACAGTATGAGGTAATACCCCACTGTGGTTTTGATTTGCATTTGCCTGGTGATCAGTGATACTGAGCACATTTTCACGGACCTGATGGCCATTTGTATGTCTTTGGAAAAATGTCTATTTAGATTTTCTGCCTATTTTTTAGTCAGATTTTTTGTTTTTTGCTGTTGAATTGAATGAGTTTTTATATATTTTGCATATTAGTCTCTAATCAGTTATGACTTGCAGATATTTTCTCCCATTTGGCAGGTTGTTTTTTCAATTTGTTGATGTTCCCTTGTTGGGCAGAAGCTTTTTAGTTTAATATAGTCTCATTTATTTATTTTTATTTTTGCATTTTTTGCCTTTGATTTTGGTGTCAAATCCAAAAAATTATCACCAAGACTGATGTCAAACAGCTTATACCATATGCTTTCTTCTAGGACCTTTATGGTTTTAAATCTAACATTCATCTTTAATCCATTTTGATTTAATTTTTCTGCACGGCATTAGGTAGTGATAGTTTCATTCTTTTGCATGTGGCTGTGTAGTTTTCCCAGGACCATTTATTGAAGAGTTTATCTTTTCTCCCTTGTATATTCTTGGCTTCCTTGTCATAAATTAATTGACTGCATATGTCTGGGGTTATTTCTCGGCTATTTTCCCTTGAATGATTAGTCTGTTTTTATGCTAATACAATCCTGTTTTTATTATTATAGCTTTGCAGTATAGTTTAAAATCAGAGCCTGTGATGTCTCCAGCTTTGTTCTTCTTAAGTTTGCTTGCTTTGGGTCTTTGGGGTCTTTTGTTGTTCCATATAAATTTTAGGATTCTTTGCTCTATTTCCATGAAAAATACCATCAGCAGTTTGATAGGGATTGTGTTGAATTGGTAGTTTGGTTAGAGCACAATGGACTTTTAACTACCAATTCTCCCAATCCATAAGCAAAGAATATCTTTCCAATTACTTAAGTTTGCAAACATCAGTGTCTTATAGTTTTCAATATACTGTTTTTTCACCTTCTTGGTTAATTTATATATAGGTATTTTATTCTTTTTGATGCAGTTGTAAATGGGATTGTTTTCTTAATTTCTTTTTCTGATAGATAATTATTAGTCTATGGAAATGCATCTGATTTTTTTATATGTAGATTTTTGTATCCCTGGAAATTTACTGAATTTATTGATTAGTTCTAACCACTTTTTGGGGAGTTGCAGGATTTTCTATATATAATATGTTGTCTGCAAATTTGGCAGTTTTACTTATTCCTTTCTGATTTTTGATGCCTTTTCTTTATTTTTTCTTGTCTGATTTCTTGGGCTAGGACTTCTAATACTTTGTTGAGCAAAGGTGGAGAGAGTAGGTATCCCTGTTTATTTCTGTCTCTATTTTTAATATTTGTTCCTATATATTTTTTTGATAATTTTAATAATTTTGATTCTAATCTGATCATCTTATTGAAAGAAAAGCTACTTCCCTATAAATGTAAACTTTTGCATTTAAAAGAATTCTTTCTTATGAATGGTGTGACAGTTTTATTGTGCAATTGATACAGTTATTTATATTTGCTTAAAGAATTAAACATTTGCCACTAGGCATTTTATATTAATAATAAAAATGCATATTCCTGAACACAGGGATTATAGGCTGAAGCAACATTATCTAGATTATGAAATGACTGGTACATTGTATAAACAATTGGAATCTCCGGAGTAAATGTCTTAGATAATCATATTCATGCTAGCACACTTACTGAATTTGGATATCTGTCCCTTTCTTTTTGTGCTATTCTGAAATTTCATTTAATTGTGCTAATGGGACATAAAATGCTCTAGTTTTCTAGAGTTCTTGAATTTCTCAGCTATGTAAAGTCATGCAGCTTGGATGTACACTATCCAAGGTATCAAAATGACACAGAAACTCACATATTTTATTGTTTTTAATTTCTCAATGACCAGCTGACCTTCAAAGATTCACCAGGAAACCAGAGGACATGTTGGGTTTGTTTGTATTATGAGATTAGGTCATTTCTGGATTCTTTTAGTTGATGAAAAAGTAACTATAATACCATGTGATTTGTTATGTGACTATGAATTTAATTTTATTTACATCTTGCAGAATTAGGAGACTTTGAGAATTTATCCAAACTTTTGCATCTATTACAAGGCCTTTAAAAATAAGAGCTATGCAATGAGCATGATGAAAATATGTTCCTGACAACTAAAGATGCTAATTCTTTTACCTGTATAGAGTGCACTCTTTTGGGTATATCAGCAGGAAGGATCTTGTTTATTTAAAGAAAACCCTTTTAAATTTGATCATGCAGTCCTCTGGAAACATGGATTTTCTATTAATTTCTACTACAAAATTTAGAAATAGCATTTAATGAATGGTAGACTAGTAAGGAATGTGGTTAAGTAAATAGCTTCTGAATATTATAACTATATTTTTCTAAAGATTTTGCTCTGCATTCAATATAATGAACTCATATAATGAAGATGTATTCTGTTAATATGCATTCACAGCATACATGGATAATGGTTCCAAAGAAACTGTTTTAAGATATGCCCTGAATATGTATGAAGAACAATAGGCACATGTTATGGGTTCAACAAATAGTAAGGGCCCAAAAGGCAGAAGATATGGCTTTATTAATCGTCATTCACTGAAAATACTAAAGAAACAAAAAAGAAACACATCATGGTATAAGTCTATATATATATATATATATATACCACAATTTTAGCAAGTCTTTATGAGCCCATTGATACTACACAGTAATGTATTTTGTTACAGGATATTAGCTAGTCCATAAACATAGAGAATGATTTATATAGGATAATGTCACTTACATTTTAATAAGAAGAAATGTTTAGAAGTTTTTTGCACCAGTGATCTATTGATCAAAGTACAGGCTCAGTGGGTTGCTTCTCTTCTGGGGGAACTCCTAAGGGATTCCTAATCCCACAGATTACAACTATCAGTTTTGGAGAAAATACATAAAACAACTATCTGAAGGCTATGGATAAAGACAACGAAAAAAGGCTGAGGGCTTTTGGAGGGAAGTCAATACTTGAATGAAGGAAATGACCTGGTTTGAGTTACCAGTTTTTGCAAGCTTTGGACTAAAGACAAAATATTGAGGTCCAGTAGAAAACTTGCGGTCTTTCTGGTTTAAAAATAAGAAGACAACTCAAGGTATTAATGCTGGAGGAAAATTACAAGTAACCCTGAAAATTAAAGAACCAGAAAAGGGGAAGCCCAGGGTCTGTGGATAAATTCTGCACAAGTCTCTAAATTATGCATAAAGACCAAAAAAAAAAAAAACGAACTGAGATTTTAGATGCCGTAGGTGAGGCAGACTTTTCAGTTTGAAAATCAAATCAAGTTAATTACCTTTCAAGTCAGAGATACCAGTCTCCACAACATAACACTCAACAGTATCCAGGACACAATCCAAAATTACTTTTATACAAAGAACCAGGAAAATGTGACACATTCTCAAAGAAACAGATAATCATCAGAGACTATAATCATTTAATTGCTAGCAAATTATCACAAATTTAGCGGCATAAACTACATAGATTTATTATTTTGCAGTTCCCTTGGGTCAGGATATCAGGCACAGCTTAGGGAAATCCTGTGCTCAAGTGTTACAAAGGTACAGTCAAGGTGTCTTCTGGGCTGAGTTCTCATCTGGAGGCTCTACTAGGGAAGAATTTGCTTCCAAGCTCACTCATGTTGTTGGCAGAGTTCGTTTCTTCATATTACTAAGGACCCAGCATTTTAATGATTGTCAACAGGAGGCCACCTTCAAATATTAATGCCTTCCAATAGTTCCTAGAGGCAACCTGCCATTCCTTGACACATGGGATTATCCATTGTGGCTCCTGACTTCATCAAGAATTGATCAAATTAAAAGGAAAAATAAATAATAACTCTACAATCACAGTAGAGTATTAGGTCTGGGATTTGAGTGTACTCCACACAAGGCAGTAAATTAACTAATTACTGTTTCATAGATGTTAGCTGAAAATATAAGACTTGTGGGTCAGAGAAAGAGGAGTTCATTTTTCACCACAGCATAGAAATCAACATACTTGCATCAGTTCATCAGTTCCCCTGGTGCTGAGTACCATGAGGGGAATCAGATTGGTGTGCAATGCAGGTGAGGAATCTACTGCTTTTATAACAAGCAGTAAGTGTGCTGTATTTCTGGGGTTTGTGGGGTGGTATGTCCTCTCTTAAGGTCACCAGTGGCATTAAAAACTCTAAGAAATGGCCCAGATAAAAAGGAGTCAGAGTCCTGCAGTCCTGGCACACATAGCAAAATATGCATGAATACACAGTCCAGTGAAAACTGTATCTCACAAAAAAGATAGTAAACCACATTCAGCAATTGATACAAAAACTAGACAAAATGTCAGTAAACACCTAGAAGATCTGAAAAATACCATAAAAGTGATTTCACCCAATTGATATTTGCAGAACACTATACATAAATATAGTGTTTGTGGTATGTTTATGAAAATAGACCATATACAGGGCAGCTAAATAAGTCTCAACATGTTTAAAAGAATAGAAATCTCTGACTAGAACAAAATTAAGTTAGAGATTTATGACAAGATTCCAGGGAAAATGGGGTTGGTGGGGGGGACCTGATGAAGGGGTAGTTTAATAATTGTAATATTGCACATGTAATTGTAAATTAATGATAATAAAATAAATTATATTAAAAAAAAGACTCCAGGGAAGCTGTTAACATCTGTAAAACAATAATACACTGTGAAATAATTTACAGATCATAGGGAATTGCAAGGGACAATAGAAAATTTTATTTATTAATTTATTTATTTTTTATTAAGGTATTATTGATATACACTCTTATGAAGGTTTCACATGAAAAAACAATGTGGTTACTACATTTACCCATATTATCAAGTCCCCACCCATACCCCAATGCAGTCACTGTCCATCAGTGTAGTAAGATGCCACAGATTCACTATTTGCCTTCTCTGTGCTACACTGTTTTCCCCATGATTTCCCACACCATGCGTACTAAACATAATACCCCTCAATCCCCTTCTCCCACCCTCCCCACCCTCCCTCCCACACCCCTCCCCTTTGGTAACCTCTAGTTCCTTCTTGGAGTCTGTGAGTCTGCTGCTATTTTGTTCCTGCAGTTTTGCTTCATTGTTATACTCCACAAATAAGGGAAATCATTTGGCACTTGTCTTTCTCCGCCTGGATTATTTCACTGAGCATATCCTCCAGCTCCATCCATGTTGTTTCTTTCTTATAGCTGAATAGTATTCCATTGTGTATATGTACCACCTCTTCTTTATCCATTCATCTACTGATGGACAATTAGGTTGCTTCCATATCTTGGCTATTGTAAAAAGTGCTGCGATAAACATAGGGGTACATACGTCTTTTTGAATCTGAGAACTTGTATTCTTTGGGTAAATTCCAAGGAGTGGGATTCCCGGGTCAAATGGTATTTGTATTTTTAGTTTTTTGAGCAACCTCCATATTGCTTTCCACAATGGTTGAACTAGCTTACATTCCCACCAGCAGTGTAGGAGGGTTCCCATTTCTCCGCATCCTTGCCAGCATTTGTTGTTCTTAGTCTTCTCGATGTTGGCCATCCTTACTTTTTTGATAATATTAAAAATACAGTATATCAGAGTTGTTGGTATAGAACTCTAAAGCAGTGCTAAGAGGGAAATTTATAGCTTTAAGTTTTTATGTGCAAAAGAAGGAAAGTTCTAAATCAATAATCCACCTTAGGAGCCAGAAAAAGTAGAGCAAATTGAACACGATGTGCATAGAAAATTTTGAGTAAAATTGAATGGAACAGACAAGGAATAGGGACATTTTTAAAGCCATAACTGATTATTTGAAGTGATCAACAAAACTGATAAGCTCCTAGCTTGCAGTTCAAGAAAAGGATGAGAGCTAGGAGAGAGAAAGCGAAATCAAGAAGAAATGATGCATTTCCTCTCCTACAAATACTAAAAGGAAAAAAAAAAGAATATTAAGAATGACTTTTGCCAAAAAAATTACTTTAAATATAATTTACCAAAATTAAAACAAAATGGAACAGCAATCTGCAACTTTGGTAAGGGCAAATATTTCTTAGAAAGGGACACACAGTATTATACTTCAATAAAATCACTAAATAAAATACAGGTTTGAGGACTAGATTCATGGCATTATATATTATATATTTTTTCTAATAATAGGGCTTTAGAGTCTTCAAATGTATGCATGAGGAAAACACTAGAGAATATCACAATAATGTTATAAGGCTTAAATATATGGTAAAAACTTAAACTATGGTAGGAAGCCTCTGACATGGCTCTCAATGCTCTCCATCTCTTGGGATTCACTCCCTCATTTAATCTGCTCCCCTTTAATGTAGTCTGGATCTACTGACTTGCTTTTACCTGATAGAATATGTTTTTGCTTTTGGTCTGGGTTTTATATTTGTTTGCAATTTGCTCTTGTAGCTTAACAGTGTCTACTGGGAACTGTTTCCCTAAGCTTTACTTCTTTCTCTTTATTGACTAGTCTGTGAAGTGGACTGTTGCATAATATGTTCAACAACTCCTTTAACAATGGACATTCACATTATTTCTATTTCTTGTCAATAAGCACAGTGTTGACACAACATTGTACATGTATCCCCACCCACTGGGGATATGTCCATGAAATAGATTCCCAGGAGTTGCCATGGGTAGAAAGGTATATGTAATTTTATTTTAATTAAAGTTGCCAGGTTACTTTTTAAAAAGAAATATTTTCTCCTATTACCACCAGCATTGTCATTGCAGTGCCCCCTGCAACAACATATATTGTTCCTCATCTACTGTCAAATATATATGTGTGTATATATACTATGCATATGTGTATATATAAAACATGTATATGGTATGTGTATACATAAAATATGTTTTACATATATATAGGTATTCTAGATTTTCTGTCTTGGTAAGAAGTTTCCCCGGTAGACCTAGTTTCACCTATAGATTATATATGTAATTGCCTACTTTCCCCTCTTAAGATTTAGATTTTTACTTTTTACATTTAAAACCCTTTGTCATATGTATTATTTCTGGACCTGTTTCACTAATCTCTTGTCCATATCTCAATACCATATTGATTTTATTACTGTGACTGAATAGAAATTTGTGATAACTGGTAAGACAAGTCTTCCTCAGTGTTCTTTCATATCAACTATTTGAGGAGGGGCATGCAGTTAGTCTCGGGTATTTATTCTTCCATATTACCATATTAATTTTAAGATATTTTACCCAAAAATAAAGAGGAAACAAAAAAAATGCAACCATAATTCAAATTGGAATAACATTAAATGTAAAATTACATTTGAGAGAAATAAAATTTTATATTAAAACTTCTCATTTCGGAATGTAAGCTGTCTTCCCATTCAGATCTTATGTCTCTTATGGGATTTTATACTTTTCTTTATATAGGGCAGGTGTCTTCTTGTTAAATTTATTTCTGGAGACGTCATAATCTTTGTCAATATTGGGCAAAGCATAATGATTTAATTTCCATTTCCAGTTTCTTATTTTCTATTTAGAGAATAGTTACTGAATTTTTAAACACATACCTATTTTGTATCCATCTACATTACCCTTATGGTAGTTACTGTTTTTACTAGTGTCATAATTCTAGGTATACAATGTAAGTGCAACAAAAAGAGTTTTACCATCCCCACTGACTGACCCCACCATGTTTATACTGATCATGTTTCATTTGTACTATATTTGTTAGATTCCAGACAATATTAAATAATAGATAATAACATTATTTAATACCTTTTATTAAATTGGCTTTAGTGTTAGCTAGAGTAATATTTGTTCTTGATTTTTTTAAAGAGACTATTGCATTTAAGCAGTTTCCTCAATTCCTTTTACTCTGTGCTTTTATAGGTGATGACTACTGAGTTTTATCAAATGCTTTTTTTGGCATTATTCTCTTTAAATTATTTGACATATTTTATTAAGTTGACATTTCTCAATGTGGCATCATCCTTGCATTACAGGAATAAATATTTATTCCATATCCCATATTCCAAATGTTTATAATGCCTTATTCTTAAGCTACATGCTAGATTCTATTTGGTACTGTTTTATTTTAAATTTGAATGTGTTAATAAAGTTTATCTGTACTATTATTTATGTTGTTTATCAGGTTTGGAGTTATTGTTAGTTCAGCTTTTGCACAATGAATTCAGGACTTTTACATCTTTTCCTTTAGTCTGAAATAGTGTATTTGACATTTACTTTGTCTAGCCTTTGAAAGTTAGTTGGGAGTCAGTGATAAACCAGTGTAATCCCAGTGCCTTTCCAATGGTAGATCTTAAATCATTTTTCAAGTTTCTTCAGTGGTAACTCTAATGATTGGTTTGTCCACATGTGATCATTTTGGTAGTTCATATATTTTACAAACCTAGAGGAATTAAAATGCATGGAATTGTATGTTCTCATCTCTTATAATTCTTTTCTGGGGGGAGTGGGTCTACCACAGGTTGTATTTTGCTTTATCTCAGCTGTATTGAGGTATAGTTGACATAAAATTGTAAGATATTTGAAGTGTACATTGTGTGATTTAGTGTGTGTGCACATTGTGAAAGGATTCCCCCCATCTAGTTAATTAACACCCATCACCTCAAATATTTACCTTTTTTTTTGTCTGTGTGGGAACATTCAAGTTTTACTCTCAGCAAATTTCAATAGTGTCATCAACTGCAGTCACCATCTTTTACATTAGATCCTCAGACCTTATTCATCTTAGAGCTGAAAGTTTGTACCCTTTTACCAGCCTCTCTCTGTTTCTTCTGTTCCCCAGCTCTTGGCCACCACTTCTCTACTCCTTCTATGAGTTCAACTTTTTATTTTTTTTAAGATTTCATATATAAGTGACAGCATGTAGGCTTTGTTTTCCTCTGGCATAGTGCACTTAGCATAGTGACCTTAAGGTCCATCTGTGTTGTCACAAATGGCAGAATTTCCTTCTGTGTATATATGTAAAATCACATCTTCTTTACTCACTATCTGTTCATGAACATTTAGGTTGTTTCCATATCCTGGCTATCGTGAAGAATGCTGCAGTGAATATGGGAGTGCAGAATCTCTTTGATAGCCTATTATCATTTCCTTTGGATATGTACTCAGAAGTGGGATTGTTAAATCATATGGTAGTTCCACTCATAATTCTTGTAGTATCTCTTCTACAGGTCTTTCTTACTCCTTTCTAATTCTTAATCTTCTGTATGTATATATGTGTGTGTGTGTATGTTTCTAATTTATTCTTAATCAAGACCACACTGGATTTTACAGATTTTTTTTCAAAGATTCATCATTGGATTGTTTATCATTTCTATCTTTTAAAAAGTTATTAGACTTAAATCTGGAATTAATAGACTGATAGTTTGAAATATTATTTGTATTCTTTAAAGTTTCTTTAGATGAATATTATTTTCATATTTTTAAATTTCAATAAAGGCATTTAAGCCTACACCTTTCCCTCAGAGTAGAGCTTTTCCTGTCTTTTCTAAGTTTAGGTTCAAATTATTCTCCATTTCTTTGTACTCCAGTGAGTTTGTATCTCACTTTTGATTTTTCTTTTATCTAATGATTTTCTAAGAGTATGTTTCTTAATTTTAAGGTAGTTTGGATAATTTTGATCATTGATTACTTCTTAAATATACATAAATTAATTATATGTCTATGTACTAGTATTCAACAGGAGGAAATTTAAATTTTAAAATCCCATGTAAAATAGCATCAAAAAAACATAAAGTTGTTGGGAGACAATTCTCTATTCATCTTTCTCATTTCCACATATCTTACCAGCATAGGCACTGCCTTTATTCTGAAATATCTTTTCAAAGGTGTTTGTGTTGGAAAAAACACCAGAAGACAGATATAGTGTCTCTTGCTACAGAGCAAAGGGCAGGCTTACTTACTGCTCATTACAAACTTTTTAGGCCTCTAAATTTGTGCAATTATCACATGATCTTTTTTGCATCATCCTACAGGAACTGCATTTGAAGAAGCTGTACAAATTCTGATACTCTGGCAGGTGCTATTGCTGTGAGCTATAAACTCTCTTTTGTCTGTCATCCAGAAGTCTCCTGTCTTCTGCCAGCATCCACCAACTGTGGCAGGCTGAATTGTTAGCTTGCAAATAGAGTAAAATTTCAGAAACTCATAATTCATGAGAAAAATAGGGATAAATCTAACAAAATGTGCAATACTTTTATAAGTATTCAAATTACAGAAATCACTGGTATTAAAAAAGACAACTAAATGGAGAGATACATTATTATTGGTTGAGAGATTCACTATTGTTATGATATCCATTCTTCCTGTATTAATATTATAGATTCAGGGCAATCCTTTTCAATTATAGCAGGATATTTTTAAGAGATAGACAATATTCTTAAAATTTATGTGGAAATTCAGATGATTTAAAAGTCACACCAATTTTTAAAAGGAACACTGTTGGAAGACTTGTACCTTATGATTTGTAGACCTGTGATAAACTACAGCTACAGGTATTGATAATGTGAGGAAAACCAATTGATGGAATAGAACAGAATGACCAGAAATACACCTACATATTTATGGTCATTTGATTTTTGACAAAACTGGGAAACTTACTGAATGTGGAAAGAAAATCTTTTGAAAAAATTGTGTTATATATAAAAATGAAAGATTGTGAATCAAGACCCCTCTCTCACTTCATACACAAGGAAAACAATTTGAGATCGACTATAGACCTAAATTTAAAACTCAGAGCCATAAGCTTCTCAAAGAAAACATAGAAAACTATCTTTTTAACCTCAAAGTAGGCAAAAATGTCTTGAATAGGCCACAATACCATAGCACAAACCATAACACTTAAAAAATACATATTTTAAAATTCAACTTTTGGGTCATCAAAAGATTCTATTGAGAATATGAATAGACAAGCTACTGGGGAAAATGTATGTATATACATATATACAATACATGTATACATATATAATATACATATTAAATATATATGTATATGTACACAAATGACAAAAATTCAAGGAACTCAATATAAAAATGGTTAAGATATATGAATCGTTTATAAACAATGAAAAAACCCACAACCTCATTAGTTATCAGAGTTCAAATTAATACCACAAGGAGATACCACTTTTACCTACTATAATGGCTAATTTTCTTTTTTAATTACAAGATGAAATGTTACCAAGGATATCAAACAACTGGACCTCTCCTGTATTGCTAATGGTATAACTTCTTTGAAGAAGCCTTTGGCAGTTTTTCAAAAGTTAGCTATATGCTTACCCAAAAATCATACTTCCAGGTATTTACCCAGACAAATAAAAATATATGCACACACAAGACTTGTACTCAAATGTTCATAGATTTATTAGGAATATGAAAACTTCAAATAACTTAAATACCCATCAGCAGGTAAATGAATAAACAAATACTGGATAAACAAATCCACATAAATGAAATAGCAATACAAAGAATAAACTACTGATACATGCACCAATATGGATGAATATGAAAATTATGTTATGCTAATTAATCCGGACACAATATGATGCACAATGTTTAAATCCATTGTTATGAAATATAGTTTGAGACAAAACGAATCCAGATTGATAGATAGTTGTTGGTAGGGGGTTGCTGTCAGGGAGGAGGAATAATAATAGGAGAAAGGCAAAAAGAAACTTTCTGGGGTGATGGAACATTGTATAGCTTGTTTTGGGTGGTGATTTTACATATATATATATAAATTTATAACTGGATATTGCATTACATATTAATATCTCAATTTTTTTAAATATGGGAATATATGATGCTTTGGCAAGGCAGAGGAACTCACTTGTTTTACTCATAGGTATGATAGAAAAAAATTCAGATACAAAATTTACTTTTTGGCTGAAGGACAACTCCTGGGTTTATTTGGCTGGAGAAGCAAGGGAACAATGATCCTTTGCTTCTGGAATATCAACTTAAGGGCTGAGTACTAAGGTGGTTGCCAAAGATGAAGCGCTCTCTTTATAGTTCTGAATGGTGTTCTACTGTACTCTGGATTTAGAAAGAAAAAGTGCTAAATGATTGTATTAGTTTTCTGTTGCTGCATTACAAATAACCCCCAAAGCTTTGTGGCTTAAATAAATGCCCATCTATTATCTCTATTATGTCTGTTGGTAATGAATCTAGGTGAGGCTTAGTTTAGCTGGGTTCTCTGCTTCAGGGTTTCTCACAGGCTGAAATCAAGGTATTTATTATCTAGCACTGTGGTTTCCTGTGAAGGCTCAACTGGGGAAGGATCTGCTTCTAAGCTCACTTATGTGGTTTTTGGCAGGATTCAGTTCTTTGAAGATTGTTGGCAGAAGGTCACCTTCAGTTGCTTGTCTTAGGGCAGAGAGAGAGAAAGAGTGAGTGAGTACCAACAAGACAGACAGAAAGCAAGCACTAGCAAGATGGAATTCTCAGGCTTTTGTAGCACAGTCATGGAAGTTATATACCATCACTTTTGCCTTATCCTGCTCATTGCAAGCAAGTCGCTAGATCTAGCCAACTCAAGGAAAATGACTACACAGGAGGTGAGAAACACTGAAAATCATCCTAGAATGCTGCCTGCCAGGATATTTACTGATGTGTCTAGTACAGGAGAAACTAGATGAAAGGTACTATTTTATGGGAAGTAGTATTTTCTGGCCTTCAGTTAGCATGAATTACTTTATTTAATAATATTGAAAAATATACATGCTAAAGAGAAACTAACAATTTCTCAATATACATTCATAGTATATAGTTATAAGTGTATAAATATAAACATTGACAGGGGAACAAAGCAATCTTTTAAAGTTATAAATTATTAAATATGCATTACAATTTGTAAAGTTAAGGACTCTAGCAAATATAGTTTAAATGTTTTTAAATTTAAAAAAATGAGATACATACAAGAGCATGCATGAATCTTAGTGTTTAAATATATTCTGACATGTGTACACTCATATGACCATCACCCAGATCAAGATATCAAGCATTCTCACTAACTTTTTCCCTTTCACCTGTTCCCTACCCTCTTCCCCTGTGGCAACCACCAGTCTGTTCTCTGTGTCTATAAGTCTGTTTCTGTTTTGTTTGTTTTCTTTTTAGAGTCCACATGTAAGTGAAATCATATGTTATTTGTCTTTTTCTGACTTATTTCACTTAGCATAATACCCTCTAGATCCGTCCATACTGTCGTAAATTGCAAGAGTTCATTCGTTTTTATGGCTGAGTAATATTCCATTGTAAATATGTACTACATCCTTTTTATACATTCATCTATTGATGGACATTTAGGTTGTTTCCATGTCTTGGTGATTGTAAGTAATGCTATAATAAGCATAGAAGTGCTCGATATCTTTTTGAATTAGTGATTTTGTTTTCTGTGGGCAAATTTCCAGGAGTGAAATTGCTGGATCATATGGTGTTTCTGCTTTTCGTTTATTGTGAACCCCCCATACTGCTTTCCGTAGTGGCTGCACCAATTTATAATCCCACCAGCAGTGTGTCAGGGTTCCGTTTTCTTCATGTCCTTGACAACACTTGCTAATTCTTGTCTTGTTGATATTAGCCACTCTTTTGCATTTTCCTGATGATCAGTGATATTGAGCATTTTTTCATGTGTCTGTTGGCCGTCTGTATGTCTTCTTTGGAGAAATGTCTATTCAGGTCCTCTTGCTCTTTCTTTAATCATATTGTTTGTTTATTTGGTGTTGAGTTGTATGAATTCTTCTTATTTTTTGGATATTAGTCCTTCACTGGGTATATCATTTGCAAATATATTCTCCTATATAGTAGGTTGCCTTTTCATTTCATTGATGGTTTCCTTTGCTGTGCAGAAGCTTTTTAGTTTGATATGGTATCATTTGTTTTTGCTTTTGTTTCACTTGCCTGGGGAGACATATCCAGAAAAAAAATTACTAATGCCAGTGTTCAAGAGTATACTGCTTTTATATTTTCTTCTTGGAATATGACTTCAGGCCTTGTATTTAGGTCTTTAATCCATTTTGAGTTTATTTTTGTGTGGTGCAAGACAGTGATCCAGTTTCATTATTTTCCATATAGCTGTCCAGTTTTCCCAGCACCATGTAATAAGAACACTGTCTTTTCTTCATTGTATATTCTTGCCTTTTTTGCCATATATAACTGGCCATATAGGCATGGGTTTATTTCTGGGCTCTGTATTCTGTTCCATTGATCTATGTATCTCTTTGTGTGCCAGTACCATACTGTTTTGATTACTTTGGCTTTGTAGTATAGCTTGAAGTCAAGGAGCATGATACCCCCAGTGATTTTCTTCTTTATCAACATTACTTTGGATATTTGACGTCTTTGTGGTTCCTACAGATTTTAGGATTATTTGATATAGTTCAGTGAGAAATGACATAGGTATTTTAATAGGGATTACACTGGATCTGTAGATTGCTTTGGGCAGAATGACCATTTTAAGAATATTAATTTGTCCTATCCATGAGCATGGAATAGCTTTCCATTTATTTGTATCTTCTTCAGTTTCTTTGATTAATGTCTTGTAGTTTTCAGAGTACAGGCCTTTTACCTTTGGTTAGATTTATTCCTAGGTATTTTTTTTGTTTGATGTATTTGCAATTTCTGTTAATTCATTATTTTTATATAGAAATGCAACAGATTTCTGTGTATTGATTTGTATCCTGCAACTTTACTGCATTCACTTATTAATTCTAATAGTTGTTTGATGAAGTCTTTAGTGTTTTTTATATATAGTACCATGTCACCTGCAAATAATGACAATTTTACTTCTTATCAATTCTGATGCCTTTTATTTCTTTTGCTTGTCTGGTTGTTATAACTGGGACTTCATTACTTTGTTGACTAACAGTGGTGAGAGTGGGCATCCTTGGTTTGTTCCTAATCTTAGAGGAAAAGCTTTCAGCTTTCTGCCATTCAGTATGATGTTAGCTGTGAGTTTGTCATATATGGCCTTTATTATGTTGAGGTATAGTCCCTCTATAACCACTTTGTTGAGAGTTTTTGTCATGAATAGATGATGAACTTTGTCAAATGCTTCTTCAGTATCTGTTGATTCAGCATCCTATGGTTTTATCCATCATTTTCTTAATGTGGTCTATCACATTGATTGATATGGATATTGAACCATCTTTGCATCCCTGGAATAATTGGTAGAATTAATCTGAGAAGCCATCTTGTCCTGGAGTTTTGTTTATTGGGAGTTTTTTGATTACCAGTTCATTTTTATTACTAGTAATTGGTCTGTTCAAATTTTCTATTTCTTCCTGGTTCATTCTTGGAAGATTTCAGGTTTCTAGGAATTTACCAATTTCTTCTAGGTTTTCTAATTTGTTGGTATATAGTTTTTCGTGGTAATCTTTTATAATTGTTTGTATTTCTGTGTTGTTAGTTGTAACTTCTCTTTAGCTTCTGATTTTGATATTTTTTTCTTTATGAATCTAGCTAAAGGTTTATCTATCAATTTTGCTTATTCAAAGAATCAGCTGTTAGTTTCATTGATCCTTTCTATCTTTTTTAGTCTCTGTTTCCTTTATTTCTGCTTTAATCTGTATTCTTTCCTTCCTTCTACTAACTTTGTGCTTTGTTTATTCTTATTCTTATTTGTCTAGTTCCTTAAGGTTTAGGTTTAGACTGAGACTTTTCTTGGTTCTTGAGGTAGACCTGTAATGCTATTCCCTCTCAGAACTGATTTTGCTGCATCCCACGGATTTTTAGTTGTTGGGTTTCTATTTTCATTATTCTCCAAGCATTTTTTTGATTTCCTCTTTGACCCACTGGTTATCTAATAGCATACTGTTTAGCCTCCATGTGTTTGTATATTTTCTGTTTTTTTTCTTTTAATTGATTTCCACTTTTATGTGGAAATTGTGGTCAGAAAAGATGCTTAGTATGATTATTATCTTAAATTTATTGAAATTTGTTTTTTAGCCTAACATGTGATCTGTCCTGGAAAATGTTCTGTGTGCAATTGAAAAGAATGTGTGTTCTGTTGTTTTTGGATGTAGTGTTCTGTATATATCTGTAAAGTCCATTTGCTCTAATGTGTCACTCAAAGCCATTGTTTATTTTCTGTCTGGATGATCCATCTGTTGATGTAAATTGGCTGTTAAATTACACTATATACTGTTATTGTATTACTGGAAAGTTTTTCTGTCTCTTAATATTAGCTTTATATATTAGTTGCCCCTCTGTTGGGTGCATAAATATTTACAATTGTTATATCTTCTATCTTCTTGCTGGATTGAACCCTTAATCTTTATATAATGTCCTTTTTGTCTCTTGTTATAGTCTTTGTTTGAAGTCTATTTTGTCTGATGTAAGTACTGCTATTCTAGCTTTTTTAATTCTGCTTGCATGGAGTATCTTTTTCCATCCTTTTAGTTTCAATCTGTGTGTGTTTTTAGATCTGAAATGAGTCTGTAGGCAGCATGTGACAGATTCTTGCTTTTTTTCCATTCAGTCACCCTATGTCTTTTGATTGAAGCATTCAGTCCTTTTACATTTAAGTTAATTTTTGATAGGCATGTACTGTTTGCCATTTTGTTAAATGTTTTCTGGGTTATTTTTGTTGTTGTTGTTGTTCTTTGTTCCTTGCTTCTTCTCTTACTCTTTTTCCTTGTGCATAGTGACCTTTAGTTTTATAGTTAGATTCTTTTCTCTTTTTTTGTGTGTATCTATTATAGGTTTTTGGTTTGTAGTTACTGTGACATCTTATGTATATGTTGATGGTCACTTAATTTTGAATGCATTCTATCAGCACTACATTTTCATTTCTGTGCCCCTCCTCCATGTTTTGGGTATATGATGAATTCATGTATCTCTTTTCATTTAGTGATTCCCTTAAGTAATTTGTAGAAGTGAATGATTTTACTATTGTCTTTTAACCATCATACTAGTTTTAAAGTGATGTACTACCATTGCTATATGTTTACTTTTATCAGTGAAATTTTTGTTTGTTTTCATAATTTTTTTGCTTCTAATTATGGCCTTTTCTTTGCCTCTTAAAGAAGTCTCTCTAACATTTCTCATAAGGCTGGTTTAGTGGTGGTGAACCTTTTGAGTTGTGTTTATCTGGGAAGCCCTTTATCTCTCCTTCAATTCTGAATGATAACCTTGCTAGGTATATTATTCTTGGTTACAGGTTTTTTCCCTTCACTTTGGATATCACATGCCACTCCTTTTGCCTGTAGAATTTCTGCTGAAAAATCAGTTGATGGCCTTATGGGGTTTCCCTTGTAGGCAACTTACGGTTTTTCTGTCACTACTTGTAAGATTCTCTTTCTTTTATCTTTGACAGTTTAATTATTATGTGTCTTGGTTATGGACCTCCTTGGGTGTTTCTTGTTTGGTGCTTTCTGTGCTTCCTTACATTTTTCCCTCCCTAAGTTAAGGATGTTTTCAGCTATTATTTCTTTAAGTTTACCACCCATTTCTTTCTTCTCTTCCTCTTCTGGAATTCCTATAATGTGAGTTTTAAGATGTTTGATATTCTCCCAGAGCCTTCTGGGACAGGGTACACTCCCAGGTTAAACCTATCTTCATTTTTTTTTCTATTAAAGTATCATTGATATACAGTCTTATGCTGGAATCTTCATTTCTTTTTATTCTTTTTTCTTTCTACTGTAAAGCTTCAGTGCTTTCCATTACTGTATCTTCCAAATTGATGATCCATTCTTCTACATCCTCTAATCTGCCATTGATTCCTCTAGTCCATTTTTTACTTAATTTGTTGTATTCTTCATCTCTGGCTGATTCTTTTTTTTATATATATATATTCTTTCTCTTTGTTCAGGTTTTCACTGAGTTCATCCACTCTTCTCTCAAGTCTGACAAGTATCTTTATAACCATTACTTTAAACTCAATCAGGTAAACAATGGTGCTCACCCTACTTCTGTCCCATAGTCAGTACATGGGGGATCATAAACACTAATCGGCACCTCCAGTCCAGAAGAGGGTTTAGCAGTTCCCCTGCTATTTGGCAGGTGCTTTAGTTCTGAAAACTGGTTTCCTTCACAAATAGCTTGGCTGCCTTCTAAGCACTCCAGGCACTCCAAACCACAGCTTTGTTTCTGTGCCCCAGGACGGGTAGCTATGTGTGCTCTGGTCACTCAGGGATATCCCTGCCTCCTGAGGGCCATGTTGGAAAGGCTCCCTTCCTTACCATGTCTCCGTCATTCCTGCTGCCTTTATTTATTTATTTATTATCCCTTATTGTGGAGAAGGTGTTTGCTCAGGCCGCAATTCTCCTTAGAGTGAACTGCTCTGTGTATAGGTGTAGATTCGGTTTGTACATGGGAGATGGTGGGTCCAGCCTCTTTTTATGCAGCCACCTTGAGCCCACCTCAGAGGATGAACTTGGTGATGAATCTAAAAAATTATTTTAATTTTCTTAGCTGGATAATTTTCAAAAATACAAATTTCTGCATGACATACTATAATTGTTTTATAAAATAATAGATATAACTTGATTAGATAATTGACTACCTATTGGCCTGATATTTCAATAACAGAACTTATCCAAAACCACCAAAAATAACTATTTAGCTTTAAAGTTGGCTAATACACTGATTTTTTTTTTTTAGCTTAAGTACATTACTAGTGCTATGTACTAAAAATAGCTAGGAAAAAGTTTGAAAATGTTTCTAAAATGAGAAAAAACGGTGTCTCTTTTATTTAATATTTTGAAATTACCATTGGGCTTCTACTGAACTCAACTACATAGACATAAACAGGTGGCATTATTATTAATATATTTGTGTCAAACTTCTGTATCATCCATAACTCTGGAAGCAAGATTCTTATAAGTAGAGGTTATCATTTTGGGGAGGAATTTTAATAAACCAAAAGAATGATGTTAATCATGTCAGAGACCAAAAACATGGATTTCTTTCATTTTATCTCACAATGTGCAATTTTGTATGTGTCTGTTGCCCTGAGTCAAAGATCATTAGAGAAATATTTCAAACTACCGATTGTTTTACTACAATTTTCACCTTTTTCTTGAATTAAGGTTTTGATTTCTCTAACCAAAAGTCTTTTCTTTCCCCTTCACCCTTTTGTCACCATGATTGGGGTAGGGGGCAAGGACACAGAGGTGATTTGACTTAAGCACTATTGAGTCTAAAAAAGTGTGACTTTATCAATGCCAAAGAAGGGGAGTGATTATGTCCTCTATGCTAAGCTAAAAATCAGAATCATAATTTGAGTTATTTAAGAATTCTCCATAGCCTTGTTTTTAAGGTAGTTTGGGAATTACACTCAATTTTAAGAATGGCTTTAAAAACGTGATGCTAAGACAATCCCAGACCCTGTCCTAGGACTGATATATCAGAGACAAAAGTCTATGTGGGCCTAAAAAGGTGCTTCCTTCTGGTTGTGAAGGTATTCACATCCTTGTATGAAAGAAGCTTAGTGTCTGTAATGCTGAATGAACACAGGCATTGTCTGCTAGCTTGTATCTAAGAAAAGATTGCTCTGTGTCTCCATGCAGACCAAATGGAATATTCCAAAGTTATTCCAGAAGTTTTAAGTGGCATGGTGTCATTTTGTAATGGTTCATTTCAACCTTATCTTTCGTATCATCATGGGCATTCATGATTATGTCTATATGATTTAGATATTTTCTTTTTACTTTGAAATAGTTTTATTATCATGCCCTTATAAGTACTATTCCATCTCTCTTGTTTGAAAATACTGTCTTTTATTTATTACTCAGCTTTCCAAATACCACATTCTGGAGTGATGCCACATACAGAGCGACCCAGGAGGGTTTCTCTGCCCTTCAGATTCTAAAAAATAGACTGTAGGGTAAAAGGATACAGAGGATGCCAAGGGACTCCAGTTGATGTCATACTCCAACAACACTATGGGGCAACATCATTCTATTGGTGGCAGTAGTGGTGCAGCTTATGCTGTAAATACAAGTGAGCCTTCTGGTGTGCTGGCTGCTGTCAGGTGGATTTTGCCAGCACTATACAGCCAGTAACTTCTTGGACATACTTCATATAAGTTTTTGTCTGATCACCTGGGGGAAATTGAATAAACAGTCTTATTAGAGAGTAAAAAATTTAGTCTATAAATCCCTCTAATAAAATTCTGAGAAGAATTTAAAGCCTCCGGAATGTATAACTGATGTCCTATCTTGATTAGGCATACATGCTGTGTGAAGTACCACAGAAGAGATATGAAGTTTGGAGCTCTTGGAATGTACACGCTTCTCCCTTTCTCCTCCTTCTCCTTCTTCTGTGGCTAAGTCCTTCTCCTCTAGGGTCTTCTCCAAACTGATTTCATTTATTAAATTCCTCTCTTCAGATTGGATTTGGTGACTCCTCTTGTGTCTTGTCAAAAGACCCAATTCCTACTTCCTAGTGTGAATCATATTATATTTTAATCTGCTTACTTGGTTCTTTCCCCTACTCTACTGTTTAGCTCTTAGAGCAGGAACTTTGTCTCTCATTCTGTGACCCCCGCCTCATACACGCTCTCACAGCACTCCATCCTTTTTCTTCACTAACCACTATTTGTACATGTTTATACGTGCGCTTACTTGATTAATGTCTACCTGCTCCCAGACTCTAAAACTTTGAAGGCCAGGACACATCTGCTTTACTTTGCATTTTATTCCAGCATTTAGCAGAGTACCTGACATCTTGTAGTTGAACGAAAGAATTCTGTTCCAAGGCCCTAACTGGAGGCCTACCTGGTTTAGAGTTTATACTCAATAAATATGTGATGAAAAACCAGATGCAGATTTCAGTTGGAGTCTGAGTTTTTCAACTTACTGCTTATATGTTCTTCATTGAATCTCTCTTAACCTTTGTTTCCTTATTTATAGAGTGGGTATCATAATATATTCAATACATATCACACAGAGTTATCCCTTGGATAGAGTTGAGGATGAATAGAAATAAAGGATTTTGCATATGATAGTCACTATAGTTAATGCTAAGAGATGGGCTATACATTTGGAAGTATTGGGATGGACAACATCAACCTGGAAAAGGTCTTTTGATGAAGGATTGAGTCCCTTCAGAGATTCAGAGATTGCCTTTCCCTTCGGTAGTGAGAGGACAGCAAAAATCAAATAATAGTAGCACACTGGGCCTACATTTCACGCCTATCAAAGATAGTTGTGTTAGTTTTCTGTAGCTGCTGCAACAAATTATCCCAAATTCCAGTGGCTTAAGGCAATAACAATTTATTCTCACAGTTTTAGAGGCCAGAAGCTCAAAATGAAGGTGTGACAGGGCCATGCGGCTTCTGGAGGCTCAGGGAGAGTGTCTGCGCCATGGCTTTTTTGGTGTCTGGTAGCTGCCATCCTGTGGCCCTTGACTCCAGTCTCTGTATCTGTCCGCACAGTGCCTCCTCTTCTCCGTGTCTGTTACAAGGGAACTGGTATTAGGATTCTCCAGAAAAACAAAGCCAATAGGAGATAGATAGACATAGAAAAAGATACGATTTTTTATGAAGCTGGATGGAGGCTGAGCAGTCCCAGAATTTGCCATTTGCGAGCTGGAGAACCAGGGAGGCCTGTGGTGTGGTTTGAAGGCCTGCCAGCCAGAGGCCAACAGCACGGATTCAAGTCTGAGTCTGAAAGCTTGGGTACCAGGAGTGGTGAACACAGAAGACTGGTACTCTGGCTCACAGTCAGAGAGCAAGTTCAGCGTTTCTCTTTGTTCTCATTCTGTTCAGGCCCTCAGTAGATTGGATGGTGCCCCCCATGTCGGGAGAGTCGTCCGCCTTAGCAGTGCCCCCAACTCCAGTGCTAATCTTTTACAAAAACACTTTCACAGACACACCCAAAATAATGTCTAACCAGCTACCAGGACCATGGGCCAGTCAAGTTGACATGAAATTAACCATCACACTTGCCACTGAAATGAGGGTTTACCTGGATAATCCAGGATGATTTCTTCATTTCAAAATACTTATGTCTGAAAAGACCCTCTAACCAAATAATGTAACATTCACAGGGTCCAGGGATTAGGACGTGGCCATATTTCTTTCAGGGCCACTAGACCATTCAGCTGACTACCACAGGCTATATAAAAGTGAGAAACATGCCTTTACAGACTTGGCTGCTGTGACCAAAGTGTTCTGGTGTTGCTGACCTTAAACACAGATAAATTAGGTAACTATCTCTATAGGGACTTCAGGGATACATGCAAGGTTCCCTTCCCCCAATATATATTCTTCTGGTGATTTTATGACATAGCCTGATAATCTGCCAAATACAAACTCAGGCACCATTATTTTATTATTATTTATTACTGCTACTATTAATATTATTACTGGTGGTTGTAGCTGTCATTGTTTTGGACCCTCTAGAGAGAAGAATTGAGGTAATCAGCACCTTGGCACATGGCACATTCATCACCACAGGGCTGTGCAAGTCCCCTTTCTCGTACATATGCTTGTCTGAATGTATTATATCTTCAGATTCCCACTCTCCACTCTTCTCCTTCCCCCACAGATTGTTACTGTGAGCTATTTATGTAAGTCCTTTTGCTCGTGTGGGTTCTTCTTACACACTGTTTTGTGTGCACAGTTCTAATTATCAGTTGGTTTTGTGCTGAAATCGCCTTGTTTCTCTTTTTGCTAACTACAGTATTTGAAGATCCATGTTGTTGCTAACATGGGCATGTATCTGTTCCCATAATAGCTACACACTACCCCATGCTCTGCCACGAATATAATGTGGCAATAAATAACCTGTGTGTGTCCCCTTATGGGCCCAAATACATTTTTCTGGGGAGATTATGAATATAGAACAGGTTTGTCATTCCTAGATCAGGAAGACTATGAGTTATGTATATCTTTGTGTCACATGTACTAAATCAAATGTGTTCCTTCCAAACTTTGGCACTTATTTGCATAGAGTCTAAGGTTGGAAATGTGTGGTAGCAAGAGAACAGTTGGGGTGTCAAGTGCCTTGGGGGCAGGAGCTGTTCAAAGTGGGAGCAAGGAGAGTAATGGAGGTGGGAGGATAATCAAGAAAACTACCTTTTTTCCCCAGAGTTGATTAAAGGTACCAGTATTAAATGAACAACATAGTTTATCTCCAGTCCTGAATTTTTTATTTGGTGTCTGTTTCTTCATATAGAATTTGGAGAAACATAGGCATTGGTTTACATGTCAGAGCTGAAAGTCCCTCTCTTTACCCAAGAATATAAGCAAGTTTAGGGGCCACAGTGGCAAAATGATCCTCATATTCAACATTGATTTAAGCGTTTTTGTCGTGATCATCATGCTAAGATTGTTTCCAGTTAGGGTTTCAGCAGCTGTCATCATTTTCAAGGGCCTTTTGTATTTACTACTTTCCGCAGTACCTGGTCTGTCTAGGCTCACTTCCTATGTAACAAGAAGTCGTTGTCTTACTGTCTGTTGCATATGATTTGCCCACTTTGATTTCTGCCTGCACTCCCATTGTTATATAACATGTGCTGCTGTGTGGCTTAGTATCTCCTTCCCTTCCTTTAAAACACAAGCAGGGAAGTATGGTGACGGCAGAGAAGCACCCTGAAGGCTGCAGAGCGGTTGGCCAACTGATAGGAACACTAACTGAGAGCTTAGGGGAAAGATAAGTCAAGTCAAGCTTATTCCCCATGAGAATTCTGGAGATTCTGCACCCAGTTCTTTGGTCCGGAAAGTCTCTGGAACTCCTCTGTGTACGATCAGGTGCACCTGTGCTTTGCCATCACTTAAAATGGTGGATTAATTTATGTGGTTTACCCAGATAACTGGAGCAGGAAGCCTCAATGTCAAGAAATGGAGGACCTCAGGGCTAGCAGTGCAATAAATCCACTAAACAACTTTTGCCAAGTCATTTAACTTCTCTGGGGTTTTCACACATCTGTGCCTTTGCAAGCATTATCTTTCTGCTTGGAATTCCCTAAGCTCTTTGACAGGCAAGCTTTTACTCATCAGCAATATTCAGTCTGGTTTCATCCTCTCCCTGAAACATCCTCTGACTCTCCCCACCTATGCCTGAGTGGTGAGATGCTGCTTCCTCGTGCCCCTGTAGTACAGTAATTATTATCTACGGGCATGTCCCTCTCCTGCTTTGCTCCTAGCTTTACACATTGTGAACTCCCCAATGAGAAATCAAATGATTTTGAAATCATAGTGCCCACCATAGAGTTTTACTTAGAGTAAACACTCAATATGTGTTTGTCAAACCTAAAGAGTGAACTTCATGTCTTTATATTTATTTATATGTTGAACAGAATTGGGTAGGAATGGTAGTTTTTAAATGTTTAAAAAGTAGAAGAACCAGTTTTCACAATTAAAAATTTAAGAGAAAGACCAATAAGGAAAGAAGAAAGTGCTCTGTTAGAAGAACGGAATCCCAGAAACCTGTCCACTTGACCTCTCTTCTACCAGAGCACTCAGAGGTGGAGAAATACAATTAAAACACATTGGCTACAAAGCTTATTTCTCTTGCAGCTATAAAAATGTAATTCTGTGAAAGTTATTTCAAGTAGCCACCATTTTTTTTGCTATTATTAATGTACAATTACATGAGCAGTATTATGGTTACTAGACTCCCATATTATCAAGTCCCCACCACATACCCCATTACAGTCACTGTCCATCAGTGGAGTAAGATGCTATAGAATCATTACTTGTCTTCCCTGTGTTATACTGCCTTCCCTGTATCACCCACCCCCGCTACAGTATGTGTGCTAATCTTAATACCCCTTTTCCCCCTTATCCCTCCCTTCCCACCCATCTTCCCCAATTCCATTCCCTTTGGTAACTGTTAGTCCATTCTTGGGTTCTGTGAGTCTGCTGCTGTTTTGTTCCTTCAGTTTTTTTCTTTGTTCTTATACTCCACAGATGAGTGAAATCACTTGATACTTGTCTTTCTCCACCTGGCTTATTTCACTGAGCATAATACCCTCTAGCTCCATCCATGTTGTTGCAAATGGTAGGATCTGTTTTCTTCTTATGGCTGAATAACATTCCATTGTGTATATGTACCACATCTTCTTTATCCATTCATCTACTGATGGACACTTAGGTTGCTTCCATTTCTTGGCTACTGTAAATAGTGCTGCGATAAACATAGGGATGCATATGTCTTTTTCAAACTGGGCTGCTGCATTCTTAGGGTAAATTCCTAGGAGTGGAATTCTTAGGTCAAATGGTATTCCTATTTTGAGTTTTTTGAGGAACCTCCATACTGCTTTCCACAATGGTTGAACTAATTTACATTCCCACCAGCAGTGTAGGAGGGTTCCCCTTTCTGCACATCCTCGCCAACATTTGTTGTTGTTTGTCTTTGGATGGTGGCCACCCTAAGTGGTGTGAGGTGATATCTCATTATGGTTTTAATTTGCATTTCTCTGCTGATTAGCGATGTGGAGCATCTTTTCATGTGCCTGTTGGCCATCTGAATTTCTTCTTTGGAGAAGTTTCTGTTCAGCTCCTCTGCCCATTTTTAATTGGCTTATTTGCTTTTTGTTTGTTGAGGTGTGTGAGTTCTTTATATAATTTGGATGTCAACCCCTTATCGGATATGTCATTTATGAATATATTCTCCCATACTGTAGGATGTCTTTTTGTTCTACTGATGGTGTCCTTTGCTGTACAGAAGCTTTTCAGCTTGATATAGTCCCACTTGTTCATTTTTGCTTTTGTTTCCCTTGCCTGGGGAGATATGTTCATGAAGAAGTTGCTCATGTTTATGTCCAAGAGATTTTTGCCTATGTTTTTTTCTAAGAGTTTTATGGTTTCATGACTTACATTCAGGTCTTTGATCCATTTTGAGTTTACTTTTGTGTATGGGGCTAGACAGTAGTCCAGTTTCATTCTCTTACATGTAGCTGTCCAGTTTTGCCAACACCAGGTGTTGAAGAGGCTGTCATTTCCCCATTGTATATCCATGGCTCCTTTATTGTATATTAATTGACCATATATGCTTGGGTTTATATCTGGGTTCTCTAGTCTGTTCCATTTGTCTATGGTTCTGTTCTTGTGCCAGTACCAAATTGTCTTGATTACTGTAGCTTTGTAGTAGAGCTTGAAGTCAGGGAGCGTAATTCCCCCACTTTATTCCTCCTTCTCAGGATTGTTTTGGCTATTCGGGGTCTTTTGTGGTTCCATATGAATTTTAGAACTATTTGCTCTAGTTCATTGAAGAATGCTGTTGGTATTTTGATCGGGATTACATTGAATCTGTAGATTGCTTTAGGCAGGATGACCATTTTGACGATATTAATTCTTCCTATCCATGAGCATGGGATGTGTTTCCATTTATTGGTATCTTCTTTAATTTCTCTCATGAGTGTTCTTGTAGTTTTCAGAGTATAAGTCTTTCATTTCCTTGGTTAGGTTTATTCCTAGGTATATTATTCTTTTTGATGCAATTGTGAATGGAATTGTTTTCCTGATTTTTCTCTCTGCTAGTTCACCGTTAGTAGCCACCACTTTTTATACGAACATTTTTTGGTGAATTTTTCCTAAAATGTAAAAAATACTGACCTGCTTCTCTAAAAAAGAGAATGCACAGCTAACATAACAGAATCTTTCCTTAATGACTCAGGCTCTCATTAGGAACATTGACTGTTTCATTGAGCTGAATTCACAAAAGCATTGTGATGATGTGTTATTTTCCTGTATTTTCCTAGTCTTTTCTGCTGTCATTTTTCTGACCGAATAGCTCCCTTAGCTAATGTGTTTTCCTCAAAGCCCCTATGTCCAAAATTTTCTGTGAGCTAAAACAATAGAAAAATAAAGTTTGTTTAGAAATGTATGTTCACAACAAAAAATGAGTAGGAGTTGGGAACATTGATGGTCACTGTTTTGGCACCATGTGAAGGTCATGAAGGATATTTTAGGTCTTTAGAGGCTTAGGGTTTCTTGCTGGTTTCTATGTCCTTGGGCCTGGGGGTTGCTGAAGTCATGCTTCTGTATAAATGAGGTAGGTATATGTGTTTTCTAGAAAAACTAACCTTGGTTCAATCTGGGAATGACCAAATGTACCTTAAATGATTTAAAGCATTTAAACAATTTATTTTCACAAAGCAAATGTTAAAATACTTTTGAGCATGAACCCCTAATGTGTTAACTTGTAAACACAATTACTTTTGTACTAATAAGTTATATGTGTTATAAAACATACTCAAAAACTGAAATTATAAATGATAACATATAAACAAATGCTCATTCTAATATTTTCTTTTCACATTCCAGACAATTGTCTTGTGTACCTCCGGGGATGCACATGCAGTTACACACCCTACCTGTAGACATCTGGTTTAGATATCTGTGTAAGTATATTAACTAGGACTTTAGCTAGGCAGATAAGCCTCTGTCCAAGTGAAAACTAATTTAGCTGGTTTTTAAGATAGCAAATCAATTTTTTCTAATCTGCTGAACCTTCCTATATGCAGGCTAGCATATAGTAGGTGCACAATAAATGTTTGATGATGATTAAGTAGTCCATAAGGACACTTCATAAACTCTTTTAATTAGTTCATTTAATTGCTTACCTAATATTAGGCCTCTTTGACAATGTGTCCACATAGTACAATATCATCATTAATGTGCACATCACTAGGCAGGAATTGTTGTAAGACACACTGGAATTTCAGTGGCAGAGGGCTTTGAGTCAGGGCCAGAGCACTTAATTCCAGTGGGAGGCTGGTCCCCACAAAAGGTTTTCATCTATCTAGATTATTGTAATATGAGATGTGGCAAAATCTGGCTTACTAAAGACCATCATGTCATACCCAGGGGCATCTGAGTGGTGGGTGGGCACTGGCAGTAGTAACTAAATAAGGGTGATTCACAAAGCCAGGCAGGTAGCAGTATTATGACACTGGAAATATGGACATACAGAGAAAAAGAGAGGGACCAGTCACAACACATTTGGGTTATGTTTCAGCGCCTAGCCGTCTTGTACCTCCTGCTCTTACACTATGCTCGTACCTCATGCACTCAACATCTTAGCATAACCTCCCAGCCAACATAGTACCATCTATGCGTTTGCATTCCAGACACCGATCCAGCCGACTACTGGATAGCTCCAGCTAGTGTCTCGCAGGTACCTCAAACACTACATCATCCACATGGCAAACCTGCTTCTCCTCAATGTGTCCATCTCCGTAGGTGGTAGTAGCATCATCTACCCAAAGGCAGAAACCTGGAAGCTGCCCTTGATTCCTCCAGCTCCCTCACCCTTGACCTCTGTCTGCTTCTCACCCTTGACCTCTGTCTGCTTGGCTCCACTTGCCAGCATCATCCCTAGCCTAGAAAAGCAGGATAGCCTTGCAGCTAGACAGGCTTGAGGTCTAAGTCCTTAGCAGAGAAATCCTGGCAAGTTACTGATGAGACTGACATAAAAATTCATTGAGATAATTTGTGTAATGTACATGGCATGGTTACCTGGTATTTTAATATAGCTCTTGTGATGTAGCCATTATGTCATTCTCAACATTATCCATCACTGACTAAGACTTTCCAGAAAAGTGCTGGGAATTGTTGATACTCATGGAATTTAACATCTTAGTGAGGGGATTAAAAAAAAAAAGTAAAAAAATATGTAAAAAAGGAATTAAACAATCTTCCAGAGCAGCTACTTTCTATCCCACTCTTTGATTGCACATTAGCTGAAGTAGATGGTGATGCTTCCTAAATACTTATTGTCTAATGGTAATACAGTCATCCCCAGAACTGATCTGCTTCTATCAGGCAGATTCCAAATAGTCTAAGCCCCTACGCAAGTTTGCAGGAGAGTTAAGGCACTTTTATACACATCATTTCTGAAACCTCTAAATTACAAAAAAAAAAAGCATTTGTTAGTCATAGGTCATTGGGCAAATGTCTCATTTGTCTTCTTGGGGAGTATGATCTGAATAACTGTCATCAGAATCTTAAAAGGTGTTTTTCAGGTTTAATTGAAAGTATGTTTGGTTGCACTGATCCTTTAAAAGCAAGAACTGGATCTTCTCAATCAAATGGAATCAATTTCAATTGTTTTTTTGAAGAAATGAAATTCCTGGGTTATTACTAATGACACACTGAGAGTTGTTATAGCTTCCTACAAGTGAATCCTGCATTTCACTCACAATGAAATAAACAGCAAAAGTTATCTGAATGTGTTTTTAAAGTACTTTGTATTTACAAATTACTTTATGCTTGTTCCAGGCTCATCAGATTGAGTTACAATCAGAACGTCTCCTTTGTAAATGGAGAGTTAGTTAGCATTTCACTTCCTACCAGACCATAAGTTAACTTGCCACAGAAGCTGTGGATTCAAGAATTCAGTGTGCAGAAGGCGAGGCTTGGGGCCAGGAATGTCCTCAGGTGTGTCAGTCAGCCTTGCCTGCCCGGATGCCTCCAGGGGATTCATGCAACTACAGCTGCCTTTACAATCCAGGATCCTGTTTGGCTAAAACAAACAACTGGAAAACATAATAAAGGTAACTTCAGAGTCAGAGATTAACAGACGAAATAGTCAAGGGTAAAGGTTTTAAAACCACACTTCATCTACCCCACTAGGAAAGTTTGCTTTTTTTGGTATTTTTTTCATTTTTCAACTGACCCTTCAAGGTTTCTACCTCCCTCAGCGCATGCCCAGAGCTTCAGAGGCCCTGAGGCAAGGCTGGGAAAAGTTGTTAGGAGAAAAGGGATAGGGTGACTGTGGGCAGGGGGACACCTGGGAGGTCAGGTACCAGCCACTCCCTCGTTTTGCCCAGCCCCTGGAGGAAGCCCTCAACGCCCAGCCAGCCCGATGGGGCTTTGGCCTCCTGACCCAGACCGCAGGGCGAAGGGAGCCCCGCCAGCCTAGTCCCGCCGCCCCCAGCCTGGGGGCCGCTGCCCGCCGGCAGTTCGAGGCCTTCCCTGTCCAGATAGGATGAAAAGAACAGCCGAGGGAGCAGCGCCTCAGGGTTGCAGGGGCGGTGGGAGAGGGAAAGCGAGGCAGAGGGGGACAGTCCCCCTTGTTGGGGAACTGGCCGGGCTGCGCGGGCTGGAAAGAGGGGGCGGAGAGCTGGGAGTCAGAGGAGCGGCGGCCGGCGCAGCTGCCGCCCTGCAGTGTCTGGGCTGAGCCGGAGGGAGGCGGGGAGGGCCGCGCAGGGGCGGCTGCCACCGCCGTCAGGCCGGCGGGGCGAGATGCGGCTGCCGCCCGAGCCTCGCTGACTGTCCAGGGCGGAAGCGGAGGAGGAGGAAGGGGCTCTGAGCGAGCTAGGGGGGATGCCCAGGTAGGTGGCGGTCCTCCGGGGCTAGGCGGAGGAGAGGCTGGGTCCCCTTCTGCAGCCTCTCCCGGACCCAGCACCTTCCCGCCCCCAGGCCTCCAGGGCCGCCCTCTGACCTCCCATCTCCACCGCTGTCAAGTCTTTGGGTAACAGTTTTCTTCCCAGGTTTCGAATCAAAACTTCCCTGGGGTGGGGTTGGCGGAGGGAAGCGGAGGGGAAGTGCATGGCCCGCAGGGGCGGTGTGCTCTTCTCTAAAAACACTTTTCTTTTCCCGCCAGAAGCAGCCGAGTCCCCGCACCCCACACCTACGAGCCCTCCGTGCGTCCGGCCCGCAGGGCGGTGAGCTAGGCGGCGCGGCGCGGCGCGGCGAGCGGCCCATGTCCGGCGCGGGCGAAGCCCTCGCTCCTCCGCCCCAGCGCGGGGCCGAGGCGGGCAGCGGCCGGCTGGGCGCCCCGGCCCCGGGTGAGTGCGCGCCTGCCTGTGGCAAGCTTCTTTGTCGTCGTTGCAGTTTAAAACTTGCTCGCAATTTGGGGTGGGGGGCGGGAGTTGATGCAGAGAGGACGGATTCCTCCATCGTAGTTGTGAACTTTTTGCGCAGTTCGCGTTACTCAAGCAAGTTCTCCAGGATTCCTGCCCTAGATCAACAACCGGATAAGAGGGCGGGATCCGCTGGTGCCTCCACTCCCCCTTCCTTTGGCTGCAGAGAAACATGACAGGATTTCTTCTTTCTTAAGCATATGCATTTCGAGGCCTAAAACTCAAATGTGTGGCCATCCGAAGCAGTTCTCCCTTACTTCTCTTCAGCTCTGGTGTTTCCTTCAGAACCAGGACTGGGGCTTCTCTCCAAACAGGCACGCGCTCTCTGTTCATCTTTCAGTTTCTTGAGGGCTACTCTGCAGCTGAGCTGGCAATCCAGGTTTCTGTGAGCCACTGCTTTGGAGTGGCTCCTGCCTGTGTTTTCAGTATCTGTTCTGTTTTGAAATAAACATGGTTTAAAAGAAACACTTTCCAAGAATGAACTAGCTCCTTTGTGTTCTTCCAAAGTATAAACACATACAGCCTATAAAGAAAATTCTCTTGTTTCTGGGAAACTTCCACAACAAGTTCATAAAAAATCAAGACAGTATCTTTATTCTATTGACGGTAACATACTTCATTGTCACATCAGTGACAGACAGCAGGGCCTTCCTTTTCTGATGCATTTTACTCTAAGGGGATAAGAGAGTTCTGACACTGATGATAAACTAAATAATTTTCCAGGGCTCAAAAACCCTTATACTTGATTTTTAAAGCATATCGGATAGCTGCTGGTTTGTTTGTTGTTGTTTTTTTTCCTTATCAGTAATGTAGTGAGCTTCCTGGGATTCTTTTTTTTAAGACAGCAAAATGTGAGAAAGAAGAAGTTAATGTTGAACCCACAGTAGGTAAAAAGCAGAAAACATCCCTGGCTAAATTAAAATGTTCTGGCATTCAGAGCTGGTAAATTGAATTCTTTTTATCGTTGTGTTTTGTTTCTAAACAGTGAGTCATTTTTTCTAAACAGAAAATCAGAGAACTAGAATGATAAACATATTTTCCCAGAGGCAGCCCGTGCTCTTCAGGTTGTACTGCCAGTACAATCATGATCCTTCATCAGGGGTGTGGAGCCATTCATCACTGTTGTTAAATAATGCTCATGTCAAAAATAAACTTCAGACACACTAGAAAAACAGCTGATTTGGAAATAGCAATTATGTCCAACTTTAATAATATGCATTTTTAAGGTCAGGTAGAAGAACTTACATTGGAACTTAATGCACGTGTGCCGATGCAGCTGTGAAGGTATCGGGGCATTTGGAGTAGTCTGAAGTAGAGTGTTGACTATATTAAAGCACTCACATTGTTTTGTTGTGCAAACTCTTGGGTTATATTTTACCTGAGAAGTGGCTTAGCCTCAGCAACTTAGTTACATATTGCTTTCTTACTAGTTTAACTTTGACTCACAACATCCTTGAAATTGGCATCAGTTTAATTGTAAATAGAATATAAAATTGATGTTTGAAGAAGGAAATCCTTAGAATCTTGTTAAAATATTGTGTCTTAAACTGAGATTTCATAAGGTGTATTGAAAGAAAAAAAAATTTGGAGCAAGTGGGTAGGGAGAAAACTTCAAGATGTAGCCTCCCGTGGTTGGGTTTGTTTAATTGGTAAAGATATTAGTGAAAAAGCTTTGCTCACAGACTGCTCTGCTCTAAAGCTGTTCCTCGAGTTCTTTTATCCTCTTCCCTCTGTCCTTGGATTCTTTGTCATCTTTTCAAAAGAATAGTTTAATTATATTCTCTGGTAAGATGTGGCTGCTTAGTTAATTGAAATGTTATTTTAAAAATTTATATATTAAAATCAGTGAGAAAAACAGAATGTTTTATGAAAGTTAACAGAAATTATCTTTTCATGAAGAGGAAGAAAAGGGCAAGTCTTCCCTGAAAAAAAAGTTATATCTATATCTTTATATATATGCATGTACATAAATATGATAACCTATACATGTATTACTATATTGTGATGGGCTATCTGTATTGCTAACCAACTGCATAAACATTAAAGGTGACAGTTATTTTGCGGGGGCCTAGTCTGAACTCCCCATCAGATCTGGAATTCCTTTCTACATTATTTCAGGTGATTAGTTGCAAACCCACAGGGTAATACATTCTACTTAACAGTTTCAGAGTTATGAAGGTTTTCCTTACTGATAGCATAGCTGTCTTTAAAACTCCTACTCTTTTTCTGTGAGTCTGCAAGTGACACTCGATTGCTTTGGAAGCATTAAAAATCTTTCCTGTGTATTTTGAAAACTGTTACAGAGCAAGGACTCAGCTTTTATGCTGCAGGCTGTTAAGAGGGAACCAGGGTGGGTGTCAGAAGATAGGGAGCTGTGGGGATTGCAGGCCACTGGATTGCTCATTGACCAGGAGGCCATATTCACAGCTCCAGCTCATTGTTGCCATTTGGGTTAAAAATCTTTCATTATTTCAAGAGATACTGGAAACAAGGATTTTTATGTATCATCTCTCATTTTTAAAAGTTGGCAATTAATTAAAGACAATTGTCTGGGCCAAACAAAACAGCCACACCTGCAGACTGGAAATGGCCTCTAAGCAGCTGATTTGTTATCTCAGTTACAGAAAACAGAGAATAAACATGTAATCTAAAATTGTTTTCCTATTTATGACAAAATTCTGAATGATTGATCTGATTTGCCTTCTCATGCAAAGTACCTGTCTTGAAAGGTAAAGGACAACTTGGGCCAAACATGTACATTTTTAGAGAGAATGGATTTTGTATACATGGTTCATCTAATTTCCATTTTTTCTTTTTTTGGATTAAGCATCTTGAAATTCAGTATGTTATCAACACTGGAAATTAATTTGCTTTTTTGTGCAGTAGTTACTAGAATCCATATCACAATCGAAACAGCCTTTTTTAATTAAGTGCTTCATTCCTACATTTGCGACTTGAGATTAGAAGCGTCTTTGGAAATAATTGAGTCCACCTGGCTTACCTTTCGGAAAATACACGAAAAGAAGTTCAGTTGACTTGCTAAGGGTCTCATACACAGTCAGTAGAAATCAGGGAAGAAGCACAATGTCATGGTGACAAATGTGGTTGAAGTACAGAATCAAAACAACTTTTTCCTATGGATGGATGATTTGAAGATCATAGGCTTTGGATACTGTGAATCACAGGAGCCTGTTCCTTCCCTGAATCCCTGCCCCACCTACCCCATTGCATTTGCCAAGACTTAGGCTGGTGGACTGCGAGTGCTGGAATATACTTTAATGTGATAATGTATGACTTAATGCACTCTGTTCTCTGGGGAGAGTCCTCTGAGACCATTAGACAGACTTTTCATAGCAGGATGCAGAATGTCATTGAAGTTAATTAAAAATAATTTAAAGTGGAAGCTGGGGGAAAATCTCCAAGTTGAGATTACAGAAAAAGAGCTTTGACTAAGCTTAGCTCAGTGGCAATTTATAGTGGCTAGTCAGATTTCCTATAACGGGAAGCCTGTTTATGTCAGTTTATACAGTGTATACTTGAAATTTCCCCCATTTTTCTTATTTGTATCACACTGTTTTATCCCTTGGGTTAAGGATGGCATTTGTCAAAGTGCATCATCTTTGCACAGCTTCTGCTGCAGGTCTCAGTGGGGGATGATGTGCCCTCCAGGAGACGTTTGGCAACATCTGGAGACATGTTTGGTCCAAATGGGGAGCAGAGAGGGCTCTCCCAGCATCTGGTGGGGAGAGGCCAGACATAATGCTGAACATCTTAGAGTGCCCAGGCCAGGATAGCCCCTCACTGTGAAGAATTATCTGGCCCAGAATGTTAACAGTGTTGAGACACTGTCCTCATCTCTCAAGGAGACTGACATTTTTGGCTTCACTCCAGACTCATAGTATCAGAATCTCTGGGTGTTAAGACTCAAGAATCTGCTTTTTTAACAAGCATCAGGTGCTCTTTATCTACAGTTGAGAATCATTGTTTTAGAGGCTTTTTATCTATAGAGAGACATTATATTGATAGATTCTTTTAAAGTCTTTTTTTTTTTTTAGTAGAAAGCGTTCAGAAAGCTTCTAAGAAGCCCCTTTTCAATTTCTTTAAGTCCATGGGTACTCTATTTCAGTCCATGTGTACACTATACTAATGCTCTCCAGCATTTTTATCGCATACTCCAATTAATAAAAATAGGCTTGAGAATTCATCTCAAAAATTTTCTTTTCAAAATTATACAGTCTGTATTCCAATTGTATACATTGTGAGCATTAGAAAGTAAATAATAAATATTTAAAAGTGTGAGATAAAAACAAGTACATAAATAGATATTTTGATACTTTCTTCCACCACCTCAGTAGGTATTGTTGCCCTGCCAGCCTACACTTTTCTCTGGAGATCCCAGCATTAGGGAATAATAAGGAAAGAAGCCTCTAATTTGCCCATCAGTTGAGTTTATTTGTTAAATTGGAGTTTCGGAAGCTGGATTATCCATTCTCATAGAAACAGTGATAAATTGTACTTAGTTCTGTGATAAGTCTCAAAGGATTGCTAGAATTAAATTTTATTAAATTTCATATATTTACAGTAATAAATCATAGAGAACATACTGTGTATTACAATACTGGCAACCAAGGATAAATAACCAAGAGCAAAATTAAGTTGAATAGAAGCTGGTTTGAAACCCTTTTGATTATCGGTGCTTGAGAAAGGAAAAGATTAGTTAAACAATTAGGAAAGTTGTCTAGATTTGGAAGAGGATTTGGGGGCATTTTCAAGCACCTTAGAACTTATACTCCCCATTCTTCATTATGTCTAAAGGAGCTAATGTTCATTTTATAAGTTTAACTATAGAAGAGCCAGGCCTCTCAGCTAGGCAGTTCATTTTCCCTTTGCTAAGAAAAAGGATGAAATGAGTTAGAGAAGGATGTAGCTGGGAAAAAACTAAGAGGGATGGGAGGGAGGAAGAAAAGAAGTAGTTAACTTTTGTGTGTCTAGAACTTTAAGAAAGTATAAGCTGAGCTGGCAGCAGACATGTGGAAGAAGCAGATGATGAGGCAAATCTTGAGTGAGGTAGCCCCCTGACCCTGAAGTAGGCCCTAAGACCTTTCTGTGGAGCAAGAGACTGGTCCGATGCAGGGCCTGATTGCTGTCCAGAACAAGTGTGAGTCAGGGCAGCAGGTGGCAATGAAAAGGGACAGTTTTGGGGTCAGGGTGGAGGATGGGAATAGGGAAAGTGTTTATATATTTATGTCATTCAGGGCCCTTGTATAGAGGTTTAGTTTTACTACTGAGTTTCATCTCTACTATAGCCTTTTTGTTCTCTGTATTGTTTATTTCTCAGATTCTCTATAACTGTTCAATCCTATATGTAATATATATATATATAAAACCCTGCTATACGACAAGTACAGAGAGATTAAATGGATGAATGATCTCTAGGGCTTGCAAGGTGAGGGAGAAACACATACATTCACACATATCTATAATGATGAGGTAGACTGAGGCACAGCTTGTGATGGCAGAACATGGGAGAGAAAAAGCATCCCCAGCTGGGGCATATGGAAAAACCTCAAGGAGAACTTTTGATTTGAGTTGGACCAAGAAGTGTGGTCATAGGACTCAGCTCTGTGGAGAGGAACTGTGGAATGCGAACTTTGGAGAGGATTATTACAGAATGTTGAGTAAATTCAGTAAGATCATTGTATGGGGTGTTTGAAGGAGCAGAGAATGAGATAAAGTTGTAAAGATAGGCTAAAATAATTTTGAGGTGATTTGATTCTCCTGCTGAAGGGTTTTTATATTCTTTCTGTAGGCAGTGGTGAGCCATTGAAAGTTCTCAAGAAGGGACAGGACAGGACCAAATTGGTGTTTTTAGGAAAATAAACCTGGTGGCAGTTCAAAGGATGATTTTGTGGGGAGGGGCAAGAGTGAAGGCAGTAGTTACCTAGGAGGTGATTACAGTAGCCTGACAAAAGGTTAGGAGATTGAGGGTAGTACCAGCAGGAGTGGAACTGAGAAAATGAATTTAAGAACAATAGCAAAAGTAGGATAGAGCTCTACCTAGCTGTGAGAGCCCCAGGAAGGCACACTGATTTTTACTTCTTTATCTTTGGAATCATCTAAAACCAAACACATTGTCCAAACTCTGTTGAATTCAATTGATGTGATTGGGCAAAAAAGTTAAGATGGGAAATCCTGGAAAGGCAGAAATTAAGGTAATCCATAGGTTTGCTTTTTAGCCTGTGTGGAAACATAGGAGTTGTTGTTGAGGCTTCTTTTGACCATGTTGGTTCCATGAAACGTGTCCCTAGCTGTGATAGCCGATAGGCCACTAAAAAAGAGAATTTGTAACTAGGAGAGTGCTGAAGGCTAGGAGCACAGACCAGGGGTTCCCACCACGAAGCTGATGGATGGGCACAAGAGTAAGAGGGAAGACTGAGGACCACACTTGGGGGAATGGCTATACTTTAGGGAGGAAAAGGAAAAAAAATGTAAAAAAAGAGTCCATAGAGATTGGTTATAGAAGCATTAGATGTTAAGTAGTCAATGAAGAGAGTTGTTGTTTATTCAGGGAGAAACGAGGTATATGGATTTTGAACATACTCAATACACACTAATGGAAGAAAGCCAGGGGATAGAGATTGACAGTGAAAGGGCACCAGGTGGAGAGGTGGTATGGTAAGTGGAATTGGAAGAGTAAAATTCTGGGAAAGAATGAGATGAAGAAGCAGTCTTAGGAAGGTTGGGGATATTCCCCTTTGAGATGGGGATGGGAGAAAAGGATGAGTGATAACTCAGAGAAAAGTAGATATAAAGAAGAGATTATGGAAGGCCTGCATCTTCTCAGCAGAGTAGATGGTAACATTTGCTGAGAGCAAGGGGGGCGTTAGGATGAGTCAGGAAATTCGAGATGTGTGGAAAAGATTTTGAAGAATGAAGAATTCAGGAGACAGTCCATCTGGGGCAAACAAAAGGGCTGCTTGGTAACACTGAGGGCTTAACTCAGAATGAACGGTATGAACTTTTAGTGGACACGGTCAGCATGGTTGATTGCCTTTCTCAGCCAGGAGCACATGGGAACTTGGAAAAAGAAGCAGATAGAATAGATTTCTGGAATTAGCAGAGGTTGAAGGCAGGGCAGAATCAGTTGGGGAAGGTGGGGGCCATCAGGGAGGAGGATCACCCCCGCATGGGAAGAGTGCATTTATACTCACTGGTCTTATGTTCCTGGCTGTATGGGAAGCTAGAGAGACCAGCAGTGCAGTTGGCTGGCTGAGATCTCTGGCCAGCAAGAGTCATGCCTGTTGGCCTGGTTTGGGCAGATCACATATGAGGATTTCATATATATAATGGAGCAACCTTTACAGGGCTACTGGGGAAGCTGTGGAATTCTGGGGTGTGTAAAGGCCTTTCCTGTTTCTTTGAACTTTATTTCCTTGTTGAAGTGACTTCATGGGAAGGTCTAATAACAGTATGAAATTATTTTACTAGCATTATATTTTTATAATAATAAAAGATTTGGGGAAAATAAGGAAACATAAATTGACACAATCTGAAGTCATGACATTTGCAAATGGGAAATTAGTTAGGATGACCAAAGAAGGAAACTATTCAACTAAATTGTCTTTCTGAGATAATGTAATTATTTTGCTGTGTGTATAAAGGCAGGGGATGTGATTTTTTAATGTTTATTCAATTGTTGTTCAGGGAAGACTGATTCTGCCCAGGCTTGATTTTAAATGTGCAGATGGTTGAACTTTGGTGATTCTTTGGAGCATGAAAGGTGCTTCCGTCCTTCCTGCTTCTCGGCCGGCTTCTCGGCCGGTCCTGTGTGTGCACCAGTGTTTTGGATGCCCCCCTCTCTCTCTTCTCTTTCCTCCCCATCTTGCTATCAACTCTGCTGAAGTTACTTAAACTTTTCATATCTGCTTTTTATATTTGCGTAAATATCCTGAAGGAGGAAAGCTTTTAACCTTGTTTTTGAGGTTGAGTTATATTTTGTAGATCCTAATTCTAATCACTTAGTGCTCACTGAGTAGGAACTACGAAAAAAGTTATTTTAACATTAACTTCGTTTGTGGTTTCTACTTGAAGTCCACTTCTGTTTTCGGATTTATGCCCACATGATCTGAAGTAAGCTGATTCATGTGCATGTGCTTTTATGCTTGCCTTTTTAGCCGTTTCAGAAGTAAAGTTTGTAATTAATTTTAATGCTAATACAGATATTTTATTATTGACACATTTGAAGATGAAACCCTGTCAACCAATACTTTTTGTGTGCCTACTATGTACAATATCCTACGAAGATTAAAAATGTATAGTATGTTGCTTTGCCCACAACAAATTTGTAAGTCAGGTGAGAGAGAGGATGTGATAAAAATATGTGACAAATTAAATTGTAATCTTTTGTTTAAATGTCAAATCAGGATTTCAGCAAGATTCATGTGACAGATTAGTTTATGTCCCATTGCCAGCTGACTGGCAAGGGCTTTTTGGTTTGGATTATGCAGAGTTGAGCACTAAAAATATGACAACTTGTGGTTGAGCAGGTGACAGGCCCTCTGAAGGCAGGTGGCGGAGTCCAAAGGAACCAGCTCCCTCTCCTCACTATCTCTACTCTAAGATATACTCCACTCCTTTCCCTGGTGGATCGGCCCTTGATCTTTTGGGCTCTAGGAATGTAGACACATTCTGTTCTTCTGTCAACCATCACCCAAACAACATGCATTTTCTGAGGGGTTTTCCTCTTTATTTTTCACTGGGATACAAGATAAGACTGTGGAGCCTGGAAAAGGTGGAGGAGTTTATAACATTAAAATATGTACAGTGTTAAAATAACTATATCAGTTTTTCATCAGTATGCAAAATGAGTTTAATTCTTACTTGAGCTAAGGAGTAACATAGTTAATCTTTGTGTTAGGAAAATATTTCTGATTGGAGGAGAAAAAGATTGGAGGTGCTGTTAGTGGGTGTGGAAAAGCAAGTAGTTTAAAAGAAATCAGCCGGTTGTAACCAGCAGGATCTGGTAGTTGACTGTGTTGGAGCAGGGGATATGTGGGGAAAGTAGAGAGTCGAAAGATGATTCTGTGAATAGCTCTGACCACTAGGCAGACCACAATTGGAGAAACAGGCACGGACAGATGAGAAGTCGTGATGAATAGGAACTGGTGAGTTTGAGTAGCCGATGATAGGCTCATGTAGAGTTGACATTTCAAATCTGTAGGTCAGGACAGGAAATAGAGCCGGGGTAATGGATCTACCAGTTGTCCTCCTGGAGGTGACTGAAACTGGAAGTTAATGAGATTACAAAGACTGTAAAGCCAGAAGGCACTGGTGTTAGAGGAGAATCCAAAGAAGGCAGTGTCCCAGAGGGGGAATCTAGAAAGCAAGAGATGCTGCTGGTTTGGCCTTTAGGAGAATTACCAGAGAGGACATATTCTCTGACCTCTAATCCATTTCCATCTTTCTGAAGTCCAAAAAATAAATTCCAATATACTTCTTATTATCTTATTATCTGTGGCTTCACCACTGTTGAAATTCTCTTCTCCATCCACTCTCATTTATTTATTTTGGATCAGACTAAAATCACAGCTTTGAAATGTCTTTACAGATGTGACAGTCCCCTTTGGTTCACTTTATTCTTGTAAAAACAAACAAACAAACAAAAAACAGTACAAAATAAGGTTTCATCCCTTGACCAAAAGACTTGGGAAAGAAAGTGTTCTTGATAAAATCACTCAATATAACTGAGAGGGAGAAGAAAAATATTTTAAATTGTGGCCCTTAACAACAGGGATCATGTAAAAGACTGAAGATAGATGTGCATAATCATTTTTAAAAAGGGGAATATGGCAGAGTCTTCTATTCCTTTTTGTAATAGGGTTGATCAGCTGCAAAGTAAAGGAACTGCTATAGATATGGCATCTCTGGATTTCAGCAATCAGTAAGACAGACTCATGATAGCTTTCTAGACAAGATTAAGAAGGCTGTTTTGCCTTTAGGAGTGAATAGAATGTGAAGGCTCTGGGAAACCATGGGATGGAGGGTGTTTAGCACAGAAAAGATAAAGACACAAGGACATGAGATATTTTCTAATATGAGACTTGTCACATGAAGTGAAGGTTAGACTTCACTTTGATTGCAAAGAGCAAAATATGATGAATTATAAGGAAGTTGATGTGAGCCAATTGTAAGGAAAGTATTTGCATAGTTAAAGCAGCCCCAAATGAGGTAAGCTGCCTTCTGAGCTTTCCCTATCCTGGAAGTGTCCATAGCTACCCTTTTTGGCTTATTCTTGGGTGTGTGGGATGGTGAGTACATTCATCTGAATTCATGTTAGCAGGTTGGGCCAAGAGACTTCTAAAAGCCAGCCCTCTAACTCCAAATTTCATGAGCTTATGAGTGTTTGGCGTTAGCATGAGTATACCTGTTGGCTGAAAATACATGATTGAACCAGTTTTTGAGGAGCAGGAGTTTTACTGTGCCTCAGTCACTTGAAAATACATTTTTAGGATAAGGAAATACAGATTTAGATGTCAAAGATACAGGAGATAAAAATGACTGAGGTAATGTATCAGCTTGCTGTTATCTAACCTCAGCCAACTCCTCCTCCTCCCCCTATTTATTCAGATAAATTGAGATATGATTTGAACAATCGTTGCATTTTATACTTACATAGTTGCATAGTCATATTCAATTGTATATTCATTTATTTCATAATTGTTTTTACTTTGCTGTGTATATAACTCATTCTTCTCTAGCTATCCCTACCTGTAAACTACTGGGTCCATGACATTTTCATTATTCTTTTGCATATAAACACAACATAAGCTTCCAAATGCATAAGAAGCCCTTTGAAGGAATACATTTTAGATTTCGCAGAGGTCTTATTTTTCAAAATACTGATAACAAGGATTTGATTAAATTAAATTGATTTAGGTATTTAATTCATTTATCAATCTGTCTTTGATTATATAACTTCCTTATATTTACAAAATTATGAAATTTTATGCACTTATTCATCTGTTAAAAATGCTTTGGTTATCTTAAAATTTTTTTGTGTGAATGAGATTTTAATATATTTCAGAACATTAGGCAAAGCAGGTAGGTTTTGGTTTTGCAGTGTTTCTTAAAGGTCACTGGGTTTGAAACTTTTTTTTTTTTTTGGATCAGTGAAGAAGTAAAATTCCAGAGCCTGGAGTCTTCCTGAAAGCTGCCTTATCTTTGATTTTTTTAAAGGTTACATTTGGGAAACATTTGTAGATGTCCACATTGTTCTGAGCCTCTGGGAAATACAGATCCAGATTTTTTTACTTTTCCGAGATTTTAGTTTAAGATAACTTGAGAGATTTTATAAACCAGAATACACATAGATTGTCTGAAATAATGCTCGTATTTGAATGGGAGAGTAAAAAATGAAATTGCTCAAAGTGATTTTGTTTACAAAATAAGGGAGGTATTAATATAGATTGTGTAACAGTAAGAATATACATACTATGTAGATTATAAGTGATCTGTCCTAGATTATCATCAAATATTAAATTGAAGAGGATGAGATCTACCATGCAAAAGTCCCAATATTTAGGTACCAAGAAAGCTTATACTCCTTTCTAAAAGAATGTAAGGGTATTTTACACCAATTAAGTTTTACGAGGTTTTATAAAAATTTCTGCCACCCAACATAATTTATATTAGTCTTTCATGAAGTAAGCAAATAGAGTATGGATAACAAGTAGAAAATGTATTTGATGATCAGTTTGTGCATTTACACATTGTACTGCCTGGTTTAACAGAATATTTGAAGTGGTTTATAACAGTATATTTTAAAGAAAGATTAAAACAGAGTAATGGAAAATATAGTTAGTCTGGGATATCCATACCTGGGGAAAATACAGATAATGACTGTAGGATCAAACCCACTAAATTTTGTTTGTAAATTTGAGTCCAGAAGAAAACATTTTTTTAAAATATGATTTTTTCATCCATGAGGAAAAACAATAACAGCCTCACAGAGAAAAAGCAGTAGTTTTCCTTATATTCGGTCTGGAAATAGAAGCATGACTCTCACATGGGCTCACTGAATAGATACTGCCCTCAACAGCCTCCCCGTGATGACTTTATACCAAGTCTTTAAAAGGTGCTTATTTTAATAATGTAATAACAAAAGCAAGAGTGAATGAGCCCTTATACTCAAAACTCTGCTTTCCAGGCATGATTCCATTTATTTCCCTATCTACCTTTGAGGTAGGTCCTGCTGCCATTCCTATTTTAAAGATGAAGAATCTGACATTAACTTGCCCAGGATCCACATTGTTGTGGCAGACCCGGGCACCCTGATTTCAGATCCTGTGCTCTTAACCCCTTCTCTTGTGCAAAGTATGCTCTAGGGATGGTGTTTCTGTCCCTGAGAACCTAAGGAGAGTCTTTCTATTCATCAAGGAGGATTCAAAGTCTGGGCTTTAAGATGACAGTATAGTGCCTATTTCTGGGGAAACCATGACACATAACAGAACTTTATGTTAAAAAGTTCATTAATAACTTTGACAAACTCATTTATTCTCATGCAACATAACTAGACTCTTCTATTACTATTATCTGCTAAAAGCATTTAGCTATTGAGATGATATAGTTGTTTGACTACAAATTGAAGGAATGCATATCCTTCAGTAGTTTGAACTGTTGTCTTAAAGAAAAGTTTAAGCTTACTATTTCTACCTACAGTGGGTAGAACTGAGACTAATTATAAACAACCTGGCCACAGATTTTCGTTCAAAATAAGGAATAACTTACTAATGAACCAAACTGACCCAAGAATACAGTGCGTTCTCTTGTGAGGCACCTTTCCTTGGAATTTTGGGGAGGGTCTGGGTGTGGCTGTGGGACTCTATACTGGGTGAAATAGGAAATTAGCTGAACTGCAAGATCTTTTCCTGCTATGAATTTTATCATCCTATTTCCGACTGAGTATGTCTCTGAAACTTACTCTGTGTTTGCCTCAGTAAAATTGAGATAATGTTTTCTTACTGTATCATTGATGGCTCTTAAGATCAAATGCATATTATATATTCCTTTGAGAACTGCTAATAATATAATTGCAAAATTTCACTAATTTTTTCAACAAAAGGAAGTATTTTATTTTTTACTTAACCACATAGCTGAGTGGCTGCTATAAGGCATATATAATTTTTTATATATATTATCCAATTTTACTTGTTTTTAATGCCCTTAGATTTTTCTCTTGTTAATCACCATTCAATTATTTTCTTCCTCAACTCTCTGAGATACATAAAACAATCAAAAGTTTTACTTCTAGGAAATGCCAATTAGGTAAAATCATAGAATTTCTAATTAAATGGAAATTCTGTTTATCCAGATCTTTCTCATTCACCTTCAGCAGAATAATCCGATTAGAGAGAGGTGTTTCTCACCATTCACACCCTTTAGAAAACAGCAAAAAGTAAAAAGTACTGATTCTTTAAGATAGTCATTTCTGAATAAGACATACTTACTGTATTTAAGTTGATCAGTTAGAACTCTTATTTTTTTTCCTTTCTTTTGCTTAATGCATGCTTGTCACTTTCTTTCTGAATTAGGGCCTTACAAAGGCTTTTCTGTTTCCTCCACTCCATTCTAAATACACTTCAGTGTGGATATGAAATTTGGCTGTGTTGTTTAGCCCTTATGCAGATTGAGATTTACAGAATTTTAGAGCCAACAAAGGTCTCTGCAGCCATCCAGCTCAAGGCCCTCATTTCTGGATGAAGAGAAAGAGGCCCAACCCCAGCCACACAGCTGGTCAGTTTTTGAGCCAGAATTATGACCAGGGCAGTTTTCATTACCTTCTGTTTTGTAGCTGCTTGATTGTTTTGTGTGAGCGTTTGGTTTCCCCAGATAGAGGAATTGTTGTCAGGAACCATGATTTGTTTCCTCACCCACAGATTCTTTTGTTCTTCTGTGTTGAGAGTAGGCACCCTGGAATGTTTGGAAGCCAGCGTTCTGGAAGCAGACGCCAGTGCTATACAACTATCCTTTGGTCTAGTCCTATTTTTAAAGTGTCTTCAGTTTTTAAAAACATACTTCTAATATATCCATCCATTAGAACTGCTTAGTATTATATATAATTCAGGTTTTGTTTTCTCCTTGTTGTTCTAAGATGGAGGTAGAACTAAATACCCCTATATTAATTCGTGATTAGATAAAACTGCATTTCTGATTACATGGAATACTATGACAAGGTGATGAGATACAAGGTCTGTATCTTAATATTCAATAGGCTGTTCTGAGTTTTCTCTGAATTGTGTAGTACAGAAGAGCTTCATTAGACAATGTCCCTCAAACTTAGCCATATATGATGCTGACATCTACATCTCCTGTCCCCCACAGCACCTAAATTGGCACCTCTGAGATTGGGACCTATGCATCTTTGTTTAAAGAGCTCTTCAGTACAGAACTACTGGCTTAGAGGAATAGCATCATTGAAATGATGAAGGCTTCCCATTTTGAGAAAATTGTTAAGTTGGGGAGGAGTGCTTTTTGGGTGTAGTTACAGAAATATTGTAGGAAGTACAGACTGATTTCATGCATGCTTGAAATTACTTGATTGCCTGTGAGTTATATCTTCCAGGGCCACTTGGTGGTTGAATAGGAACTACAAACCCCATTAAACCCAGAGAGGAATGGGTTAAACCAGGGCTTTTACCTCTGCTTATGCAATCCTGAAGTGACACAGGAACCCCACATTGATAACAGAAATCTGCTAATAGAAACTGCTGGTTGGTCATCCTAATGATAGTGGCTGACACAACCAAGTGTAAGATGTAGTGAGGTTGGTTTTGTGGCTAGCATCATGGCGCCCATCTTAAATTGTCTGTTGATTAAATCTTGCTCTGTGTCAGTACATTTCTTCAGTGTTAGGTGTAACTATGCACCATTTATAAGGCTTCTAGGTAGGTGTGCCATTAAATATTAAATATTAAAGATATGTTAATAAAGTAATATACCAACATTAGAAAGTCATAGAACTGTCAAGTGGTTACAGGGGTTTAGTTTATAGAAGTGGAGAATTGGCAAAAGTCAATTTAAATTCTGTACTTGGAACCTTCCCTGAGCCTAGCTTTGGGCTGGGTGCTAGGGATCAGAGCAAAAACCCAAGACCAACTTTTGAGCCAAAACATTTAGTTTTCAAAGAAGGCCAAGTTGGATAGACTGATGATTGTGATTTAAGAGTAAGTATATATTATTTATTATTTCTTGAATAAATAAGACAAAATTATATTTTTTGTTTTTTAACTTGAGAGGGACTCTGAGGAATCATTTAATTATGGAATTTAATAGATAAGGAAACTTAAAGAATGTGATAAACTTTCTTAATAAATATTTAGAGCAGAAAGACCTTTATTTTCCTCTTAATAGTGGGTCACTGCTCAATCCGTGTGTGTATGGACCACATGACATTTTCATTTATTCAGTGGGGAGTTTTCGAGGGTTTGTGTTTAGCACTTGAATATTGGATGCGATTCAAATGTGAGTCAAGTGTGTCTAGAGGCTTTATTCATACCTATTTTCTTTTAGTCAGCAATGCTTCATAATGCCCTGGTTTCATGAATTAATTTTAATGGAATTAAACTTGAACAGCTCAAAATTATATAATTAATTTCATTCAGCTTCAATTAAAGTTACTAATTGAATCAAGCCTCCTAGCCTGACACCTGGCGGCAGTGGGCTACATAAAGTAGCATTCAAGTATGTGGGTCTGCCGATGAGCTCATTCACATGCACCAGTGAGTTTGTACGAGAAACGCTTGTGCAGTAATCTTTGGAAGGCCTTGAGTTGACTGTAGCACAGGAAAGATTTCTGGAGTCATTTAAAACAGTGAAGATTTTAATTGAAACTAACACATCTCAAGAAGATTACCTTTTCTCTATGATAATACTGAGTAAATGTTACATAAATCTTTTAGAACATATTGGTTTAGCATGCTTCTAATTTATATTTTACTGCTACTTGAATATGGTTTTGCTTTCTAAAAATACTTAGCATTGAAGACCCTATTTTTTTTTTTTCAGAGAGCTTAGCCTCTGGACTGAGTCCTAAGTGGGTGTCCATCTATTTTCATGTGTTGAAACATGTTTCATGGCAGAACTTTTCAATTGTTGTGAAATCCCCATGGTACATAAGAAAATTTTTTATGTGCAGAAAATTTTTCCTTCCACTGGAAATGTTAACACAGTTGACTAACAACTTCTGTTTGAATCTCTTTCCATTTCTTCCTTCCATGACTTGACATACTCCAGTTTCTCTTCCTTCTCTGGCTCCTTTTTAGTTTTACAGAGCTCTCTTGGTACTCTTATTTTAAATATACTCACTCTTTTCATGAGCCCATTCATTTAAATGGCTTCAGCATTCAAGTTTAGAAAGATGGCTGTTTCTAGTTATAACTTTATTTGTGACTTGCAAATTCAAATGTCCAACACTAAATTCATCCACAAAACTAAATTTGTAAACTCCATGAAGGCCTGGGCTGAGTCTTGCAAATCACTGTATCCCCACTACCTAGCACAGTGCCTAAGCATCTACTATATATAAATACATAATTTTAAGTTAAAAAATTATTCCTCTGTCTCCAGGTTTTCCCAGTCAAATCCAGACCAAGAGAAACCCAGTCATCTTCTATCCAATATCCTCTAACCATCTGTGCAAACCTCTAATTATTTTCTTCAACCTACACCTTTTCTCGTCTTATTTTTCAATTGATTAAACTCTCATCAACTTTGACCTGAACTGTGCTAAGTCTTCCTTTTAGTTTTTTTTTACTCTGTTCTTCCTCTTAGATGCATCTGTACTCCATTGGTTCTCAAGGATATAAGTACAATAAAATTATCTAAGTTCCTCACCCCCAGGTGGAAATAGAATCTTTGGTTGTGGGGCCCAGGAATCTGTTTTGTTAAAAAGGTCCCCCAGTGAGTTAAAGTGCAATCAGGATTGAAAACCACTGGTGTACATAGATTTATTAATTTTTCTAGTGCATGTCTCTGATTAAGCAATTCATAAACCTTAAATGGCTACTTTGACTTATATCTTCCTTTTAAATTTGGTCCAGATTTCTCATCTTGGCATTCAAATATCCATACCATATCTTTAATCAAACCTCTTATCTCCTACTGTCCTCCTCAGAGTACTTCATGGTCCAGAGGGTTGGAACATTGCCCAAGTGTCCTGCTCGTGGAGTTAGCCCATGCTGTTCCACCTGGAGTGGCCTTTCACCCATTCTACTTTTAGAATTCCTGCTCATCTTTTTAAGACCATTCAACATGCACATTTTTCTATAGTGCCTTTCTTGAGCTCTGCATCCTGAGGAGTTTCTTTTCATTCCTTTGAACCTTTTTGGTGCTCTGGACCTCTCATAACATGCATTTTACCTGTGTTACAGTTTGCTTTTTGCTTGAGTTATGTGCCTGATGAGATGCTACTGTTTCCCTTACTTACTGGCTTTCCCCTTGAGAACGCAAAAACCCATGAGAAAAATCTCTCATCCTAAACACCCCCCTCTCTGAGAAAGATTAACACAGCCCTTGCATCTTCCCCAACTTTCCAGAGAGCTCTGTACTTCTTGTACTTCTTCATATCTCAGCCACTTCACATTCACCTGCAGTCTGACTTCATCCCCACCATTCGCTGGGGGCCCTTCTCCTTTGATGCTTTCCCTGCTGCCCCCTCCCTCTACAGGTGTGGACTCAACTTATCCTTCATGTAACCTTTCCACATTTTTCTATCATGGCAGATCACTTGCTGTGTTCTGATGATTTGTTTATAGAAATCTTAACAGATTATTTTTACATCTGTTTTTAAAGATTCTTTAACATCTTTAAACATTGTTTAAACATCTCTGTTTCTTCAATACTAGTCATGTAGCCCAATAAATACCTGTTATTGAGTCAAAAGCATATGTAACGGTCCATAGAGGTACTACTCCCATTTCCTTAAGTTATGGTAGACTCGGAAGAATTTGGGGAAAAAAAATCTAAGAAGTGAAAGAAATAGAGAAAATAGGTAACATTTAATGATAATAAATCTTTCTTCTTATTCAGAAAAATGTGATAAAGAAAATACTGAGAGAGATGTAACTCATGCTACCAATAGCTGCTTTACACACGGAGAGACACATGACCGGTCAACGTGGGGAAATTGTTCAGATGACAAACTTATCAGAAGTAAGTATTTATAGAGCAAATTGGGGTCATTTGGGGATAGGACTATGATAACATGCTCTCATTAGTTGTCCCATATAATTCTGCTGGAAATCTATAAATCAGCTGAGTTAATCTGAAAGTGTTTTCCTGAGTACTTCAAAATACAGAGCAAAACTAGGTTATTAACAATACTGTCAGTTTTCATCCTTTATTTAGAAAGGCAAGGATTGACCTGAAAATTTTAGACTCGGTTCTCAAGAGAAATTTGGACAAAACTTAATTCCTTCTTGAGCAGTGACAAAGTGGACATCAGATAATACTAAGTGAACGTGGACTGTGAAGCTCTAAAACGATAGAAAAAGACAGTGAAGGACAATAACTAGAGCTTTGCTAATGCCATTGTGGGGCCTGTTTTTATAGCCAAATGATTCCAAACTCTCACAACTAACATTTTTATCACTACTTGGTTTCTTTTTATTCTCCTCCTCTTCCTAAAATTGCTCTGTAGAATATATACAAAAGCGTTGGTATATTTTTGCCTTACTCTGGGAATGCCCAGAAATACCAGTATCTCCTGGGTGCTGCTGAGAACGCCGACTCCGTGCCAGGTTCCCTCTAGACCCAAAGTGTACATTTCTAGTCTCTAAGTTACCCCAGGTGGGTGCAGGATGGATTTACCACATGAATTACTCTCTGTAATAAACGTGTAAGTATTAAGATCACTGCTCTGCCACAGCTGGAAGAGCACCGGAGTCAGTACTTCCCTCATTCACTGTAACTGAGTTACCATGTCTCTTCTCAGTTTTCCGGAGTGGACAGAGAAGAATTCCTTTCTGGGAACCAGGTGTTGTTTGACTATTTTGAAAATTTAGTTCTTCAGTTCAGACCACAAGAAATATAGAGCCTCTCTTGTTTTATGTGTTATACTTACTGGCAGAATGTTCCCTTTCATCTCTAATCTCTAGAATGCCCAATGTCTGTCCCTAACTGGAAACCAAACAGAATAAAGCAGAGAAAATAAAGAAGGAAAGAACCAATTTTCTAGAAAACAAATGATACCAGTAAAATCATCTCAAATTTTCAAACAAAAGCTCTAAAAGTGAGCACATTTTAGTGTAGTTTTAGAACCATTTCGGCTTTCTACACTTTTGTCTCAGAGATGCAGATAGGAAGGAAATGAGACTCACAAATCAGTAAAGAGCAAGATTTATATAGCTTTTCCAAATAAACAATATTTCAAGTAAACATTTATCCCCAAAACATATATTGGCTGTCTTCTATCTAACTATTGTCTCTGCTATTGTAAAACTTGGGGTTTTGTTTTGAGATCCTGGCGTGTTTTATCTGTGGTTTCCTAATAAGAGTTAGAGGCAGAAGAGCTCTTAAAAATAATTCTACCTTCACCTTTTGGAGGATGTGATTGTTTCTTATTTTGTTTTTCCCCACAGTTACAGAATTTTAAGTGTGTGTGTTTCATTTAATTGATTTATTTCCCTACTCTTCTTTCCCAAGGCCCATGCAAGGAAAACATCAATAGGACTTACAGGACAAAACCCAAAATGCAAGCTCTTGTAAGGATATGGAGAGTCATGTTAATGTGTTCAAAATTTGTTTATGCTACTTGGTTAAGCTTGGTTTAGTCACGGGATTCATACCATTAAAGGGAATGGATTTAAAATGAACTATTCCCTGTATTGTCTATAATGGCTAAGTGGACATGATAAAATAAATTGTAAATTGCATGAAATAGTTTTTTTGTTGAGATAATGAGGCAGCCTGTACCATGGGACTCTGGAGCATTTGGGAACCACTGTCTCCTAATATGCACTGGAGGAATGCAGAGACAGAGAGATTCATGGCACCCCTCTGGGAGGGCTGGTGGGAAACCTGGCAGCTGAATGGATATTCCAAAGATAATGACCAAAGACAATAAGGCTGCTCCTGCCTGAAACATAAACCGGCAAAAATTTCGAAAAGTTTGTGGGGGGCAGCTGACTCTGAATTCTGATTACAAATTTCAGAAACTCTGTTTTTGTTATTTTCCTGGTCATACTTTTCTGGATAAAGGCAACTTTGTGGGGTCTGTGGAAAAACTTGGTATCTGCATTTGCTGAAATGGAACATTTTATGTCATCTTTAAACCTGACTTAAGTCGGGATAGCATTTGAAAGTTTGATATTGTGATAGCTTCTGCTATTCCAACTCCTTGAAACTAAACTCTGCAAAGCTGCCTGAATCTCCTTCTTTGGCCTTCCCCATAGATTTGTTGGCCATTTCCATATAATTTAATGTCTGTCTCGCTTAACCCCAAAGTTAGAGAAATGTTTGTTTTCCTCTTGATTCAGAATCTAGTTTGGGGGGCCCCGTACATCTTTTGTAATCACAGCAGGCCCTGGGAAGAAGGCTCTGGCTGAGTTGCATGGGGGTGGGGGGAACATCTGCAGTGAGTCAGGTCTGGGCCGGCTCCTGTCCAGGAGTCCTGTGTGGCTCCCCCAGCACTGTGGAAGAGGCAGACAGCTGGCTCTCATGGAACTGATTTTAGTATTCCCACTGTAATGCGAGGTTGGCTGGATGGAGGGATCGTCAGAAAAACGAGGCCGGCTAGGGTGTGGGAATATTTTCAAATGCACAGCCCACTCTTTTTCCAAGGTTCCATGGGACAGCTCAGCTGCATAAGCAAGTGAACGAGAGGGTTTAATATGACTTCTTTTCCTCTATCTATTCTTGAGAGTGGTTGGTGAGGTCTGGCAGCTAATGTCTCCATTGTCCCTGCTGCCTGCTGCCTTCTCTGCTGGACATTCGAGGCATAATTTTGGGGGGACTGTTAGCTGTCTGTGTGATGAGGCTGTTTTTACTTTTCTGAGAATAACTGAGCTCTGGAAAGTCAAGGGAGTGGCTGCTTTGGAAATTGTATTCTAATTAAAGGGTGTATTCTCAGGTTTCATAAATGAGATCCGAGCTGAGAATAATTTCCAAATTATTCTGTGAACTTTAACCCTGACCTCCATGGACCACCCACTTGTGGCTCACATTCATGCTTCACACAGAAATTCAAGCTTGTGCCCCTTCCTTGGTCCTTCCAGAAAACATTGCAGGTGGCAGACCTGAGGTATTGTGCTTCTGGGGCCTGGATTTCAAATTGGTTGCCCTTGAGCTGCTAACTTATTAGAGAGAATCCTTTCTGGAAGTTATAAATAAAAGAGAAGAAATCCATATGGAATCCAACATTTCGAATAAATAGGCCACACACAATCTGGTCTGGGAATGTGCATTGTGATCCTTCGTTATGAAATTTAAATTAAAAAGACAATTCCAACCACTCAAATTTGTTTTAAAAAAATAAATAAAATCAAGGAAAGAATTAGAAACACAATGGAGGTTTTGTGAAGCAGTTTTATGACTTTTTATCTGTTTTACAGCTTAAAAGTCATACTCTGAGAAAATATTTTGATGTATAATTTAATTTTTGGAATGGAGCTTAAATTTTAGGGTTTCTAAGAGCATCCATTTATGGGAACACTGATTTAGACTATGGCTTTTCCTCTCAGATTAGCATATATGGTACAGTATATAATTTGGAGCTATGCCTCATTTTAGTAATCACTATTTCTCTGACTTAGTAAAGTAAATGTTGCAGTGAAGTAACACCCTCAACTAATATTAATTTTTCTATTTAACCCATAATATGCATAAGCTGATAACAGGCAATAGGCAACATTTCATGTTTTAATTAGACTAGAAAAAGAACAGAAATAACATTTTGATCTCAGTCTTTGGGGGAATTTCTAAGGTAGGAAGGAGTGTGTGTGTGTGTGTTTTCCTGTGTTTATATTCATGGGTATATGTAATATTTTCCTTTAATTTAGGTCAAATTCTATTCTAATTATTTCCTATAGAGAAAGAGTTTGCATTTTTCTTTGTTCCTCTTTCTACAGTGCCTCAGGTGTCTGTCTCAGATTCTTCTAGGTCTTTCTGAAAATTATTACTTAACTTTGTTATTGGACATTGCTTTTATATAAACGTTTTGTAATTTTAAATGTCATTACTTAACTCCAGAAATTTTCCTTAGCTTCCCTTCTGAAATAAATTTCCCATTAAATTAAACTATTTTGTTCAGCTAATTCTCTCCTTTGTGATTTTATAGAATTCCCATGATCTGAAGCAAAGTTAGAATGTTCTACTTAAATGGTAATCCCTATTCTGTGTAACCCATTTATTCATTTTGAAAAGTTTTAGCTCCCATAGTAGTAATTACTTAATTGGTAGTAGACTGCAAGCCCTCTTTCTCTACTTCACAGAAGCCTCTTTTTTATGGAGCTGATGCATCAAGCTTTTGCGCTCATTCTGCTACTTGAAACCTTCCTCTTGGCATCCACTGAGGTTCCTCTCGACATCAGTAGGCTTTGTTATTAGGAACTCTATTATTTCTTTTCCTGGACTATACCAACTTAACACTGATTACCCCTTAATGAACACCACTCATCATGTTAGGAAATGTCTCCTGTATGTAAAATAAAGAACAGCAGATACTCAGGTGTACTATTTCTATACTTACATTTCTTATTTGATGATAAGGAAAGAACACTGAGAGGGTTGGATTTAAATTTCTTCCGTGGCTTTCCTGTTTGAATGCATAGTTAGTATTGTTTGTTTTGTTTTTAGAATTTGCTTTATATAAAAGAAGCTATCAACAAGCCCCCAGGTAAGTACTACCCAGGAAGACTGGGGGACGATGCTTTTGTATAGTGTTTCCTAGGTAATCCGGCATCCTCTCCCTGATAGTCAATGCTCCTTCATTTCAGGATCCCGTACTGGATGTGAGCCAGTGTGGCTTCATCTTGCTCAGTGTCTTTTCTTCCATTTGTCTCCCAGAAAAATTCTCTGTTTTTCAATATGCTGACCAAGTGGTTATGTGGCTCTAGTTCCAATGCTTGGTATTGTGGTGGAGAGGAGTCTTTAACCATCAGTTATTCCAACATCCAACTCACGGTTTGGTTTCAGGGCTGGGTAGACAATCATAAGCCCTTTTTGATGACAGCCTGTATTTATCTCATTGGTCAGTGCCATCCAGTAGGCTGCGTTCTCGATGGAACTCAGGTCCCCTGACACACTTTCTCCTCAGGGTGCATAGTCCTGTTCATTGGGTTCTCCCGAGGAAGCCAGGAAGACCCACTGCTCATCTTTTGTTTTGGGCATCTTAAGTTCAGAGTCCTAGAAGCCAGCAGAAGCCAACCGCCAGGGTTCAGACCCTGAATGCAACATTACGGCAGTGTTGGGCAATTTACCTAAACCCTCTGAGATCAGATTCCTCACTTTTTAAATGGAGGTACTAATTCTATATACCTCATTGTGTTCTTTTAGGGATGAAACAAGAAAATATGTATTGTGTGCTTGATTAGCATAGAGCTAAGTAATTATTAGCTCAATGTATTTGTTTTAATTATTATCATCCTTAAGCCCACGTGTCAGTTATAAGGCTTTGTTGTTACTGTTGTTTTTCTCTGTGGTTCCGGTGGGTTACATGTCCAGACCTGCTTTCTGAGACCAATGGTATTTATACCCATAACATAGCCAGCACATTGGATGGATGCTACATGGTTTACGTCTAATAAATCCTTGGTGCCTTACGTGTAATGAAGTCATGCGGGAGGGAAGAGGTTCTTTGCCCAAATTCTGTTATTTCAGACTTTAAGGTCCTGTGATGAACATTCTGAATCATCGCATTTTCCCTTTTATTCCTTCACGCTGCCCTCTCACTCCCAAGCTACACATGGTTCCTTCGGGTCAAGTTCTAAGAGGACTGTAAGGACAGTAAAGCAGTCAAGTCCTGTGCTTGGCTGCTGTTCACTGATCGGGCTCTTCTAAGAGCTCTCAGTGAACTGTGGCAGGGCCCTGGATAACATTCGCCATCTGTGGAGGTGAGTAGGAATGACACTTTATGTAGGGCCTTTTTGGTCCCTGATGCTTGTTTTTTCTTGCCTACCTGTAAGAAAAAAAGCTTGAGGCTCCTTTAGTTCCCTCCCTTCCTTCTCCGTTCCTCCTTCCCTAGCTTACTCCCTCCCTTCCCACCCTCCTTCCTTTTCTCACACTTTTCTTCTTCCTGTACCTTTCTCTGCTTTCCTAAATCAGTTTTCAAATGCATTGTATTCTATAAAGTACACTGTATCTTGTTATTATTGTTGTTCACACTATCCATATTAATGTTATTATTCTAATTTATTACTTTACCCTTTGCCCTTGTCACATACCATGACTCATTCCATTTCCAGTCTATATCCTGCACTTTGGCAAAGATTTTCAGTCTCTTCCTGATGTTTCCAAAAGCTTATGATCTTTAGTAGGGAAGATGAGATGGTATTGAAGTACAGGTGGTGGAGGAGAGCTCGTGGAGGGAACCAGATTTATTCCTTTCCCATTTGGGGGTTCTTTGAGCGTCAGGAACATGCTGAGGCTGGGGAACTACTTAGAGATCACCCTGAAAATGCTGACCATTGCATAAATAACTTTTAGTGATCAAGACCATAAATTCTGTGGTCTAGATAATTTTAGTTTTCAAACCTCAAACTTCCTGAATCTGAACGCTCTGAATTTACACATATCATTTGTTGTATAGCATGTTGTTATACTGAACTTCCAGGATTAAGAATCAAAGTGTAACTTTGAAAACTGAATGAAAAATCAATTACATTAAGACACAGTGCTTACAATATGCTGATGGTGTGTTATGTTGGTGATAGAGTGATGAACACTATAGGTATGGTCTCTGCATTAGAGTTTACAGTCTGATAGAAGAGACAATTTGTCCTGAAATGTTAATGAGTGTTAGGAGGTCTGTGATGGGCAAGAGCAGTCTGCTGTATTTTTACATTTGAGAAAAACAAATCCTCATGTCGGGGAGGGGATGTCTACTGTAATACCTAAAGGAAGTAGCTAACTCTAGCAGCATGGAGAGGGCAGAGCCAGAGTCAAAAGAACAGCATGCCTCCGGGTCTAGATATGAGAGAGAACATGGCTTGAGGAGACATGGAGAAGTTTTGTCTAAGCTGGGATTTAAGTGTTAGATGAAGGGTGGAGAGAGATGAGAGGAAAATAATCTGTTAATGAAGGGCTAAGAGAAGACGGAAGGTATCGAAGGGCATAGTGACTTAAATAAGTAGGTTCGTATTTTAGTTTGGCTCTATTTTAGGATGATTACTGTTGTAATAGTTAGAAAATAAATAGGAATGAGAATGACTGAAGGCTTTAAGAGACCAACTGGGAGACTGTTGTATTAATCCAAGTGAGAAAGGGAGATGTCCGGGCTGGCATGATAGTAGGTAGGCTTGCAGGAAGTAGGTGGATTCAGCTTTTGTGGAGCACGATCAGTAAGACATGTGGGGCGAGAGAATGGCGGGTGCCGGCCATGAGACCAAGGTGTTTCCGTTTGGACAAATGACAGTAGTGATGGAAGGACAGTGGGGCAAAGGATTTAAGAACATTGTCCAAGGAGGACTTGAAAGGACAGGCTGTAGATGTCAGATGGGCAGACAAGAAAATAAAGATAGGAAGGGTCTAACAAAAAAGAAAAAAACAGAGGCTAATAACCCCTAAAGGTTTCTGTTCTTCCAGAAATGAAACAAAACAAAATAGATTCAGTAAATGAATGGGAGAAGTGGAAAGAGAAAATGCATTATGAGACTAGAAAATATGAATTTAACATATCCGAGGTGGAACAGTCCCAGGCGAGAACAAGGCCCAAGATGTGGTCATGAGGACGGGTGACTGGAACCGTTTCTCCCAGACCCAGAATGCTTGATATGGAAGAGGTTTAGGAGGCTTGATAAAAATTGTCCTGTCGAGGGGTGGGGAAACATAAATCCAGATGTTTGCCCCAATCAGTGTGGCCAGTAGTCAGCAAATCTGGGGCTTTATCTATGTTTTTTGTCTCAGTCATTTGAATTCTTCATTGAAAGTTAATGGTTTAGGAGGAGTCAGCAGGTTGTTTATCTCTGGTTCTTTCCATTTGACCCTTTAAGATTAGTCACCTGTTGTGGATGAATGGAAGAGTCATTTGATATTCTCCAAGCTGAGGATCTGGAAATGAATGAAAAATAATGCACATTGTTTGGGTGTGCTGGCTTTCTTTATTGTGAGAGTCTAAAGGGTCTTCTCCATCTAGTCCAGTAGACATACAAAATTCGGATTTTAAAAAAAGATATGTATTAGTCTGTGCGTTTTTGTGTGCATATATATGATTTGCATCAAATTATATATGTGTGTTTTTTTTCTTGGTTACCTCCAGGGAGTTATATGAAATTGAGTGGGGACATAGTGGTGAAGAGAACTCCACTTAATATTCTGTATACTTTCATATGTATCATTTTTTCCCATGAGGTGAATTATTTGTTATATTAAAAGCAGTAATATTGTAAAAAGAAAATTCTCCCATATAGCCAGCAACATCAGGGTGAGGGCCCAGCTTCCCAAAGCTGCAGTAGAGCCCAGTCACCTGTGGGAGGCGCTTCAGGTCTCGGGTAAGCCAGGAGATTCAGACCCCTTCCAGTTCTACGGGAGGCAGGGCCAGCTGAACAAACTAGGGGAGAGGGTGGTGGAGAACACCACAAAATGAGAATTCAGGTCCCCTTGTTCAAAAATTATGAATTTCAAGATGGCAACAGCAGAGCATTAAACCAAGTTTAGGGTCCTCCTAACTGGTCCCTGAGGCTGGTCCCTAGCTGGAGGCGGTGAGGGAGTGGAGGTTCACGTCTGATAAGCAAACAAAAACAAAACCCCTCTACCTATTTTGTACTTTCTTTTCCCAAAAAGTCCCTGAAATTCAGGAAGGAGGAAGCTTCCTGGGTATGGCAAATCATGTGTCTGTCCCGAGCATGCATAACGTGTGTAGGTATGTGGAGCAGCCACCGTGCAGCAGACTCAGACGCTGGGCCCCCAGTTTTTCTCCAGCCACAGCGGGACTGAGACTTGCCCCTGGCTTTCTCCCTGGCTCAATCTGGGGTGAGGAGGAGGGATTCCTCCCAGGTCCCTGGGTCTGCAGCGAGACATAAAATAGTGAGGGAAATCTCTTTAAAACCCTTCAGATGCTGGTACTAGAGGGGTGAAATTGCATTAAGTGGACCAGAGAAGAGAATGGGTGGAGAAATCTGTTCTGCTTTGGAACATAATTTAATTAAATACATTTTCCATGGTTCTTCAGAACTTGGATTGGGAAATGTAAGGAAAAAAAAAGAAAAAAGATTCCCACCATCTCAAATTGTCACAAATAATTGATTCTCATGCCGGTGTGATCCTGACCGTACATCTCATCTTTGGCTGCTGCCCAAAGCATCATGACACGGAGGCCTGTCTTCTCCATATGCCTTCAGCAGGACGAAGGTGCCGTCATAATCGCAAAGGTGACTGATAATGGAGGCGGCAGCAGGGACAACTCACCCAGTGGTGTGATCTGTGTAATCAGCATTTTCTGCTGCTCCTTGTAAGTGAGGCTCTTCTTACTGCCCTTCTCCCATACCCAGTACATTCTAAAAAGTCTTATCAAATAGCTTTATGAATATTTACTACTGGAAATATAAAGTTGAACCCATATACCTACATATGTAGGTTTTCAGTATTTCTCAGGTTTAGCCAATTTTAAGGTGGTTGATTTTTGGTCTAGCTTTACATTTTGAAAGAAACAAAAAATTCCATTCAGTATCTTTTTTTAGATATACATAACTTGCTTTGTATTTTCTTAAATAAAAGGGTTCCTTTTTAATGTATTAAATTTCAAAGATTAAGCCCCAATGAAATATATCTATATAATATATATAACATTATATAGTACTATCATAAGATCTTTTTTTTTATAGAGGACTGAATAATATTGACTTTTGCTATAAAGTCCAAATGTGTTTGGACTAATTCAAGGTAGGGTAAAAAATTTCAGGCTGCAAGATCCTCTGATTATTTCAATATTAAATTTGAGTCTAGCTGCCAGTCTGGTACCTGGAGAGTTGATCTGAAGGGATGTTGGTAGTACATTAATTCCCAGCTGACACTGAAAATCAAATGGCAGAACCTTCACTTAGTCATTGTGTGAAATGGTGTTGAGCGGGACATTGTCCTGCCTTCCGCTCCACCTTCCAGCATAACCTGGTGGATCCCTAACAAGTATCTTATTTGTCCTCTAAGTCAAAGAGTCTTTTAATGTCTTTAAAATGTAGAACTTCTTTTAATATCTTTGAAAGCACTGCTTCTTGACTTCTGTAACAGTAAGGATGTCACACCTATTTCACTTAAGCCACCTTACAAATATGTTCATACCTGGGCGTTGCTACCACCACTTTTACCATCATCCCTCTAAGAGTTTGAAGGTGGAAGTTCACTTTCTCATTTCTTCCTGTTCTTTGCCTTAATAGTAAGTGTAACTCCAGGGGGAGAAAATCCCAGGGCAAAATACCTTTGAAACTGAAATCAGTCATAGGGAGAAATAAACTGGGAGAAACCCATTTATTGCTTGCAAGCAGTCATCTCTGGCGACCCAGCTGCAGAAGAGGCCCCACCCAACCTCTCCAGTCCAGATATGCCCTGCTGACCCCAGTAATCACCTATTGTTATGGAAATGCACTAAGGCCAGGCTAGAGATTCTGGAAACTTTGCAATTTTACCCACGCCCAATCTGTTAACTATGATCTTTTTCCCTGTTGCTTCTCTTCTCCTTAACCTCATCTGCCTTTTTTTCATGGCTAGGTGTGACAGGCAAGTAATCTTTCTTATCCCCCTAAGTTCTACAACCTTATGCACTATTTGCCATGCTTATGGTCAAACTAAGGTAAGAGACCTCACCAAGAGCCTTCTTACTTCAGGTTCCGAAGGCAGTGGATCATAGACAAAAATGTTACTTAGCAGAAGATGAGCTCTAGTATAAATATGTGTTCTCTAAACTCAGTTGAGACTGAGACTTCTCAGTTACCCAGTTGTACTTTAATTTCTAATTGATTTCCACTTTTGGTCCATTCCTGCCTTTTGATTTTATAACACTATTTTATAAGATTCAGATAATATTCGAATTCCTTCATTACTAAGATATTTTAGGTTATATTTAAGCACCAGTTTCTGGTATTCAAACCCAATTCTTGTCTCCATGGCTGAGACTTAGCTTGCCTTGATCTATGTCCTGGAAGGGTTAAGTACAGCTAACCTAAACTAGACTTTTGAAATAGATAGGTCATGTGTCTCAGTCCAGTGGCCTCTTCTCAGTCCTCATTCTTTCTGTAGTTTTTGACAGGACACATTTCCTGCTTGAAACACCTCTCTCTTCTCCTGCTCTCCCCACTCATTCTCGGTGGCTCTCTTGGCTTCCCATCAGTCCCTCAGATGCCCTGAGTTCCTCTCTGTCCCTGGGCTTCTGTATTCTGGGTCTCCCCCCAGGCTTCATTGTCACTTCCAAAGAGACACCTCCCAGACCTCTCCGTCAGGACTGGGTTTCTCTGTTTTTCCCAGCACCCTTCCTTTCTTGCCATCCTTATCATTTGTAATTTATTCCTGCTATTACACACCTACTGCCGCCAGCTTTAAGTTGCATTCCCAGCAGTTAGTATCATTCCGGCATCATGGCAAACTTGCAGTAAACTATTTTGTATGATTGTGGGAGTGAAATAAGTTTTGCTTTTTCCTCCACTACTTCCTTTCATGAACTCTTGCCATCGTCGAAGTACACTCCTTGCTTTCTCTTCTTCATGTCCAATATTTTCCTTCTTCCAAGCTTCACTAATGTTACCTGCCTTCCTGCATCTTCAGCTGTACAGTGAGGCCATCTGTGATTTCTCCTCCATCAGACTCACAGAGTGTGTTTATCTCTCCTCGAGGACTTGCTAATTTCAAAGTAGTATGTGTGGGGATGGCCCTCTTCCCCATCACTGAAGGCTCCTTAAGGCGGGGTTGGCATCTCATTCAGCTTTTATCCCTCAGCGGTATAGCCCAGGGCCATGTTTCTTCCCAATACTGATAGTTAATTGTTGAATAAATGAAAATCTGTACCTTTTGACTACATTTAGCTTCTCTGTAAGAGACTGACAGCTTTGAATTGGTTAAGCTGTAGTAATTGGTCTTAAAATGTGGATTGACTATCTTTGCTTCTCTTAAGGAGCTAATTTTCTCAGTCTACATTTCATGCATATCAAAGGATGCTTTTTATTAGTAATATTAACAGTGTTATTACTTAGAGCTTTTTGCAGTTAATGAAATTTTTCATATTGATGATCTAAGTTGGCCTATCAGCAACTTTATCAGGCAGGTGTGATGAGTATTATTATCTCTAGATGAAAGTGAGCTCAGAAAAGTCAAGCCTAGGGCAAAGTCAAAAGTGTAGCCTAGGGCAACAATTAATGTCCTGATGATCTAGCAGTGATTCTCAGATAGGAGGTAGAGGGAAGGGTAAGGACTTGATGGCGTTTATGTCCCCTAGAGATTGCTTTAAAATCACATGGGAGGTGGTGGTTTTCCTAAATTATAAACTTATTCCAAGACAAAAATTCTAGTCCATTTCCCTCGTTGGATATTATTGCCATTCTACCATTATTAATGATGTGACTGTATTCTGCCTTTACATTGTGTTAGAAAAAAGTTGGAAAAATTTCAATGTACTGTACTCCTTGAGAAATTTGTCTTTGTGATAAATTCTGGGCTTAATATATACCTGACATCTTAGAAAAAAGGCTTCTTTAGTTCTCAGAACTACTCATTGCTTCCGTGAGAACTTGGTCACATTCCAAAAGATAGGCAGAGAATCTTGGCATCACAAGATCTTTTCTGTGATACAAAGATCGGCGTTTTCCTTCTGCAGCAAGAAGAAATCATAATAACTGAAGCTGAAGATGCAGGGACCAGGAATATGATTCCATAGTCATAATCTTTGTGTGAACACTGGTTCCCAGCTCTTCACATTAGCTACACATACCGACCGTCCAGGCTCCCTCCTAAGCCACAGCTCAAAAAGCATTTGCGGGTAGGGTCTGGGCAACCATAATTATTCAGAGCTCCTCAGTTAATTCCAAGGTGCAGGTCAGACTTAGAACCGATGAAACTTTCAATCTGTATATATTACCCTAGAATAAATAAGCTTGTAAAATGAGCAGAGCATTCATTTTTTATTTGGATATTTAAAGCCTATTTTTTTTGAAAGTGGTTTCCTGCAGTTCTGATGGATCCCTAGGAACTGGTAATGTGGCTGCCTGTTTGGGAGGTCCCAGGGACTGCTTCTGGTTTTGGCCCTTCATCCTTTTGGGAAATTGTTTTCTACAAAGATGTTTACATTGTTCAGAATGTGTTTCTTTCTTTTAGTTTCACTATGCAACACTTTAAGTTTTGTAATATTAGAAAAGGACTATCATAATTTGTACCGTAGCCTTGTTAAAATGGCACAGTGAGGGTGGATGGCACAAAGGACTTTAAAATCTAAAACTTGATTGACTAAGGAATTATTTGATTGTTTTAGGAATCTTGAGGTATTAAACCCAAATCAAGGTTTCTGTTATATATGAATCAAATTCTTTAAGGATGAAAACCCATTTGCCCTTTCTTCTGAAGAATTACAAATGCCTGCTTTTCATCTTTTGACACTCTGTCCCAAATTGGAATAAGCTATCTCTTTCAGTTAAAAATTTCTGGAGTAAACCGACTCCCAATCAAGTGTTTATAGATACATTGGAAAGAATATCTCCTTGACTATTACAGCTAGTTTGTTCTTGGAATAAAGCAAAGCCCCTTATAATAGAGATACAGTTTACATATGAGTCATATTAATAAGTAAAAAAAAAAAATGAGCTTTTTGAATAATATGTGAATTCATATGATATCAGTAGTATCTAGGCATTTGGGATAATACATAATTAGTTTCAATTTCCTTTGAGAGAGAAATGTGATGTTAAATTGCTGATGAAGCATATACTTTGGAGAACACTGTATTTCAAAACTTTGCACAGTATCAGCTATTTCTTTCAATGGTATGGAAATATAGCATAAGACTGAGAAGATTTATTAGGGGCAGTTTTAAACCATTCTTACTGTGTAAAAGTTCATAGTTGGCTCATTCAGGACTAGTTACTGAAAGAAAAATAATAGCAAATATTTATAGGCCTGCTGGGAAAACATTAATTATATACAATTGCTGGCACCATTATTTATAGCCAGTAAACCAATAATAATCATTTGCTTGTATAAGAATAATCAACATCACAATAAGCATTTAAAAGAGCTTGGTCATTTAGTTATGAAGAGTTACTTTTTTTTTTTACAAAACTTGTATAATGGACCTACTCCAGAAAAATCAGCACTTACAGAGTAAGAAGACATAGAACTGTGAAATAAATATATTCTGAGGGAGGAGGGAGGAACAGAGTTTAGAGTAAACTGATTTTATTAAGTAAAAGTGAAGAAACTGCCTCTATGAAAGGAACTATTTTGTTCCCAGGAATAAATATTCCAAACTAAACTGTTCTTGCAGAGTAGAATATCTAATTACTCTCACCTTGAGGGAGTTACTTCAAAGATTTTGGTTTTATCACAAATTATTAGAATGATTAGGCTACAGTACACACAGCATATGTATCAGACCCTGTGCAAGAACCATTTATCATCCAGTCCTGAGTTTTTGAGACACACAGACAAAATAAATCTGTCTTCCCATCTTTTGCCCAACTTTTAGAAGTTTGTCCTCTGAAACTGTAGCATTTTATCATTGTTATCTTAGATACATTCAAAAGTTTTCTTCCTGGGAAATGAAGGCCATTGTTTAGCCAAGGACTTATCACCACTTGCTCATCGTCTTTCCCAGGTTTGCCCATTTTAATAAACATTGAGTTCATGATCAGTCCTTGTCCCCATGAAGCCTAAAGAAAATGAGTTTGTTATAAGACTCACTGGGAAGAAGTTTTCAGTTTAGTGCATTTTTCTGATGACATCCACAGTGTTAAAGTAAAATTTAAATGAAAAAGTTCACAGAGTGCATGCTTAATGTGCAGAGAACACAAAGGTGTGGGAGTGTTTATTTTCTGCATTTAATTTTTTTTTTAACTTAAAACAAACAAAAGCCCAACCACTACTTGTTGGATTCAAAAAGTGAAATCGGATAACTAAGCTCACAGAGACAGATCTCCAGCTCTGGCGGCTGAGTAGGTGCGATTATAGCTTGGTCAGTAATAATGACAGATTTTAGTGTCCATTTTAGTGTACGAAACACTAAATTACAATGAATTGAAAAAAATGGGTGGTTTATAGTCCTAGAATAGCATTTCTTGAGGGTAAGGATGGCTTTAAATCATTTGGGGACAGTTTTAGCCTGTTCCCTTTTAACTGTAGGTACAGCTTTATTTTCACAACTCTGCTATTAATACAATGTGAAAATAGGGATGGTCTGTTTGGAAGAAAGGCTCATTATCATGTACATCTCCACCCTCGACATACCCCTGTGATATTTTGGTGCATAGTATTAAATTCAGTCCCTTGGAAAACGCCGTAAAGAAGTTTCATTGTTTAGGTAACTTAATTTTTATATCTTCATAAGGGCTGCTTCAACTTAGAGAGTTTCCAGTCAGCTGGGCTTGATGCAATGCGCTCCAGTATGCCTTGCAGCTTAACTGCTGAAATCTCTCACACCGTTAATGATTATGTACGCAGATTCTGGAAGAAGTGGAGGTGTCACTGATGACAGATACAAACATAGTGTAGTGCTTTTTTAAAGTAGGAGAAAGTATACATGTGGCAAGCCAATTAGCTTGACTCCCATATTCTATATAGACAAAGCATTTGGAGGAAAAATAAAAATGAAATAATGGCCAAAAACTTGACTGACTTGTCAGCCAGCTGGACTTTTGATGGGGATGAGGCTACTGGTCAGAGATATTAAAGGGACAGTGCCAGCGCCAGTGCTTAGAGAAGGCAGTGAGCATATTGAGAGGGTGAGGCGTGGAGTCCAAAGATTTGGATTCTAATCCTGCCTAAAACTCGCTATCTGTGGGGCACTGGGCAAGCACTTTTGTCTTTTAAAAGCTTCAATTTCTGCATCTTTAGAATAGCGATTGGAGGTCCTCCTTTCCTCACTACCTCCATGAGGTTGGTGAAGGGGCAGACATGGAAATCTAAATGGAAATACTTTGTTAAGCCTAAGTTTCTGGATGGATATTAGTTATGCCTAAGGGTGAGTGGAGTAACTAAAACCTGTGTAAAGGAAGAAATACAGGATTATTTTGAGTCATGTCTTGGAAAGAATGGAAACCCTTCCTTAATCACATTTTTAGGCTGAACCAGAGAGTCTGAACAGAGAAAGTGATGCATGATTCTCTGAATTCTCTCACTCGTTGTCTAGGAGTTGGGGGAAGAGTGGAGTATACATATCATGGCCTCTCTTATGTTACCATTAAAAAAAAAAAACCAAACACATCATTAGAATGTCCCACAAAATTTTGAGGAAATGAGTCACTGTACTGAAGTGACCCATCTTTATTTTAAAATTAATTTTCAGTTTTAAATATAATGACATATCTCAATTAGATAGAAAGATATACAAAAGGATATTCTTCTACAAAAATTACTCTTTTGCCCTTGATTCCTGGTAACACCCCACTCTCTAAGTGTTTTCAGTAAAATGATGCTTTCACCTAATTACCAAATCAGTAGCAATTCATCGGTTTCTGAACTTCGTGTGCTTAATAAATGGAAGTCTGATTTTTCTTAACATTTAATGAACTCCTTTAAAAACAAAAAACAGGAATATGGCAAACACCAATGTTTATACCAATATGCTCAGATTTAATGAGTGTTATCATTAATTTGGCAAATTTACATAAGGTTTTTGTTTTTAAAAATAAAATGTTTTCAACATGGCAGGTTGAACATATATATTCCATTCTTTTTGGAAATACCACTTAAATGATAGCAAATTAATAAGTTTTAAAACAACATTTAAGGAGGAGGACACAAGAAAACTAGTAAATTAGAGATGTTAAGAACTTTCTGGAAGTTGGAAAGTGGATGGAGAAACAATGGAGAAGCCAGAACATAAGTGCCAGTATGATACAATATGGCATTCTCCCCAAAGGACTCAAGATTCAAGATTTGGAGGCACCAGGGCCCTAGGAGTCTGGGGTGAAATTTGGACTGGACAAGGAGAGTGCAGGTTCAAAGTTCATGAACAGAAGACTTAGACCTTTGGGTCTGCTCCATCCCCTGAGTCTGAGCAGCCATGTTACTTCTGCTCCAACCCTCACAAGACACAAAACACTAGAGAGCAATGCACTGCAGAGCTGAAACCAGGGTGGCTGCCGCCCCTGGACACCTGGCACAGCAGAGCACAGGTGTGAGCGGTATACTGACCACAAGGGTGCTTAGTGAACATGTACATCCTCAGTGACAACACAGCTGCAGTCCCTACCTCTTTTCCCCTTAAGTATGGATGGTCATGAACCAGATACCACAAACCAGAGAGAGAAAAATGTGTTCACTAGTTCTCCAATTTTAGGGGAAAAAAATGGAAAAGATTTAATCCTACCTCCCATTGGGTACCATTCTCACTAGTAGCAGCCCTCAGGTCCTGATGCCTGGCTAAGAGCAGAAGGGCCATGAACCTTGTTAAATGAATCATTGCTGGCTGCAGATGGACAGAAAAGTATTCAATCACTAACTCCTCCAGGTTAATCTTGCTCTCAGATGTTTCTATTTAAGATAACATACCTTCCATACTCTCATACTTCTTTCTCTAGAAAAGGAAGAAAAATTTAATAATTACATTAATAGATATTATCTAAATGACTTAAATCCTAAATTACAAGGCCCCAATGAAACAGTGCATACATAGATTCTTTCCAGATTGTTTTCTAGATATTATGTCATCTACACACTGTTTTTCTATATGCTGACAATGAATCATGGACCTATATATTAAAGTTATAGAAGGTGCCTTAGAGATCAGTGTGTTTAGCCTCTGTGATTTTTTTTTTTTCAATCTGGAAAATTGAACCAGAAACAGGCAAACAAATTGTCCAAAGATACCCAGGTAGGTAGTGGCAGAAGCTGGGCTATAATTTTTGAAAATGGTCTTTTGATTATCAACAAGTATATATAATTACCACTTGCTATTTGTAAACCACAGTAAGGGACTTGAAAGGCTATATTAATAGAAAATAATTACTAGAAATTAATAGGAACTTTTAAGGCTCCAGGAAGATAAACTTACTCAATTCACTGTCCAATTGCCATTTTTGTTCTCCCCTAAGAGTTTGCCTTCATGATAAAAATTGCTCTTGGACAGCTTTCTACCCACCTGTGGTTCCAGTATTAGAATTTTAATTCTCCAGTGGAGTATGCAAGGCAGGAGATAGGAGAATTGCTGGAGTATGTTCCTTGAAACCACACAAGGTATTAGTAAAGGGTGTCTGTTGCTCAAATAAACCCTGTGGAATTGGAAAAAGGTTGAGAGTTACTGCTAGAGAACTGTATTTTAACTGACTAAAGGAATCTGATTTAGGAAACCAGAATAAAATATGAAGGTACATGCAAATCAGAGTCTCATTTCTAAAATCTGAGCACATTCTTAAGAACAGTAGCAAAAGTTCCTCACAACCATTCATTTTACTATTAAAGAGCATCAGATAATTCATGCTGTTCTCTTTAGCCTCAGAACAATTTCCACCCAATTTCAATATAAATAGATTTGTACATTTCAGAGAAATGGATGTATTTCTTTCTTGGAAAGTAATTAAAGGATAAGATTTCTATAAGTGTTTCCTAATATTCCAAATTGTGGTTGTATGTTACATTTATGCACAGTTGATGGCCCCTTTATGTAACTTCCTAAGATCTTTTTATTGGGAGTGTCTTGATTCACAGTAAGTATTTAAGTCAACTTCTGGTCAGTTATACTGAAAGTGGTCTTTTAAATGAATAATTTATTATAGTAATGGCTTAAATGGTGAAAAAGCACTATATCTGGAAGAATACTGCCAGGAACTGTTTATGGAAGCACATTCTATGATTTTTCTAATATATTCATTAATATTTATAATTTGAACCAGGCAATAAATGAGGTTGAGAGGACTCTGAGTATTATCTAGCCACACTGGCTGTCCATCATTTCGGCACATGTTCTGCCTCAGGACTTCCACGTATTGTGACTCTGGCCTGGAACCCTGTTCCTCCTCCTTGCGAGGTCCCTTCCCCTTCAGATCTCTGTTGAGATGCCGTTCGAAGTTACCAAAGCCAAAACAGTTTTCGGTGTTGTTTTCTCTGAGTACTTTTCTTTTACAGCGTTTACCATAATTTCATACTGTACATTTGTTCACCTCTACTTAACGAGTCTTAGCGCTGTGTCTGATTCATAGTAGATGTTCAGTAAGTATTTGGTAAAAGAATGCATAACATATAAAGAAAACATGATTTTATATATATAATGAGCACTTCCATGAGCTCTTTATCTTCAGGTGCTGAGATCTGTCCAAGTTTTGTTTGTTTATTTTCACTAGCTCCAGTTGTTATTTATGAATTTTTGTTTACTGCTAGAAAACAGAGCAACGTTCTTCTAAATGTTGGTGGAATTGATACGAGGTCTATGGTGGTGAATAAATTTGACATTCTCATTTTTCCAATTCATTTGAATTACAAATAGTAATTGACCTTATAAATGACACAATGTGTGTGAGATAATTGTGGAGGTTTGGAGGATAAAGATAGTAGTTACAGTTTGAAAAATCTTCTAGGTTAAGTAGAAGTCAGAATATATCAGGGAAATGAAGGAAGGCAATCATACTTCTGTTTTCCTTGCTCAAGGTAAGCAATGTGTACCTGTAAGGATTTTATTAAATGATTGAAATTGAGAGCTGTGGAATGAACATTATTGCTTCTGTCTATCGTCTGTCATTCATTTTTCTAAGTGGACCATGGTTCTGGGTGCTGGAGCAGGTTGTCAGAAGTGCTGGGCATTTGAAAGTAGCACTTAGTAAATGCTCATTGAATGACTATACAAATGAACGAATGGCATGTTTCTTGCCATGGAGGAGCATGCAGCCTGCTGGGGAAGGCAAACCGTTACAGAGATTTTGCTCTAGGCCAAGAGAGGAAGGAGCCTTGGGCTCAGCATGTGACCCAGTGCTGAGCGATGAGAACTGAGGGACATCTGGAAGGTTTCTGGGAAAGGGTTTATATATACATATATATGTATATATTCTGAAAGAAAGAGCACCCTCTTTTTTCAAGGGCTGTCGTCATCTCTGTATGTGATGTCTGGAAATGTGTTGGAGAGTCTTCTAACTGAGGGGAACAGTCAGGTGGGAAAGTTGATTTGCTGAGGATGGTGGTGAAAGTACAGAACCTGCGAAATTAATAATACCAGAGCTGCCCTATCTTTGGGTTTCTGGTTATGCAAGATAATAAATATCTGTAAGTTCTGTGAGGGGAAGCTGTTGGTAAATTTTGCTCACTGGAATATTCTTTATGCCTTAAACAGTTGCTGGCACTATAGTATACACTCAATATTTTATAGTAATTTATTTAGTTTGCAGCCAGAGGTACCTTTTGATGGATTTCGTGGGTTTTAATGGCAAAATAGAGGAAGAAATATTTGTATAAACATGTTAATCTTTAAATGTGGTAAATGAGTCTGTTCATTAGATTTAGCCATTTTCTGGTACTTAGGTTTGGGTAACATTCTGTTACCACAGAGGTTAAAATCATCTTGATACATTGATGAAGATAAGAATCTAAAATTCACATTCCCCAAATCAGGCACCAGAATATTAAAGCAGCCTATAGTGGGACAAGGCAGGATGATTTCATCTTAGGTGAAAACACAATGAGAATAATGAGAAAATAGTGTTATTGTACTTATTTATATATTGAAACCTTCCCATTATATTTAAGCTCTAGTCTGTTGTTCACATGTACAAAAGAACTTAAAATTCACTTATGTGCGTTTACCTCTGCATGTTTGGAAACTTTAATACTCCATTTTTCTGAATATTGTTAGTTATGCGGGATAAGCAGCTTGTTCAGTCGTTCTTTGTGGAAGAAACGCTCCAGGATCCCCTGTAGGCTTGGACATGATGCTCTGGACCACCCCAGCCTTAGAGTCAGTTCTGAGAACTTTACTTGGAGTCCTAAAATTTCAGATTATGTCAAAGAGATCATCATCTATAACAAGAACTGTTAAATAAAGAACAAAGGTTTCCTTGTCTCAGGCCATATCTTAAAGGAATTTATTGAAGAGTGAAAAGTACCCTAATAAATATTCACCAATGAACTTTGATGGTTATGAGCTATATTCAAGCTGTGGGGAATTCATAATAACGGAATTTCCTTTTGTTCTGATTTGCCTTGTATAGGCTACCAGAAATTTACTTTTTAAATGTTCAGTTAGCAATTCATAGTTTCCTCTGCCTAATTCCATATCTTCTAACTGGAACTTCATTTGCATTTCTGCTACTCTGACTTCAAGGAGATACCAGTTTTACTTGTACATTAAGTTGGATTACAGGGAGGTGGAAAACTTTTAGGTGTGTGATTTGGTACTGACTTTTCTTATACTGTTTTCAAAAAGGTCACTTAGCTAGTATTTTTGATGCATTTCCCTACACATTGTATGATATCTGTAACTGAATCTTTAATTCCCTTGTTATAACAGAGAATTTCTTGAGTCTTTACTACAGCTTCACCATCCTCATATTATGCTTTTACAGCAATTCCCTAGAGTCATGAAGGTGAAGGATGAAGTTTATAATGGTGCTGAATACCAAACTGTTGCTTGATTTATTCAGGAAGGTTGTTATATACTGGGATCAAGTGACAGCTTAAAAGCTAGTATAATTCATCGTCATCAGCTAATTTTCACTGGGTGTCCGCTGGGGGCTGAACATTGTACAAGGCTCTTTGGCAGCAGGTATGCGCCTGGTAAGGTTGATGGAACTCTAAGACAGAATCTTGTCCTTGAGGCACACTCCATGTAATCAAAGGCAAGTCAGTAAATGCCCAGTATTATCAAGCTCTGTGTACAAGATGTATGAAACTAAAAGTACTTTATTTCTGAAGGGTTCTTTTTAGTAAACTGGGGTTCTGCTGTCATTAATATCTATACTGACACAAGAAGAAAGGGTGATGTTGGATGGGCCAAGAATAGGTCTCTACTATGGTCCAGTCCTTGGCTGACTGGCACACATTTATGTATGTGTGTACATAGAAAGACTCTTTGTTCCCACACATGTAATTTCAAAATAATTTCTAATGAGATCCAGTTATCCTCAGGCACACATGTGTGTATTCTGCCTCTCCCTAATGGAAGATAAACTCACATCCAGATGAGGCACCTAGAGCTAGTGTCTTGTGGTCATTGTTCCACAGACCTCTGGGTGGTTTATTCCTCCTCTGAAATGATTCAGAAATCTGATCTTGATCAAATTAGGATGTAGCTCCTGATGATCTTGCAGCTTAGGTTTTAAAACCTATCTGATTGTATAATGGTGAAGGAAGTGTAGGATAGCTGCAGTGTAAACTCTCAAGTACAGTACTGGTCTAGGGAATACCTATCCCCTGGCTAGGGATGGGACAGAAGATGATGTGGCCAGGGACTGTCATAAGCCTCTTTTTATTGCATTTCTTCCCTGATCTTGGCCCGGGATCTGTGTCCAGTGGGTATGTATAACCCCAGGATCGTCTGCTGAGATTTCTCTTGTTGGGTGTCCTTCATGGCCGCATGTGGGAAGCGTGTAGGGAGGATTCCCTTGCAGGGGCCTTAGCACTTATTTTCCTGTTGGTAACAAGGACTTAGATTCAGGGATTTCCCTAGGGGAGAACCATCACAAGCCTTTATTTGCTAGAGTAGGAATTTTTCTAGCCATACAATTTCTTTAACATCTTTGTTAGTTGCTTATCACTATCCCTTTTTTGGAGGTGGTGACTTCATTTTCCGGTAACTGGCACCAAAAGTTGCATCAAATAATGATCTTTGACTCTGGTTCTTTGCCTTGCCACAGTTGTTTTTGAGCTCTGGGCTTCCTCTATCTCTTTTGTCTCAATTTAATGGCTTCCTGTCACTAGAACTACTTCTGTGGGTTGTGAGGCTTGACCCTGGCGCTGCCCCTTCCCCAGGCTGTGTCCCTTGTGAGTGAGTTACACGAACTACTGATGGGCAGTGAGTGGCAGAAGCACTTGAGAGCCTGGGGTTTCAGGTTTCCACAGTTCTTGCTTCTCCCGAATATGCCTTATTCCATTTTCCTGCACTTCATGTTTACCTAATCAGCACACTAAATTTAGACTGAACAAGTAATTTGGCTGCTGAAGGTCAGCTAACATGTATGCGTATCTGAACTTTAGTGGTCCCACATCACTGACTACCAGGGCTGTTGCTTATGGCTGTACATCTGTGAATTGCACAAACACAAGTGGGATGCCAGAATCTAGCCCTTGCTCTCCTTACCAAGGCTTGCACTCAGGAGGGAAGGTGTTTTGAAATTTGCGCAGAGGGGAGCCTTTTTTGATGTACACAATGGTGAACTTATTTGTGTGTTGCTGGCTCCAGTTGTATTGCTTGCAGGTGAACGTAGCTGTCTTCAGTAAAGCTGCATGCTTTTTCCAGTTGGCTTTTACCTCAGCTAGTTGGAATGGAGTTTGCGATTTTATTGTAGCAGCTATTGAAAGCCGTAAAAAGGCCAATATCTGAATAGTTTTCTGCAAAGTGGCCTGAAGCTCCAGGCCTCAGTGTGCACAGGATCAGTTCTGAGCCCCAAGAACTGATGGCAGTTTAACTACTTTGCTACTGTTTCAAGTGAATACTTACAAAATGAATATTAATAATAGATTTATCTTTGCCTATAAACCTATATTGTGAAACATTCTCAAGGTCAAAGAAATGTCTAACTGATGGTCTGCAGGCTGAGGTGTGAGTAGTAGCCCCTGCACTTCTTGTCTTGCTGTTGCTTTGAGAGTTCTGAGGAAAGCTTGCATTTGCTGAGACTTAACACAGTAACACAAGGGCTTTGCAAGCTTCTGCTTGTCCACTGATTCTTTAAATAGTGAAAGAAACAACTTCTATACCTTTAAAAAACACAACGGATGTATTTGTTCTGAATGAGCCTATTATTACATATTAGAAAACCCAGGAGTGATTCTTCAAAAGAACATGAAGGCATTAATTCCTTGTAAAGTTATCATATTATAAAAATTTCAGTATGGAAAACACATTTTCAGAAGATTGTGCCCTCGTATTATCTTTTCATTGAATAAATATGTTTTCTGTCATACAAAAAAACACGGCTTAGGTTATTTATTTTGTATTAACTATAAGCACATATGCCTTTAGATGTATTTATTATACAATTACAAGTGATTACTAGCAGAGGTTACATTATCAGTTGGACCAAATGATGGAAATATCTATTGAGTCAAAGAACAAAGGGGTCCCACAACAGAGATCCCATCTTCACTATTTCACTATGGGATTATATGAGAGGACAGTATGTTCTTTAGTATATAAATAAAGCTTGTAGACAGTAAAAAAACAAACAAACAAACAAACAAACAAACAAACTTGAAATGCTAACTTAAAATATTCTCTTGTCAAATATATGAGTTCTGGGCTCATATTTTCCAGGTACGTTAACTAGAAACACTGATGTGTAAAAGCTGGCACAAACTAGCCAAATTTATCATGCAGTTGAGGATTAAAAGCAATCATTAGAGACAAACTATACTTGGAAGGGATACAAAAAAATTTTTTTTTGTTACTCATCGGTTTGCTGTCTGGGGACTTTTCAGTAATACTTAAAAAAGTCCATTGCTTTCCTTAATAATCTGTATTTTTAAATTTATTTTTCTATCAAGTTGTAATTATTCTGAAAAATAAAAGGTAGTATTTGTGTATTTATTTGAAACCTATTTATTTACAAAAAGGTCTTGGGATGGTTTATGGAAAAAAAAAAACATCCCTAGTAACAGAATAAAAAATAAAAGCCAAATAGTAAAATCAGAAAGAAATAGAAGGAAAATTATGTAATAGGAAAAATAATAGTATAGAACTGGGAAGTTAAGTCTCTCCATACCCATGAAAATCTATTTTTTCTCATTTTCCCAATGAAGGGCCCAAGGCCCAGTAGATGAAGAAATTTTCTCAGGCTCACGGAACTAGGAGATACTGGCTCTAGAATTCAAACCCTGGGGGGCCTTGCTCAAAACCTATGCACTCCCTACCATCTGCTGTTGCCAGTAGCGTTTGAGGAGAACAATAGTAGTGGTGCACAGATTGTTCCTGATACAAAGGTCATCAACTTCCTGGATCCCTGCTTCCTGGGACTGTCTGATTTTAAAACTAAAAGTTTTGCATCCCAGCACCTCCATCAGTCTTGAGCAAACCAGGATTGGTTGGTCACCCTACCTAATTTACTCCCGGCTGTGGTTAGGAGAAAAATTTGACATATTATATGATTGTCTTCAAATGGCAGAGTAAGGTTGAGATACTTTTGCTACAAAACTCCTTGATGCATTATTTTCCCTCAGTAATAATCAGGTCCTGCATTGTCAAGCTGAATTGTTGCTTTCTAAGATTCACCACAGGCTGTGGATTTGGCAGTGGTCTTTCTACTGCTACTAATACATTCTTGTATCTCTCTTTCTAGTGAAATGTAGTATCTTTGGGATCATTTGGGCTAGGGGCAGTTTATGTATGTTCTATGTATATATACTGTACCTAGGTGTTAATAGGCCTTGATAGAAGCTATTAATGCTTTATAACAATGAGTCCCGCATTAATCCTATGGCTAAATAAAAGCTTATTTCTAAATAAGAGTACAAGATGGGCATTCCAGGTCAGTGAGGGGCTGTCCTCCCTGCCACCTTGCAGACTGCTTCTATTTGGATTCTCCAGCATCCCTGAAGGTATTTGTATTTCCCTCAGCTGTGCACAGAGCTGGGTTGCTGGCGAGTACAAGAAAGCACGTAGAGAGAGGACACACCCAACCAAGTCTTAGGCCTAGGCCTAGAAGAGGCAGAAATAATTTCTGTGAACATGGAAACATGGCAGAACTGGACTGCAAGGAAAGCTGGGAAATGGATTGGCCAAGTGCTCAGGACAATGAGGAGAATGGATTTGGTAAAGCTAAGAATTGTCCTCTTCCAAGCTCTACATAAATATGTTTAAGTACTTTCTCAACATTCCTTATCAAATGGAGAAAAATGATTCATTCTCCAAATAGCCTCTAAAGTTTTATTCCTTTTTTTTTTGTAAAGAAGTACCTCCAACCCCTGTCACTTGGTGATTCATTTTGTGATCATTAAAACTGAGTTACTGCTTAAAACGCTGTTAGATGGCAATACCAGCATAAGACAGTCCCTCCACCTGTGAATTCCCAGTCATGTGGTCAAAGAATTTGGGATTCTCCGATTGATCAATGTTCAAAAAAAGTCACAATTCCAAAATACATTTCAATATGTTAATATAGATTGAAAAATGAAGATGGGAATATGTGATGAAAAAGTTCAGAGGCTCAAGAGGAAAACAGAAAATTTCAGGAGGCCTTTGGAGAACTAACAGTGAGGTGGAAATGTCAGGAGCTTCCAGATGGTGTGTTAGGATGCGAGGTCCTTCCAGGGTCTGCACGCTGAGAAAGGCTCACCTCAGCTGATGAACAGGGTTGGCCATCAGCACATTTGCCTTAGTAGATTTTAGCCTAAATCTACATTATAACAATAAATACAGTGATATAGTTCTATCGTATTGTGCATATTGAAGTACCTTTTAAAACCGTTATTGTACATAGATGCAAGTTATATGTATATATAATAAGACACTATTTTGCCTTACATATATACACACACACACACACACACACACACACACACACATAAAATCTCTACCATTTTCATGTGTATATATGCATACTTGTGTGCCTCTCTGTGTCACACTGACCATGGTTGTCACATAGCACAGAGCACCCCATAAAAGCTTTGTTACCTATCTCTGGGGAGAGTAATTTCAGTTTATACAAGTCATTTCCCCCCTTCCATATTTTATTTTGATCATTTTGTTATTGACAATTTTAAATCCTAAGCATTAACTTTTTGTTTTTATTTTTTCGTATGTGTACACCACCATGTAAACTGACTAAAGGGCATGAGGATTCTTTGGTAATTTTATTAAATCTGACTTGTGTAAAGAGACCAGTGACTGAAGATGATTTGCACATGCTAATAGATTATATGCTATAGCAAAATGTTGCCTTATGTTGCTACTCCAGCAGCCGCAGTTTCAAGTGTAGTTATTACTGGCTACAATATCACCCAGCTTTTTAAAAAAATTTATCAAAAGAAGTTCATGCTATTGACTCATTACTCCCATATTTGTTATTCTTATTGAAAATCACTAGATATAATTCTGTTGGTTTCCTTCCTGACTGAAAACATTTGAGCCTAGGAAGTATGGTATTTCTTAAGACATTTGTAACTATTCATCATGGATATTAAAATTATAATCATGCTGCATTGTGTAAGCAATGGTTTACAAAAAAATTCTTTACACATCTGGTAAGCGGGTGACCCTATCCAAGTTTGACAATGCTGAGTGTTCATATAACTGGTATTTGAAATTTTGATGTGTATTGCATTCGTTACTGAATATCAAGAATACATTTTTTCCTCGTATAGTGTAAGTTTAAAATGGGGTCTTTTGTAGAAGCACCCATCCTGTTTAGAATGATATAAGAGATGCTGAATGTTCACATATCAAACAAAATGCCAGTTTTCTGTAGAAAAGAGGTGTCAAAAAGTTTCTTTGTACCTTTAACGCATGTGATTATGTAGTACAAAATGCAGAGTTTGTAAAATTTCTTGAATATACAGGCAAAAAAATGAATAATTCAAAACAACTCATAAGTTCTACATTCTATTGTCCCTTTATAACACAGGCAGAAGATAGCAGTGTGCTCCCAATAGAGCTGAATTTGCACAAGTTACACCTCTGAAAATGCCAGATGGTCTATGGTCTACTTTTGAGAGCTGTCACATATGTAAAGATTTGAAAAAAGAAAGACAGCTGAATGAGAGCAGTGGATCATTAAAGGGAGAGTGAGGGTCCCTAGGCATCACTTGTGTTTTAAGAAGCACTGTGTCGTTCCATATTAGTGTGGTTTTTTTTTTAAAGCCATACACAACTTTTACACAATGAGGAAAAGAAATCTGTTTAAAGTCAAGTAGTTATGGCTTAGTTAGTCAGACATTTTGTTCTTGTTTGAGAATAAAATTGTGTGTCTGACTTGGTTTTAGTTTTAAATTTACTAGAAGATTCAAGTCACACCCATGAAAGTTATCAGTGAAGTTAAAATAAATGTCTATTAAGATAACTAATATATCTAAGGTTTATCCAGGTTTGATTTGACTTAGATACTGCATGTATCTGACAAAAACCATTAAACTAAGAATTGTTTTCATGTTAAAAAAATTGGAGTGAAGGGATAATACTTGGTTACCTGATCATAGAATGAACTATAGTAAAAACAATTAGGTGACAGTGAAACAAAAATGAATGTACTATCATTTTTCTACCAACAGAAATAGATATCATTTTGAAGACTGAAATGTAGAGAAATCATTAAGGATATGTATGACTGTCACTTCAGCCATAGCCAGTAATTTGCAAATTGTCAATTTTGATAGTAGAAAGAGGTCAAATCTGTCAGTTTTAGAATTTGGTGGGAAGACAGTTACCTTTTACCACCTTTATTTTTATTTATTGGGAATATTTAACCATTACATGTAATTTTAAATTTATATTGGATTATGGAAATTGATAGAACATTTTTGGTAAGAAGTCTCCCTAGCCTTGGTCAATGACGTTTCAACTTAACCAAACTCTCAGACTGCTTGAATTATTCTTTTCAGAGACAAGATGGCCCAGAACATTCCATTTATTTGGTGAGATTACTGGAAAGTGCTCTGAGAAGAAGGCCAAATTAGGTTTAACTGCCTTTCTTTGGCATCCCTTTAAATACATATGCATAACTAGCTTTATGTTCAATAGCAGTCTAGGATGTCATTCTAGTTGCTACGAGAAGTTAGAGGAGCAGCAAATTAATCTCTAGATCAAATGATGGCACGCCCATAAAAAATAGATCTCCTTCTGCAGATGCCTTGATTGTTGATCTCAGCTATGAGAAGGGCATATATTCTGCTAAACAGAGAAGTAAGCTTTTCTTCTTGTCGGAAGTAAGGAGAAAAGGAAAATATTTTGATACATTTTACAACCAGTACATTCTCCCTTGTTTATCACTCAAGAACTGAAAAACTGTAAAGGGAGTTCCTGTATTTGTTTTATAAATCCGGTATAAATGTTAATGACTTGGTATGAAAGCATGCTTCAGTTTGTTAAGTATAAAAACGAATCTCTTTTCTTGAAATACGTACATTCGTGAGTAGGATATTTTGATATGCTAAGATGTTAGCATGTGTAAACAAGAACAGAAGTAAAGAACTTATGCTAAAGACTTACTCAAATGCAAATGATCTTCTTTGTCAAAAATCTGTACCAAGTCTTAGCTGGTCCCCAGATCACAGGTAATCAGTCCCTCTTAGACATTACCAGTGCCATGTATAATTATTACAGCTTTGCATGAAATACTTTTTCTAAGTTGAAGAGTTCTTAGTATTCAGATTTCATTTACATTTCATAACTGTTAATAATGATAAATAGAAAAGGAGTCTAATTAGAACAGCAGCTTTGATTTTGAAATTCCAGGAAATTATAGTAAAATTTTGACAGTGAGTGGTTTTTGTTGTTTCTCTTTTGTTTACTGAAATGCTATGATAGCTTTGCTTAGGAGTTACACAGTCAAGGCAAATACTGATTTTAACAACCTCATTACTTAACCAGTGTAAACAGATACCATTTGGGGGGAGATCAATGCTCATAGCTGCAAAAACCAGAATCCATTTTGGCTAATTTAAATAGAAAACAAATCTACTGGCAGTATATAGACTCCCCGAAAAGTTAGCCAAAGATCTTGCCCATCCATTCAATGGTACTTCTCTAATGAAAACCCCACTGCGGCAGTATTAGCCCACTGGTCTGCTAGGAAGTGGACACCAGACACTGCACCCTGCTGCCAAAACCAATAAATTCTTTCTTCACTATTTGTGCTGAAATGCTCCATCTCCCCAGTGTGGCTGCCATCTAGCATTGGTCACTTCTGCACTTAAGTCATATTTCTGCTTGGTAGAACTTAGGTCACATACCTGCCCCCTACCTGAAGAGGAGTCTAGGGATGGGACAGAGGAACTTCAGATTTTGTGAGGGTGTTCAGAAACGCTAGGCAACCCAAATAATGGATAGTCATCCTGCTTGTTTTATGGTTCATTGTCCAAAGAATCAAATTAGTTTGTCCTTCCTTGTGTCATGCTATTAAAATAGTCTCTTGTATTTTGCTTTTAAACTAAAGTTTTGCTTTTCATACACAGGCATTGAGTATATCTGGAATATATTTGTATGAGATACACATGCACTTATATGTGCATGCACATGCATATTTGGAATTTTCTCTGCTATTCCATTGACTTTTGTCTTTGTCTGGACCAATGCCATACTATTTTAGTTACTGTAGTTTTTTTTGTGTGTGTGTGTGTTTGTAATAGTGTATTTTTTTAATAATTTCTTTTATTATCATTAATATACAATTACATGTGCAATATTACGGTTATTAAACTACCCCTTCATCAGGTGCCCCCCACCAACCCCATTACAGTCACTGTCCATCAGCGTAGTGAGATGCTATAGAATCACTACTTGTCTTCTCTGAGTTGTACTGCCCTCCCCGTGCCCCCACAGCATTACATCTGCTAATCGTGATGCGCCTTTTTCCCTCTTATCCCTCCTTCCCGCCCATTTTCCCCAGTCCCTTTCCCTTTGGTAACTATTAGTCCGTTCTTGGGTTCTGTGAGTCTGCTACTGTTTTGTTCCTTCAGTATTTTTTCTTTGTTCTTATACTCCACATATGAGTGAAATCATTTGATACTTGTCTTTTTCGGCTTGGCTTATTTCACTGAGCATAATACCCTCTAGCTCCATCCATGTTGTTGCAAATGGTAGGATTTGTTTTCTTCTTATGGCTGAATAATATTCCATTGTGTACATGTACCACATCTTCTTTATCCATTCATCTACTGATGGACACTTAGGTTGCTTCCATTTCTTGGCTATTGTAAATAGTGCTGCAATAAACATAGGGGTGCATCTGTCCTTTACAAATTGGGCTGCTGCATTCTTAGGGTAAATTCCTAGGAGTGGAATTCCTGGGTCAAATGGTATTTCTATTTTGAGTTTTTTGAGGAACCTCTGTACTGCTTTCCACAATGGTTGAACTAATTTGCATTCCCACCAGCAGTGTAGGAGGGTTCCCTTTTCTCCACATCCTCGCCAACATTTGTTGTTGTTTGTGTTTTGGATGTTGGCCATCCTCACTGGTGTGAGGTGATATCTCATTGTGGTTTTAATCTGCATTTCTCTGATGATTAGCAATGTGGAGCATCTTTTCATGTGCCTGTTGGCCATCTGAATTTCTTCTTTGGAGAAGTGTCTATTCATGGCCTCTGCCCATTTCTTAATTGGATTATTTGCTTTCTATTTGTTAAGGTGCATAAGTTCTTTATATATTTTGGATGTCAACCCTTTATCAGATACGTTTTTTATGAATATATTCTCCCATACTGTAGGATGTCTTTTTGTTCTATTGATGGTGTCCTTTGCTGTACAGAAGCTTTGCAGCTTGGTATAGTCCCACTTGTTCATTTTTGCTTTTGTTTCCCTTGCCCGGGGAGATATGTTCATGAAGAAGTTGCTCATGTTTATGTCCAAGAGATTTTTGCCTATGTTTTTTTCTAAGAGTTTTATGGTTTCATGACTTACATTCAGGTCTTTGATCCACCTTGAGTTTACCTTTGTGTATGGGGCTAGACAGTAGTCCAGTTTCATTCTCTTACATGTAGCTGTCCAGTTTTTCCAACACCAGCTGCTGAAGAGGCTGTCATCTCCCATTGTATATCCAAGGCACTTTTATCAAATATTAATTGACTGTATATGTTTGGGTTAATGTTTGGATTTTCTATTCTGTTCCACTGGTCTGTGGGTCTGTTTTTGTGCCAATACCAAATTGTCTTGATTACTGTGGCTTTGTAGTAGAGCTTGAAGTCAGGGAGTGTAATTCCCCCTGTTTTATTCCTCCTTCTCATGATTGATTTGGCTATTCGGGGTCTTTTGTGGTTCCATATGAATTTTAGAATTATTTGTTCCAGTTCATTGAAGAAAGCTGTTGGTAGTTTGATAGGGATTGCATTGAATCTGTAGATTGCTTTAGGTAGTATAGCCATTTTGACAATATTTATTCTTCCTAGCCAAGAGCATGGGATGCATTTCCATTTGTTAGTGTCCTCTTTAATTTCTCTTAGGAGTGTCTTGTAGTTTTCAGAGTACAGGTCTTTCACTTCCTTCGTTAGGTTTATTCCTAGGTATTTTATTCTTTTTGATGCAATTGTGAATGGAATTGTTTTTCTGATTTCTCTTTCTGTTAGTTCATCATTAGTGTATAGGAAAGCAACAGATTTCTGTGTGTTAATTTTGTATCCTGCAACTTTGCTGAATTCAGATATTAGTTCTAGTAGTTTTGGAATGGAATCTTTAGGGTTTTTATGTACAGTATCATGTCATCTGCAAATAGTGACAATTTGACTTCTTCTTTACCAATCTGGATGCCTTGTATGTCTTTGTTTTGTCTGATTGCTGTGGCTAGGACCTCCAGTACTATGTTGAATAACAGTGGAGAGAGTGGGCATCCCTGTCTTGTTCCCGATCCTAGATGAAAAGCTTTCAGTGTCTCGCCGTTAAGTATGATGTTAGCTGTGGGTTTGTCATATATAGCCTTTATGATGTTGAGGTACTTGCCGTCTATTCCCATTTTGTTGAGAGTTTTAATCAGGAATGGATGCTGAATTTTGTCAAATGCTTTTTCAGCATCTATGGAGATGATCATGTGGTTTTTCTTCTTTTTGTTGATGTGGTGGATGATGTTGATGGATTTTCGAATGTTGTACCATCCTTGCATCCCTGGGATGAATCCCACTTGATCATGGTGTATGATCCTCTTGATGTATTTTTGAATTCGGTTTGCTAATATTTTGTTGAGTATTTTTGCATCTACGTTCATCAGGGATATTGGTCTGTAATTTTCTTTTTTGGTGAGGTCTTTGCCCGGTTTTGGTATTAGAGTGATGCTGGCTTCATAGAATGAGTTTGGAAGTATTCCCTCCTCTTCTATTTTTTGGAAAACTTTAAGGAGAATGGGTGTTATTTCTTCTCTATATGTCTGGTAGAATTCAGAGGTGAACCCATCAGGCCCGGGCGTTTTGTTCTTGGGTAGTTTTTTGATTACCAATTCGATTTCGTCGCTGGTGATTGGTCTGTTTAGTTTTTCTGTTTCTTGCTTGGTCAGTCTTGGAAGGTTGTATTTTTCTAAGAAGTTGTCCATTTCTTCTATGTTTTCCAGCTTGTTAGCATATAGATTCTCATAATATTCTCTTATGATTCTTTGTATTTCTGTGGGGTCCGTCGTGATTTTTCCTTTCTCATTTCTGATTGTGTTTATGTGTGTAGATTCTCTTTTTCTCTTAATGAGTCTGGCTAGGGGTTTATCTATTTTGTTTATTTTTTCAAAGAACCAGCTCTTGGTTTTATTGATTTTTTCTATTGTTTTATTCTTCTCAATTTTATTTATTTCTTCTCTAATCTTTATTATGTCCCTCCTTCTGGTGACTTTGGGCCTCATTTGTTCTTCTTTTTCCAATTTCAGTAATTGTGTCTTTAGACTATTCATTTGGGAATGTTCTTCCTTCTTTAAATAGGCCTGGATTGCAATATACTTTCCTCTTAGAACTGCCTTTGCTGCGTCCCACAGAAGTTGTGGCTTTGTGTTGTTGTTGTCATTAGTCTCCATATATTCTTTGATTTCTGTTTTGATTTGGTCGTTAACCCATTGATTAATTAGGAGAGTGTTGTTAAGTCTCCATGTATTTGTGAGCCTTTTTGATTTCTTTCTAAAATTTATTTCTAGTTTTATACCTTGGTGATCTGAGAAGTTGGTTGGTAGGATTTCAATATTTTTGAAATTACTGAGGTTCTTTTTGTGGCCTAGTATGTGGTCTATTCTGGAAAATGTTCCATGTGCACTTGAGAAGAATGTGTATCCTGTTGCTTTTGGGTGTAGAGTTCTGTAGATGTCTGTTAGGTCCATCTGTTCTAGTGTGTTGTTCAGTGCCTCTGTGTCTTTACTTATTTTCTGTCTGGTTGATCTGTCCTCTGGAGTGAGTGGTGTGTTGAAGTCTCCTAAGATGAATGCATTGCTGTCTATTTCCTCCTTTAATTCTGTTAGTATTTGTCTCACATATGCTGGCGCTCCTGTGTTGGGTGCATATATATTTATAATGGTTATATCTTCTTGTTGGACTGACCCCTTTATCATTATGTAATGTCCTTCTTTATCTTTTGCTACTTTCTTCGTTTTGAAGTCTATTTTGTCTGATACAAGTACTGCAACACCTGCTTTTTTCTCTTTGTTGTTTGCATGAAATATCTTTTTCCATCCCTTCACTTTTAGTCTGTGTATATCTTTGGATTTGAGGTGAGTTTCTTGTAGGCAGCATATAGATGGGTCTTGCTTTTTTATCCATTCTGCTACTCTGTGTCTTTTGATTGGTGCATTCAGTCCATTTACATTTAGGGTGATTATTGATAGATATGTACTTATTGCCATTGCTGGCTTTAGATTCGTGGTTACCAAGGGTTCAAGGGTTGCTTCTTTACTAGCTAACAATCTAACTAACTTTCTTGTTAAGTTATTGTAAACACAGTCTGATGCTTCTTTATTTCTCTCCCTTCTTATTCCTCCTCCTCCATTCTTTCTATACTAGGTGTTTTATTCTTTGCCTTTAGTTAGTATTTGGATGGTCTGCTTTCTTTGCTATGATTTTATTTTCTCTGGTGACATCTTTTTAGCCTTAGGTGTGCTTCCATCTAGAGCAGTCCATTTAAGATATCCTGTAGTGGTGGTTTATGAGAGGCAAACTCTCTCAACTTTCGTTTGTCTGGAAATTGTTTAATCCCTCCATCATATTTAAATGATAATCGTGCTGGATACAATATTCTTGGTTCGAGGCCCTTCTGTTTCATAACGTTAAATATATCATGCCATTCTCTTCTGGCCTGTAAGGTTTCTGTTGAGAAGTCTGATGATAGTCTGATGGGTTTTCCTTTGTAGGTGACCTTTTTTCTCTCTCTAGCTGCCTTTAATACCCTGTCTTTATCTTTGATCTTTGCCATCTTAATTATTATGTGTCTTGGTGTTGTCTTCCTTGGGTTCCTTGTGTTGGGAGATCTATGAGCTTCAGTGGACTGCGAGACTACTTCCTTCCCCAGCGTGGGAAAGTTTTCACCAATTATTTCTTCAAAGACACTTTCCATCCCTTTTTCTCTCTCTTCTTCCTCTGGTACTCCTATAGTGCGAATATTGTTCCGTTTGGATTGGTCACACAGTTCTCTTAATATTCTTTCATTCCTAGAAATCCTTTTATCTCTCTCTGCCTCAGCTGCTCTGTACTCCTGTTCTCTGTTTTCTATTCCATTAACAGTCTCTTGCATCTCATCCATTCTGCTGTTAAGCCCGTCGATCGCTTGTCTGATTTCTGTATTGTCTTTCCTCAGTTCCCTCACTTCCTCCCTCAGCTCTTGCACATTTCTCTGTAGGTCCATCAGCATGGTTATGACTTTTATTCTGAATTCTTTTTCAGGGAGGCTGTGCATTTCCATCCCTTCAGACTCCCTCTCTGGGGTTGTCTGGTTGATTTTGGTCTGAACCATATTCCTCTGTCTTTTCATGGCTATAGAATTGGTCACTGATAGTTGCCACGTATGTCAGCTGGGCTCTTTAAGACCGCCTCTTGGGGTGCCGAGTGCTCTCAGGTGTAGCTGCCCGCTGTGCGCTTTCCTGTGTATTCTCGTCTCTCTTTTAGGAATAGATGTATCTGCTGTGTTTTCGTAGATAAATATAGTGTTGGGAGGAGATTTCTGCCTCCCTGCTCACACCGCCATCTTCCTGAAGTCCTCCAAGATGATCTTACCAGCTGTCTGTCTTGGTGAAGGAACAGGAAGTCATTGGGGTGCTGGCAATGTTCTATTTTTAGATCAGGACGTTGGGTGCACAAGGGCTTGCCCAAGATGATCTGGATTTTTCTCCCGGTAGTAGGTCAAGCATTGGAATCACGTCTACATCCCCAGCCAGCAGGTCTATAATCCACTTCCTTCTCTTGTCTCCACCTAGTTACTGTAGTTTTAAAATAGACTTTATATCTAATAAGTTTCTCAACCCTCTTTTTCTTCCTTAAAATTTCCTTAGTGATTCTTTAAGTTTCCTTATAAATTTTTATATCAGCTTTTTAAGTTCTATAAACAAGCCTGTTGGAAATTTTATGGGAATTACACTAAACAAATAAATTGGGTAGAATTAACATATTACCAAAATTTATACGCCTTCCATTTATTAGGGTTTTCTTTTATGGCCTACAGTAATGTTTGTAATTTTTGCCCTAAAATTTCTCTCCAGTTTTTCTAGCTTAATTCTTAGATACTTACAGTGTTAGCTGTTGGCTTGTTTGTTATTGTGACTATTTTTTCTTTTATATTTGCTATTTGGTTATCATTGGCATAGGGAAATTTTATTGATTTTAATCTGGTTGATTCTGTATATGTCTTGCAAAATTATTAGATTTTCATGATTAATAGCTACTTGGATTTCCCCTAAACATTCAAATTATGTATTCATCTCAAATTTTAGTTTTTATTTCTCTTTCACGTTTATTGATTTTGCCAGAATCTCCATTATAATGCTGCTTAAGAGGGATAAAGATGGGCATTCTTTCCTTGGTCTTGACCTAAATGGGAGCTCTTTTAAAGGGTTGACATTTCATTTTGGTAGATGTGTTTTATCAAATTAAGAAAGTGTTCTTTTATTCCTATCTTTTTGTAAATGGTTTATTTAAGAATCAAAATCTAAGGTTTTATTTAGGATTTAAAATGGAATTAAAAAGAAACACAACTATATTTCTTTATATACTTTTCAGCTTTGATACCTGAATTTATTGTTTTTTTATCTCAAAAATAATTGAGTAGTTTGTCATTATCAGGGATATTGAGATAATATTGCTGTGTCTCTAGCACCCAAAAGAGGACCTGGTACATAGAAAATTACTATTTGCTGCTGAATGAGTATTGAATTACTTTTTCAAATTTCCAACTTAAATTTTCTTTAAAAATAAAAAAATTCTCTTTTCTTTTTATATCCCTATGTAAAGTCACCTTAGATGACACCCTTCTGATTTTCACTTTTAATAATTATGCTTTCTCTATTTTTATGTTATGTTTATTATTTGTTATATGGTATGTTAATATGTCCATGTTTATTAATAGCCTTTTTTTTCCTCTCCATTTTTTGTATCATGGGTAAAATCCAAAACTGTCTGTTACTGAATGTAGTTTATTTTCAAATATTAATTTCTTTTTTAACTGGATAAACTTTTCCTGTTGTTTAAACTTAGCCCAACCTCAGCGCTTGCCCCAGCTTCAATTGTCAGCACAGGAACCAAGTGAGGAGGAAATAGTCAAGATAAATAACGGCCACACAAGTCTGAGCAATGGAAATGGAATTCACCATGGAGCCAAACATGTATCTGCAGATAATCGAAGACTTTCAGCACCTGTTACTCAAAAAATGCATAGAAAACTTCAGTCCAGCTTGTCTGTAAACAGCGATATCAGTAAGAAGAGTAAAGTAAATGCTGTCTTTTCCCAAAAGACAAGCTCTTCACCTGAAGGTAAGTTTGAGATCTATGCATATTTTATTTGACCATATGTAAAATCATATGCACTAGTAATTTTTTGATCAAGCAAATATAAATGAAGAATCTTCCTTATTCAGACAAACAAGAATTTTGGTGAAGTGTGACTTCCCCAAAGGAAAGAAAACACAGGCTAGGAAAGGAAGCGTTGGCAGCCAACATCCTGCTTTAGATTACTGTCTTCTAGAGTGAATAGTTATTACTTTAAATATAATTGCTATACTTATTTTTTAATACATTCAAAAATATGAATGCAACATTTTGGTGGCTTATGAATATATGTATTTTTTTCTCTCCCTGTTTTGTTACTCTATGGTTCAGAGATAAGATTGTTTTTTTCTTATAAATCAGCTCCTAAATTTGCAAAACTGAAATGGGAAATTGGCAATTTTCATGCTTTTGCCAGGGAGTAGGCCAGGTGATCTCTGTTGCTTGACTGACCAGCATCTTCCAGCCACCAGTGTGGTCACCACAACTATCACCTCTCCAGTTCCGCCTCATCCTGCCCTTCCTTACCTGGTCAAAGTCCGATTACGAACTATAACACAAACCCATCTGATGACGGTGGTTTACGACCTACAGGCTCCTTTTATAAACATGGCTTGCTGTATTACATTAAAAAAAGAATCGCCTCCTCCATGTTTTAAGGTCCCACATTTCTCCCAGCATACCCGTGTTCCTCTGCTCTTCTCTTTCTCCTCCTTTAGCAGTTCTTGGGCATCAAAAACCTCACGTCTATTTCATATATATATATATATATATGTATGTATGTATTAATTTCTCTGGTTCTGAAATATAACTGATATTTTTTCCTATTCCCCTTATCTTTCTATTTTAATGACCATGAAATCTTAAATAAGGGAAATTCTGTGAATGCTTATGTGAAGTTGGCCATGCTTATTCATAGAGATAAATTGAGTTGTAAATAGGAAATTGTATTGAGAGTTACCAGTAATGAGAGGAGGAAAAAGGATATTACATTTTGGCTACAGGTGTCCCAAACTCAACTGAGGTAAAGTGTTAGGTTGATCAAATGATATGATAATAAATGGTCTGCATAGTTCCAGGTCAGTGACACTACTTTCCAAACTAATTAGATTGAAAGGGACATGATTGACACTTTAAAATGAGTTTGACATGTGCGCCGTATGGTCATCTCTGAAGCATAGGTAGGCTGTTAACTAAACGGGTTCTCCAAGGAGTTAGGAAGGCAATGCAATTTTCTTTATAGGTGATTGGGTGAAATAATTGAATGTAATTGAAATCTACTTGTTTTATACAACTGAATTTACTTATTAGGACTCAAACTTCTTATTTTCCATTTGATAGTGACTTGAGTGGTAACATTTGCATATTGATTCAATTTGAAATAACAGAGTTTTTAGAAAATTTCGTATTTGCTTATTTTTAATAACCATGTCTGAATTGCTTTCTAATGGAAGAATACAGCTTCCTAAGTAACACATGAAGCAGAAAACCAATAAATGATATATGAGTGAAGTAGAGTTCTACCCTCCCTCTCCTCCCTTCTAGGCCTCTTCTCCCCTTCTCTCTCACTCTCTTACAGCCAACCACAAAGATGTGGATAGAGAAAGTCCCTCTTAATCCTGCTCCTATCACAGAATCTGTTGCAGATTGGACTGGGGGCATGACGAGTATGAGACACAAAGGGACATGTCTAAATATATATTACACAATGCCCTATCCAGAGCTTCACTGTTACGTTATAGAATTTAGCCAATTGCAGGTTCCTTTTACTATAGTTGCTTGGATCTAGATGAAAATTCCATCGTCCTAGTTCAGATGTTCTCAAAACTAGGTGTCTTCACGCTTTTTGGTATTGTTTAAGGTTGTACCCTAAAGTGCTGTTTCTTCTGATTTCCAGTTTTGAAGTTTACTTTATTCTTTAGCAGTGTGCTATAGTTAAATAACAAAAAACCTATGCCTGGTTGATGGCAAATTAAAATGAAAAGGTTCGCAGCTCTGCTACCAGCTAGCTGGGAGAGTTGGGCTTCTCTGGGACTGCTTTTTCTATAAATGGTTTGGATCAAACATCTTCCAACTCAGGTTCAGTTCCAAGATTCCATGATGCCCTCTTCGTACAGAACTGCCTCACTCTAGGATAAGTCTCTTGCTCCACAAGAGAATCCAATTACTGGTAGGCGAGAAACCTTACACTGGCTGAGCGGAACAGAGCAATGGCACACATGGGTTTGATGAACAGGGATGGCATCTGGATTCGAGAAGGCCTATGTGTTGGGAGAGTAGGTCTTCAACAGGCTTAATTTGTGACATTAATCAAAATGGATAGAAATTATTTTTAAAAACTGGGGATTTAATAGCTAGACTTTTCAGTTTTGTGCATTTTCTTACACCTTCATTGTCTTCAAATGTTTAATTCTTACATTCTAATCACAGCACAATGAGCAAACTACTAGCAAATAATAGTCCCTGAAAACCTTGCACAGCTAACTGTGCTGTTGTATAATATGCATTGTTTTTTTCTGGGTAAATAGTCCTTGTGGTTATGATTTTTTTTGTATTGCACATAAATAATATTGACAACTAAAGGGGCATTTTTCTGGTTCAGCTGATGGAATTTCTGTCATCTATTTCATTAAGAGTATTGAGGGCCTCTTTGCTGACTAAGTATGGAAAACATACTTTGCTTGTACAGAGGTAAGGATTAACCCAGACACATAATTGGCTCAGTGGGTTTGTGACATTTTATTACTATGTCTTTAACTGTGGGTTACCCAAGGTTTGAGTGCAAATAGGAATGTGTTCCATCAGAGCTATATTTTCAGGCTATATTGATTCATATATTTGTGTAGATTTATTCTATGTACTTGTTTCCCTCACATGAACTCATTTAATCCTCCCCACAGCACTGCAATTCTATAAACTGTGTGTAATTATCTAAGTATAAATGAGGCAACCAAGGCACAGAGAGGTGAAGGAACCTGCCGACATCAGTTGGTACGTGATGGACAAGACAGTCAAACCCAGACATTCTGGCTCCACAGTCTGCTCCTAATCCCCATGATGCTTTGCCTTGTTAAAGGTCCCTGAGCGAAGGGTAATTTCTGGCCGTGTGTAACAGCTGTGGGTCAGGCAGGGATCTCATTAGTATACATTTGCCTTCTTTCCTACTAAAATTTTAGTAACACTTACAGCTTGGGTTGGTTTTCCTTCCCTGCTAGACTATAAATTCCTGAAGAGGCTGCATTGAGTCTGAGTCCATCTTTTTTTTTTTTAATTCACAGCTGTGCCCAGCACAATAGCTTCATAAAGTTTCTGTGAGTTAATAAATGATACAGTGTTTTATTCCAAACCTCTTTATCATATTCTTCCTTGAAACTAGCACTGGAAAATAAAATGTGTACTCATATTCATTAAAAAGGTTATTTTAAAAAGTTTCCTTTTATGCAATAGAGAAAAAAAAATAGCCACATGGAAAAATATTGTACCTTTTATTTAAACATTATTTAATTATACAAAACAAGTAGAAATCTACTAATTTAATATTTTCAGACATACTTTAAATTTCTGATTGGATCACCCAGGTGGAGAGTTTTAAGACTAAATGTTTAAGATTCTTGACCTTTGAAATAATTATAGTATAATTTAGCATCATATAATATTCAAATTGCCAAGGGTTTTCATTAGACTCTTAAGACAGTCTTCTTATCATAGAAATAGTAAATCCTCACACATTTTAGGTGTGCCAGTTACAGCTTTACATTCGTATAAAAATTCAGTTTCAACAAAAGTAATTTTAAAAGTGATTTTGTACATTTTAAGTTAATCTATAAGGGTATACCTAACCAGTCCCAACAGCTTACTGAACATAAACGCCGAACAAGGCTATAGTCAAGAGCATTGTGTATAGAGCAGTACCCAGGTCGGCCTCCTGGTTAATCACAGAGGCAGTAGGGGCCAGTGATTAGAGCGCAGACTCTAGAACCCATCAGCCAGGATTCAAATACTGGCTTTACCACAGATCCATGATAGGTCCTCGGGTAGGTTATCTAATGCCTTTGTTCCTCCAAGTCTTATCTGTAAAATAGGGACATTATTAGCACCTAGCTCGCAGGATGGCTGTGAAGGAGTTGCGCTGGTGCTGCATTCCCGAGTCAGGGCGGGCTGGCCCCAGTGAAGCATTGGGTGCTGCCGCTGTCTCCTCACTGGTAAGGGGCCCGCAGGCGTCCAGAATGGTAGCTTCCTGGAAAAGGCGATGATGGGATGGAGGCCTGAGAGGTAAAGTGAGGTTAGGGAGTTGAGGGTAGAGGGAGACATTTGAGGCTGCGGGTCCGTTTTGAGTTACTGTGTTTTGTTCAGAGAAACATAAGCAGTTTGCTGTTGTCAAGAATTAGAGGAGGTGAGACCAGAAAGGTGAGAAACGGCCAGTCTACAGGCAGCCTGCTGTGCCCTGTTCTGAAGCCAGATAGCTCAGCTATGCGTGACTTCTCTGAAGGACATCATCTTCTGTCTTCTATCCAGGATATATTTATTTGAAAACTTTTTTCTTTTATCTCCATAATGTACAAATTCCATGGGTGCAATTATGTAAAAACCTGGATGCCTTCTTACCTGTAATGAATACTGCTGCATATTAAGCACCTGCACTCTGATGGCCTGTATGATTCTCCTGTACTTTAGTAGTGAACTATTACCATAGAGGAAATGATGAATTGCTTTTAGATTCGTTGAGCTGGGATGCTAACAAGCTCTCTAGGAAGCCTTTGGACCTGTGAATGGATGTAAGCCCAGTCTTTTGATTTTACTGGTTCTCCCTGCTTTCCATCTCTGACTTTTCCCTGTCTCCTTTTTAGACTCCTCTTCCTCCCCTTTTCGGTGTGTGTTCCTCTACATTTGTAGTATAGCAGTTTCTCATGACATACCAGAGGGCTGGGCATCATACCATCAGGAGGAGTATAGTGTGCTGCTCTGGGAGGGGATGCAGCACAATTGAGCAGGAGAGTTTGAAAAGCTCACTAGGTGATTCCGGTATGTGTCACTCCATCTTTCTTGAGAATCACTGGTAAAATGTTAAAAATATCTTTCCTTGGCCTATTTTCCTTCACTTCCCACCATCTGCAAAACCCAGTGTAACTTCTTGCACTTGAAACAGGGCCTTCACTACAATGCTTAGAGGTCCCTACACACATGGTTAAGTGACACAACTGAATGCCTCCTTGCTTCTGTCCCCAGTCTGGAATGTTCTCATAATTCTCCTTGCCTTCTTGATAGCATCACATCTTTATCAGAACTCAGTCATCATCTCCTGACATCCAGTTTTGGGTCCCCACAGCACCTTCCACATTCAAAATGATACTGAAGTTTATCTGTTTTCTCATCTATCTTCCTGCACTAAAAGGTACACTCATTGAAAGCAAAGACTCTGTATTATTCCTCTTCTAATTTCTGTCATACAGCCTACAGACTGGCCTATAGTAAGTGTTTAGTAAATGTTGAACCCAGTGAGGAGTATAAAGTGAAGAACATAGGTACTTGTTCTTTGTAGACATTATGGTTGAAACCTCAGGAATGGCTGATATTCTTAAAGGAGAGCAAATATTTGAGCTCAAAGAAAGACAAAAAGAAATTTAGGTGAGGCTGGATTAGAACTCAGAACTTCTCTGACTCCCAGCCCCATCAAGTGTTTCTCATTCTGTGTAGTTTTCAGTCAATTACACATTCCCAAGTCCTAAAATCAGAAAAAAAAGTAAAACTGAATAGTTAATTTTTAGTTTTAGTAGTAGTATAAAATCTTACATTCATTTTTTCCCCATAAAAACTCCAGTTTTACCTGTAATTGTGGAGAGATAAGTATTTTAGTGGAAGGATAATAGTACTTTTATGATATGACCATAGTGTTATAATCTGAGCTTCCAGAAACAAATTTTCTGTGACTTTGGCAAAATGTCACTGCATTCCTCAAAATACTTAATTTGCTTTGATGATGGTCTGTTTTGTTTTCTCAGGCATAGTGCTTTCCATTCCATGTTAGAATATTTGTGTAGGAGAAAGGTTTAGAATTCTGCTTTCCAAAGGAATGTTTGCCAATCCATTGGAAAACAGGATTTTAATAATTTCACTGCTCAGTCAACCAGCTAAATTGAACAACAGTAATCCAATGAGGGGTGTGTGTATTAGAGGCAAGAGAAAGCAAGATCACAAGTGACTGTTTCAAAGTACAAGTCATTCTGTACATATAAGTCATTCTTTTTATTTGACATTTAATCAGCTGTTCTTAAAAAATTAAAACAATTATTATCTATCTGAGGTATCTGTAAGTATTTATAAGTGCTTCTTTGGGGCCCAAAGTAAATATTTAAATATGCTTCCTTTAGACTTTAGGAAATTATGATCTATAGTAAATTATTCTCATGCCAATCCACTTGATTAGGTAAATAAAAGATTTTACAAGGTTCTGAAATATGTATAATTTAACGTTTGAAACATAGAGACACCTCAAAGTATTCCTCAAATCTCAGAGCCCTTCTTTTATAATGACTTTGTGGGGCTCTGTTAAAGAAGAGGGAGAAGCAATCAGCTGTGTACGGACGCCACCTCCTCCACCTTTGGTTTGTGGTTTTGCAGACAAGTTGCCTTCTGCCACTGCTCCAAAAATTAAATTGGTTCAGCATTCACTCAGGAGATGGGTGGGGAGGAAGTAAAACAATAGAGATACAGACAGATTGGTCAGGAAGCTCTGGGCGTGGTGTGGCAGAGTGAAGAGACTTATTTAGAAATCCCAGCTTCAGAATAGTAAACTAAATGGAAAGAATTGAATAAATTTTGTGGCCCCTTTAATATGCCAAGATTTTAATTTTTTATTTAAAATTTAAACAACCACCCAAACTTTTCATCAGTGTCCAAGCAGCAACAGGTAGGCACCAGCAGCCAGGATTTTCTAGGATAAAAGTTTGTTTTCAACCCCAAGAGTTGTGCCAAGTGTCAGCAACGGAGAACCTGCAAGTTTTCTTTCTTTAAGTGCTGGTCCTCACCTAGGGATAAAACGGAGTAGAACTGGAACAGCAGTCAGACGTGCATCCTAAGCAGGATGTTCTAATCCAGTTAATTGGGATAATGAATAGAAATTAGGAAATCCTAAGGAATAGCTAAACACACAATCAAAGACTATTTAGAAATACACAACTGGAGCTTAAAAGAAGGAATTAGAACCAAGTATACTAATTTATATTTGTTCTCATAGAGGGGATATTTGAACCAGAGATCTGGGTAAGTTTTCTTAAGTAGAGTTTTAAGGGAAAAGGTCAGATGGCTGAGAACTGAGTGACTCAGGGATCACTGGAGGCCAGCCAGCTTGGTGGGATGGGAATGTGAGTTCAGCTTGCACATTTGGGAGACAAACCCATGGAAAGCTCAGACTTTCACCTTCAGAGGTGAAGTCAGAGTGAGGCCATGGCACTGATAAGATCCTATAGGAGAGGTCAGCAGGCAAAGAGAAGAAGACTCTCTGGCTAAGAGGAAACAGTAAGAAATGTGAGAGAAGAAACAAACTAGAGAGAATGGGGTCATGAAGGCCGGGGAAATAATATTCGATGAAGAGGACTGCATCAGATAATGTTGCCAGGTCACAGTAGGATGAGGACTGAAATAATCTGTTGGACGTAGCATTATGGATGTTATTTGGCAACCTAATTTAGAATAATTTTCATGGAGAAGCCAGAATGATGTGAGTTGTGGAATGTGAAGAAACACATTGATGACAATAGTTCTAGAAAGGCCGAAGTCCAGGCTGAAAGTGTGGATCCAAGGAGGTTTGGTTGTTTTGAGTTATTTCGTAGTAAGATGGAAAAGTTTGAGTGTGTTTACATTTGGCTGGAAAGGATCTAGGAGAGGGCGAAAGTCTGAATATATAAGAAGGTAATGATACCTTCTTGACAAGCAAGCATAGTTTCTTAAGAGTCCAGTTACAGTGGAGTATGTGACTGCACGTCCATTATCAAAGCAAAAGAAACTGAGCAACCAGAGAAGCATTTACGGAATTGTTGACTCAGATGGCCTCCACTCTGTATGGGTTGTGTTGTTAACTCATCTTAGAAGCCTTCTGAGTGACTACGGTGGAATGACTAGATATAAGGAAATGTAATCTTTAAAGTCATTAAAAAGCCTATCTCAAGTTCCCCCTTCTACCTCATTTCAGGAGCACGAACTGCACTTGAATGAAAGGCATTGACAAGGCAGGCATTCATGATTCTAAGTTCCAAGTTTCTGACTTTTATATTTTGGACCACAAGTTAATAGCTTCTTACACTTCATAAAGCCCCTAATTGAATTTAATCATGGCTTTTACATATAGTATAATATGAGGAAACAAAACAAGCTGTTAAAGAGAAGAAATGTGTAGGACAGATGACTAAGGAAACCACTGCATTATCCAGAAAAAAGGAAGGCAGTAGCCTAATTTTAAAATGGTTATAAAGTGAATTTTATGTTTTAACATGGCTTCTTAACTGAACTACTGTCATAAGCAAAGGCTTGAAAAGGTTGAGACAAACTGGAATTTTGATTAACTGTGATAATTCTCTGTTCATGGGTTTCTATGAGAATCCTACAAAAATTATGACTCTTTCTGTCAAGTTTTTAAGAAAGATGGTAATGAAATCCTGTTAGCTTTTGTGTTGTTCCTGAAAGTGACCAGAGACAGTAGGTGCCTAGATGTCTTATTCTGAAATCAAATATCTCAAAGAGGGGAGCCTAAAGAGCCATTATGAGGGTCTTAATTTTGATCTGAGTGAGCTGGGAGCCAGTGGCAGATTCTGAGCAGATGACTGGCATGAGCTGACTTGCCATTTTTAAGCCTCACCTGCCTTTTGTGCTGAGAGTACACTGTAGGCACACAAAGGCCAAAGAAGGGAGGTCTAGTATGTGGCTCGTGCAGTAATTCAGATGGGAGATGACTGGTTTGGATCAGGATAGAGGTAGTAAGATGCTCTTGTATATGGATGTATTTTGAAGGCAGAGTAAGATTTATGGAAATGAGAGAAAGACAATGATTATGGATGACTTCAACTGCTCAACAGTTGACAGTATGGAGTTGTCATTAACAGAGATGGGAAGAACAGGGTTTGCTTCTAGGAGGAAGATCAGGAGTTTGCTTCTGAACATGTTGGATTTGAGATGCCCATTATCTAAGTGACAGTGTAAAATAGGTAGTTGGAGAGAGGAGTCGAATTGAGAGGAAAGGACAGTAGCCTGAGATAATGTTTTTTGAGTCATCAGGGTACAGGTTGTTAAATGGATGGGATCACTGAGCACTGGGGGTCTCAACCCTGGCCTCTGGGTCTTTGGACAAAGAGCTTCTGGGCTTTGCCCCCCAGAGATTCTAAGTCATTTGGAATGGAGTGGGGTTAAGGTATCAGCATCCTTTAGAAACTCCCTACATGATTCTGATATGCATGTAGGGTTAAGAACTGTTGTAGGTAAAGTTTTCCAAGAACTGATCGCTGGTTCACTCCAACTTGTAGAGATCATAAAATGAAGAGGAGTCATGAAGGAGGAGGATGAATAACTGGTGATGGAGAGGACCCTGTAAAGAGGAAAAGCTTGGAAACCAAATAAAGAAGTTATTTCAAGACGCAGGGAGTGAGCATGTGTCAATATACCTGAGAACTCCAGTGAGATGAATGAGAGGTGATCACTGACACTGTTCTGTGCAGGTCAATGGGGACTCTCGTACTTTTGGTGATGTGATGGGGACAGAAGTCTGATTGAAAGTGGGTTCTAGAGAGAATGAAAAAAGAAAAAATTGAAGATTGCAAGTCTGAACTACTCTGTTAATAGAATTTACTAAAGGGGAATATTTTTGAAATGGGATATCTTCAAGTGTTGTTGGTAGTGAGCTAGTGTAGATATTGATGATGCAGGAGAAAAATGTCCTGGTGTAGGTGAGAGGGGAGGAGGTCCATTACAGAGTGTTCTGTGTTGTAGTTATCTGTATCAGTAATCAGTATTTGTATCTCATCATCCCTCTCAAATTTTAGATTGTTAGAGGACAGTGGCCATGCCTTGAGATGATCTTTTACAGTGCTTGCTTCAGTATAGTATCTGAGGTACTTTCTATTTATTTAACTGGAGATCTTTCAAATGACCAGTAGGATTTGACATAGATTTACAGTTTTGGAAACTTCCATTTAAGAAAAAATGTTATCATTTGGAATGATGTTGAGTAAACTAAAAGTTTCCATTCATTTTAGGTTTTCAAAAAAATATAGTACAATAATAGCACCAGACACTGCGTAATACTACAATTCTCAAAGGAGGAAGTTTTTGGGAAGAGATACAGAATCTGCAGGATGTTTTGAATCTTCTGACAAAAACTGGCTGATGACTCATGTAGTTTATGAAGTGTACACACAGGAAAAATAATATCAGAGTGTTGTTCGTTGAATATAATTTTTGTCTATTTGAGGTAACTACTTAAACTAAACTTTATCTCAGATGCTCACTCTAAATCATAACATTTTCTTTATATACTGTATTTCACTTCAGCCTAAATTTTATCCCTTTAGATAAGGTATTTTACCTTTTAAAAAGTTAGTTGGAACCAATTTTTGAGGATAATTTAAATCAGCTGGTGAAGAAAATATTGACATGTAATCCATGTCTTAATTTGTGTTCAGATGCCACGTTTTCTACCCATTGACAATCTGGAGGAAAGAAAAAATTCAAGACTTTAGTTCTAACTGGATTATATTCTTGTTCCTTTGTCTTTACAACCATTCTGATTAGTCTACACTTTTTATTGTCATCTTTGATTAGCTCTGTAATACTCAAAAGATCTATTTGTCTTACTGGCTAAATAGACACCAAAATGTTTAATAATAGAAAAGTACAATATTGGGGGAAATTGACTTGGAATATGGAGTTTTTTTAAAAAAGAAAAGATTCTGATGGGTACCCTTTATGTCTCAGAATATATTGTTTGGGACACTAGTCAGAGAAGCTTCCATCTATGAAGATTTGGCCTGTAAAGCCTAGAGTTTGGGCTGTTATTCCAAAGTAAACCTTCTGTATCTTTCTTCCCCATCTCCTTCATGTCTCTTATTTTCTTACTTATTCTTCCTTCTCCCTCCTGACTCATTTCAGTTAGAAATTCTGTATGATTTCATTGAACAATTTAGTGCAATTTAGAGGAATCCAAATGATTCATGACATTTTCCAAAATACTGTTTTTAAATATTCTTTTAAGATAGTTTTATGCTTGTATGTTTGTGAGTATGGGTACATAGCTTAGAAGTAGATCCCAAATCTCTAAAACCCAAGACTTTTTTTTTATTAAAGTATCACTGATACACAATTTTATGAAGGTTTCACATGAACAACATTGTGGTCTCAACATTTACCTATATTATCAAGTCCTCACCCACCCACCCCCATTGCATTCACTGTCCATGAGCATAGTAAGATACTATAGAGTCATTACTTGTCTTCTCCTGGCTGTACTGCCTTCCCTGTGACCTACCTATATGTGATTGCTTATTATAGTGCCTCTTAATCCCCTTCTCCCTCCCTCCCCATCTGCCCTCCCCCACCCCTTCCCTTTGGTAACCACTAGTCCCTTCTTGGAATCTGTTGCTGTTTTGTTCCTTCACTTTTGCTTTGTTGTTACTCTCCACAAATGAGTGAAATCATTTGGTACTTGTCTTTCTCCACCTGGCTTATTTCACTGAGCATAGTATCCTCCAGCTCCATCCATGTTGTTGCAAAGGGTAGATTTGTTTTCTTCTTATGGCTGAATAATATTCCATTGTGTATATATATATACCACATCTTCTTTATCCATTCACCCACTAATGGACACTTAGGTTGCTTCCATATCTTGGCTATTGTAAATAGTCCTGTGATAAACATAGGGGTGCATATGTCTTTTTGAATCTGAGAACTTGTATTCTTTGGGTAAATTCCAAGGAGTGGGATTCCCAGGTCAAATGTTATTTCTATTTTGAGTTTTTTGAGGAACCTCCATACTGCTTTCCACAATGGTTGTACTAATTTACAGTCCCACCAGCAGTGTAAGAGGGTTCTCCTTTCTCCACCTCCTCACCAACATTTGTGGTTGTTTGTCTTTTGGATGGCGGCCATCCTAACTGGTGTTAGGTGATATCTCATTGTGGTTTTAATTTGCATTTCCCTGATGATTAGTGATGTGGAGTATCTTTTAATGTGCCTGTTGGCCATTTGGATTTCTTCTTTGGAGAAGTTAAGACCCAACACTTTTTTAACAGTGATTTTTTTTGTCTAGATTGAATTAGCTTCCCAAGCTTTCAGAATATATAGATGCTTTATTTACTATTTGGCTTTTCAAAATTACATTCTCAAATGACCCATTCCTAAACTAATTGATATAATGTGGAAATAGGTCCTAGTTTCTCTTAGAAATGTTTTCACTAATTTTATAATTAAAATTTGTATAGAATAGAAGGGAGCTCATGGTACAAAGTGTGCACATTTCTGAAAAACTTGCAAGGTCTAACTTTTTTTTGCAAGGTCTAACTTTTTTTAATAGAAGGTTTAAGCTGAATATACTAGGAAGCTACTTGAATGATTTACTTATGATCCTTCAGCTCAAGAGTTCTTAGCTTTGGAAGGGGTCTGTGTTTAATGAGGAAAAAAATTTAATTAGCTTCTATGCTTTAAATGAAATTTAGCATTTCCCTCAATTAGAAATGTAAGCAATAAACTCCAGTAGTACTGGTGGTATCTGACTTTGTTACTAACATTTTCATATTACTACAGTTGTTGCAGAAATCATGAAATTAAGTTTAGAGTAGTTATCAGATTACTACTAGATCTAGTTATTAAAATACTACTAGATCTAGTTATTAAAATGTTAGTAAATTATATATTTGTTCTACTTTAAATATTGTAACTAATTCAATATAACTGATTTCCTTTGAATCCCTGTTTATTTTACCCAATTAAAAATACTGTTTTGTGTCCGTGGCACACAGAAACAGGAACACCTGCTTTGGCCCCCTTTACACTACAAAAAATGCTTAGCATGCAAATAGTTTTTTTCATAACATTCTAGTTTTGTGAACTTACATTTCTGTGTGTAGTTTTCATAATGCAGACAACACATATTTTAATAGTTTTGCTCAAATGAAATTGAAATAAGAACAAAGGACATACCCAAAATTTCCCTCTTAAAAAAAAAACTATTAAATTCCTAAGTAAGTGTTATTCTCCTGTTTTCATTTTAATGATGTACTTTTATCAAAGCATAGTCAGCAGTATCAGGATACAGAGGTATGGAGAAAATTAACTTCATGGTTTTACATGCCACAATTTGGGTAGTCTTAATTTAGTGCTCCATAAATTAGTACATGAGAAAACAGAAGAAATGGATCAGAAGGCAACAATCTGGTGAAAAATTTGTTTTGGGGCTCCCAGGCAAATCTTTCAAGGGATTTTGATTGATATGCAACATAGTGTGGCCTCAGGCCCCCTTCCCAGCACTGGTAATTTGTACGGCTTCCCTATTTCTTGTACACTTGATAAAGGGAAAATGGAGTTGGTAGGCATCCTCTCAGGTGGCTATGGGAGGCAATTAGAAGAGTAAGACTGAATAATTATAAAACCGTTTGCTCAGGGAGCTTATTCATATTCCCTATTCTGACGGGAAAAATAATCATACAAATAAATAGTAGTTGTCTCCTAGAAGATTGAGAAATCCAGAATTTGAAGCGAAATGTGAAGATAATTGAAAGAAAAGAGCAAAATGGATTAATATACTAGTTTTCCAAAGACATATTAAACCTGCCTAAATTTCTACTTTGACTTCTCTTGGGAAATCAAACTGGAGGAACTGGACCTCTTGGGAAATAATATCCCCATAACATAATTTAAAGTTGACACTAGAAGTTGAAGTTTATTTTTCTCCTAATAATTATGCTCAGTGAGGGATGCAGAAATTGCATTTTGGAATGACGGAAAAATAGTTCTTTCTAAAGTAACTACTCAACATCTATGGTAGCTCTTTCCTAGAAAATGTGTTCTGTGGGGTGCCAGGAGAAGTTAAAGTAAAACTAAAAGTGATCTTTGCCTCAAGCCATACATATGAATTTCCTCAACTCAATTGTGGAAAGGGTCTGCCTTGTGCCCAGGCCTGTGTACTAGTTTCTGTAGAGCAGACCCATTTTATCTTCCAATCTAGTATCTTTTTGATCACTTTTCTATTACTTTTAAACAAATACATACTTTTAGTCATAAATAAGTATGAACATACTTGGCTCTTGAAACCCCCACTGACCACTGTGTCTATCTTTATAGATATAGAGAGCTAGGTAGATATCTATATATCTGGTCTCACATACGTTTTCTTCCTATCCAGCTCTCTGGATGCATCTCCCAACTTGCTTAAGACCCTGTCATTCTGGCATACTTGTCTTTCAGAACCAAAAATCTCGGGGCTCTGTCTTTTCAACTTCTGTCTATACCAAGGAGCAAAGCACTACTGAAGAAACCTTGATTCACCATAAAAATCACCATCGCTACCCATACGTAGTTTTGGGTCTAAACTGGATTCTCACCATCCTTCCACAAATCTTCTGTGTGTCCCTACTTCATTCAACAAGTCATTACCAAGCTTGCTGTGTGGCAGGCACTCTTGGGTCCTGGGATTCAGCAGTGAGCCACACAGACTTGAGCTCTCCTAAACTTTCCCTCAGCTCTGTGGAAAAAGAAGCCATCCAGCATTTGCTGAAGATCTCTCTACCTCGGGCCCCTCCTACAAACTTACCTAAATCTGAACCATTTTTATCTCCCATTTCAAAGTAAGAGATGCCTTGCTTCCCATAGTAACAGGTCCTGTCCTCCACCCTGCCAGAGGATAGCGGACATGCTCGAGTCCTTCCTGTGTGGCAGTGCGTATATTACAAGCGTACATGCCTGTGCGCCGCCTCCTCAGTCCTGCCTCCCTCTGCAGTGTCTCCTCAGGTTTTTCTTCCCTGTCACAGATTTCTTGAAAGGACATCTCTATTTCCTATTTTTCAATCACTCCTCAGCACACCACCACTCCACATTCATCTCCACCACTATCACATCACTGAAATTTCTCTAGCTAAACAGTATTTGAAATATTTTTTTCTCTTGCTTCCATGGCACCTCCTTCCTGGGGTTTCTAGTTGTTAAGTCCTCAGTTTCCTCTTCCCATTCCTTAGTGCCATTGTCTTCTTGCATCTCTCCTCTTTTCACTTGGTACATTCTCCCTGAGCAATTTAATAATTTCATTCACTGTCAGGGTTTCAGCTACCTCTCACTCCCCAGCCTGGCTCCAACTATCTCTCAGACATCTCCATTTGAGTATCTTCAGACCCACTATGTCTTATGTTCAAAATGTCTTCGATCAAACTGGTAAGTGGCTCCAGCAGGGGAGTCACACGTGACTCTTCTCTTCCCACCACGGCCTCACCCAGCATCTTGTCAACTCCTGCTCACGCTTCCACCTTGACATTCCTTGGAGTCGTGCTGCCTGACACCATGGTATCATCAGTGATGCTATGCCCATCTCCTCATTCCTGAAATGGAAAATTGAAGGCTTACTACCTGATTTTCCCTGCCTCAGAAATGCTGAGTCACAGCCATCTCTGAAACTCTCATATTCTTGCCTCTGTTTCTTTTTCCCCATTTTCTGGAACCACCTTTGCTTCTCTTTACCTAATATGCCATCTGACCATCTGCTCCCGGGGTTTAGCCAACTTGGAGTCAGCGTGTGTTCAGCATTTATTAACTTTCCATTGTGCTCTGAGTATTGTGTTAAGTCAAATAATGGCTCTGCTCAAGGCCAAGACAAGACCCTGAGCCAGACTTAAAAATCCACTGTTTAGAGATAATAGTAGATTATATCATCATAGAAACTTACTGCTTGGAAAGAACTTAAAGATCATTTTCCCCTTCATTACATGCATAAAGGCACTGAGTAAAATGATTTGTTCAAGGTCACTTAACCAATTAGTGACAGAGTCAAGACCAGAAAATAGGTTTTAACTTTCCAGATCCTAACAAATAGAATAACACTTACCTGTCTGTGCCACTTGTGAAGGTGGCAGGGTTATCATAAGTTGCTTCTGTGCCTCTTTGCCTTTTTGTCCCCAAGAATCTTATTCCCCTGTTGCTTGAAGCCTCACTGGAACCGAACATATAGCCAGCCACCACCACAGACACTTTTGGCATTTCTGTTGGTAGTTCTAGCATCTGCCTTAATTGCCACAGTAGGTAATGAACAGTGACTCAGAAAAACCTCAGGTGCGGGGTGGCCCTGATGAAGTGCAGAGGACTGGGACGCAGCTAAATAAGAGGGTCTTTATTTTTATCTCCTTTTCCACAATTTAAAGTAATATAGCAGGGCTACAAAATTTTTATTGTACAAGAAAACCAGGCTTATCTGCTTCTGTCAGTTTGGGAGTGCTTGCAAACAGCTTGTTGTTAGGTTTTCTTGGCTCTGGAATTGTTTGTATACTAAATTAAGGTGGAGGTATTTGTACCTTATAATTGCAATGTCAGGCTGTCCTATTCATCTGAGACTTAAAAAAAAAACCCAAAATGGTATTAATAGATAACATGGGTGGAGAGGGAGGGATGTGGAAAGAATAACAATGCCATCACTTATTCACAAATTAATCCATAAATGACAGCGTTTGCCTCCCGAGCATTGCTAGGGAGTCTTGTTTTGCTCTGCTGTTTCTCTTCATCGTGCCTGGAGTGTCTGTCACTGCTGTGCCTTTCTGGCTGGGGAGCATGTCCTGGGCCTCCCAAGGCAAGGCTCCTCAGGCCCATGAGGCCAGCACAGGTGCTGGCAGGAGCAGCCAGAGCGGGGGCCTCTCGGCCCTTTGGACTCCTGCTCAGGAATGCTCAAGTGCCTACATGATCCTAATGCTGTGAATACTCTCAGCATCTTCTTAGTGTTTATTCCCATGTTTTCATCAAGATCTCATGTCACAGGTAACCTGGCCAACCCTGGTGGGCCCAGTAATAAGCTAATATCAGTGACTGAAAGCATCCAATGTGGGAAGTTCCAGTTCAAGATGACAACATAGAAGGATCCTGAATTCACCTCCTGCTGTCAACATACCAAATCTACTGCTACATATGGAACAGTTAAAACTGAGTGAATCCCACACATTAGGCATATGAGAAAAAACTCTCATGAAGCAGACAGGAGAGGCCAAGAAACAATCTCACCATAAATCTCAAACCTGGCGCGGCAACCCGTAACTGGGAGGGAACTCAGGACTTGGAATCCCTTCTTGAGGAGCAAAGGGTTTGAACCCTACATTAGGTACCCAACTTTAAGACCTGCACCTGAGAGACAGCCCCCAAAACATTTAACTTTGAAAACCAAGGGGCTTGCCTCCCCTGTAGTGAACTGAGAAACAGTGTTTATAGGGCTCAGACTCACCCACCCCAGGGCCTGCCACAGAGGCAGCCAGTTGGGAGATGCCCAGACTTTATGGCTTAAAGCATTGGCTGAGGGGCAGGCATCGAATTTAACACACATCTAGGGGCCCACTAGGGTCCCCTCTGGGGACTGAGGCTGGCACGTCTCCTCTTAGTGCTCTCCTCTGCCTTCCTCCAGCTTGCCCACTGTCATCCTTTTCAGAGATCTCAGAGGGCAGGCACTATCTTCGTGTTCTCCCTCTTTGCCCACCAGAGCACCAGTATCTCCCAGCCCTGGGTAAGTATATGTGACTGCTGCCCACAGACATCACTTGATCACCTGCCTCTGGTGGCCAGTGGGACTTATATATATATACGTCCCTGTGGGACTAAAAGCATATTTGCATACTTTAGAAGCTGCTGTCTAAGGTACTGGCTTTTAATCAGCCTGAATTTAGGTGCTGAGATCCTCCCCTTTGGAATACTGAGAGGTTTTGAGATACCCTCAACTGCTGGGAGCTGCTAAAAATAAAATAGGCTGCTTGGCAATCACAAAGGTTTAAGAGACAACCAAGAGCTAGGGCAGAGGAGGACTGTAAGATTCATCCCCCACATGAAGCCATTCCTTCAGACTGGGACAGGTGATTGTTTTATCTAATGCATAGAAGCCAACAGAGAAACTCAAGGAAAATAAAGAAATAGAGGACTATGTTCCAAAAGAAAGAACAAGATAAAATCTAAGAAAATATCCTTAATTAAACAGATAAGATTTACCTGATAAAGAGTTCAAAATAATAGTCATAAAGATGCTCACTAACTTGGGAGAAGAGGAGCACATAACTTCAATAATGAGAAATATAATAAAATACTAGATAGAGGTCATGGAGCTGAAAAACACCAGCCGAACTGAATAATACACTAGAGGCATTGGTTCAACAATAAGACTGGATGAAACAGAAGACTGGGTCAGTGAGCTGGGAGACAAAGCAATGAAACTCATCCAGACAGAGTGACAAAAAGAATTTTAAAAAATGAAAATAAGGGACCTATGGAACAACATCAAGCAGAATAATGTTCACATTAAAAAGGAACAGAAAATTTCCTTAACCTGGGGAAGGGAACAGACATACAGATCTAGGAAGCTCAGAGAGTTCCAAATGAGATGAACCTAAGGAGACTGCTACCAAGACATTATAATTAAAATGTGGAAGGTTAAAGATAAGGAGAGAATCTCAAAGGCAGCAAGAGAAAAACAACTTGTTACATAAAGGGATCAGCAAATTTTTCCACAGGAACTTTGCAGGCCAGAAGGGAGTGGTATGATATATCCAAAATGCTTAAAGAAAAAACTTCCAGACAAGAATAATCCATCCATCAAAGTTGTCATTCTGAATTACAGGAGAAAGAGTTCTCCAGACAAGCAAAAACTAAAGGAATTTACTATTATTAAGACTGCCTTACAAGGAATGTTACAGGGTCTTCTTCAAGTTGAAAAGAGAGTACTAATTAGTAACAAGAAAATTTATGAAAGTATAAATCTCACTGGTATGGAAATGTATAGAAAAATTTAGAATAATTGAATTTTGTAAGCTAGCAGATTAATTACTTATACAGCTAGCATGGTTAAAAGACAGAAGTAATAAAAATAACTCAATAAGTAGCTAAGGGATACACTACAGAAAAAGATGCAAAAATGTGACATTAAAAAGGGGAGGAGAGTAAAAATGCAGAGCTTTAGAATGCAAACTTCAGTTGTTATAATCCTAACAATCTATTTTAAGTTATAAGTCATTATATGTAACTCATGATAACCACAAGCAAAAACCTAGAATAGATACCACCACAGAAAACCATCAAGTCACAAAGAGAGCAAGAGAAGGAGGAACAGGAACTACAAAACAGCAGGATATACATGCCTATCAATAATTACTTTAAGTGTAAATGGACTAGACTCTCCAATTAAAAGGTGGAGTAATAAGATGCATTTGAAGAAAAGAAAAAAAAAGACCCATCTATGTGCTGTCTACAACAGACTTATTTCAGATTAAGGACATATACAGACTTAAGTGAAGGGATGGAAGAAAAATATTACATGAAATAGAAACCAAAAGAAAGCTGGAGTAGCTATACTTGTATCAGACAAAAATGGACTTTAAAACAAAGAATGTAAGAAGTAACAAAGAAGATCATTATATAATGAAGGGTTGATTCCAACAAGAGGATATAACATTTGTAAATATTTATTCAATGTAGGAGCACCTAAATATATAACACAAATATTAACAGACCTAAAAGGAGAAATATCAGCACAATAGTACAGGGCTTTAATACCCCACTTACATCAATGGTTAGATCATTCAGACAGAAACTCGGTAGAGAACCATCTCCTTAAATGACATGTTACACCAGATAGATTTAAGATACACAGAACTTTCTATCCAAAGGTGCTAGAATACACATTCTTTTCAAGTGCACATGGAACATTCTCCAGGATAGATTATATGTCAAGCCACAGACAAGGCTTAATAAAGTTAAGAAGATTGAAATTATATTGAGCATCTTTGACTTCTAATTTCATACCATTGTGGTTGGAAATTACAAGAAGAAAACTGGAAAACTCACAAATAGGTAGAGATTAAGCAATGTGCCACTGAACACTAGTAGGTCAAAGAAGAAATCAAAAGAGAAGTTAAAATTCTTGAGACAAATGAAAATATAACATAGCAAAACTTATGGGTTGCAACAAAATTAGTTCTACAAGGGAAGTTCACAGCCATAAATGCCTACCTTAAGAAACAAGAAAAGCCTCAAATAAACAACCTAACTTTACACCTCAAGGAACTAAAAAAAAGAACAAATGAAGCTCAAAGTTACCAGAAGGAAAGAAATAACAAAGATCAGGTGGAAATAAATAAGACTAAAAAGACAAAAGATCAGTGAAACTAAGAACTGGTTCTTTGAAAAAAAATAAATGAAATTGACAAGCCTTTAACTAGACTCACCAGGAAGAGAGGCCTCAAAATCAGAAATGAAAGGGAAATAGAACAAGTGATATCACAGAAAAAAAAGACAAAAAAACCATTAGACTGCTATGAATAATTATATACCAACAAATTTGACAACCTAAAAGAAATAAATTCCCAGAAGCATACAATCTACCAAGACTGAATCATAAAGAAATATAAAAATCTTGACAGATAACTAGTAAGAAGATTGATTCAGTAGTCAAAAACCTGCCAACAAACAAAAGTTAAACCAGACAACTTCACTGGTGAATTCTACTGAGCATTTAAAGAAGAATTAACACCAATCCTTTTTGAACTCTTTCCAAAAAATAGAAGACAAAATACTTCCAAACTCATTTTTTTATGCCAGTGCTAAACTGATAATATGAAAGCCAGGCAAGGATGCCACAGGAAAATAAAATTACAGGCCAGTGTTCCCAATGAACATAAATGAAACATCCTCAACAAAATATTAGCAAGCTGAATTCAACAATACATTTAAAGGATCATACACCACGAACAAGTGGGATTTAGCCCAGAGATGCAAGAATGGTTCAACATCCACAAATCAACATATACACCGTGTTAATAAAATGAAGGATAAAAATCATATGGTCATCTCAATAGGTGCAGAAAAAGCATTTGATAAAATTCACCATCCATTTATGATAAAAACTCTCAACAAAGTGCATATAGAAGGAATGTACCTCAACATAATAAAGGCCAAATATGACAAGCACATTGCTAACATACTCAGTGGAGAAAAGCTCAAAGCTATTCCTCTATTATCAGAAATAAGACAAGAATGCCCACTCTCCCCACTTTTCTTGAGTATAGTATTCAAAATTTTAGCCACAGCAATTAGGTGAGAAAAAGAAGGCATATAAATTGGAAAGGAAAAGGCAAAACTGTCACTATTTGCAGATGACATATTATATATAGAAAACCCTAGACTCAAAAAAACTGCTAGAGCTCAGCAACAAATTCAGTTATGTCACAGGGTCCAAAATCCAAGTGAAAATTTTGTTGTGTTTCTATGCACTAATAATGAATTATCAGAAAATGAAATTAAGAATTCATTCCCATTTATAATTGCATCAAAAAGAATAAAATTCCTAGAAATAAATATAATCAAAGGGTTGAAAGACCTATACTCTGAAAGTTATAAGACACTGATGAAAAAAATTAAAGACAACAAATAAATGGGAGGATATTCTCATGGATTGGAAAAATTAGTATTATTAAAATGTCCATAATGCCCAGAGCAAACTACAGATTCAATGCAATTTCTATAAAAATTCCAATGGCATTTTTTACAGAAATACATCAATCCAAAAATTTGTGTGTAACTGCAAAAAACCCCAAATATCCAAAGGAGTTTTGAGAAAGACAAAGCTGGAGGCATAATAAGCTCTGATTTTAAAGTATATTACAAAGCCATAGTAATTGCTAATAAACAGTATGGTATTGGCATAAAAAATAGACATATAGGTCAATGGAACAGAATAGAGTGCCGAGAAATAAACCCATGCATATATGGTCAGTTTATCAGAAGGAGCCAAGCATATACAATGGGGAACAGGAAGCCTCTTCAGTAAGTGGAGCTGGGAAAACTAGATAGCCACATGCAGAAGAATGAAAGAGGACCACTATCTTACACCATACACAAAAATTAACTCAAAACAGATTAAAGATTTGAATGTAAGAACTGAAACCATAAAATTCCTGGAGAAAACATAGGCAGTAAAATCTCTGACATCTGTCTTGGTGACAGTTTTTTGGATTTGACACCAAAATTGAAGGTAAAAACAGCAAAAATAAAGAAGTATGACTACATCAATCTAAAAAGCTTCTGCACAGCAGAGAGAAGCCACTAACAAAACAAAAAGGCAACCTACCAAATGGAAGAAAATATTTGCAAATATCTGATAAGGGGTTGATTCCCAAAATATAGAAAGAATTCATACAATGCAATAAAAACAAATCTGATTTAAAAAATGGGCAAAGGCTCTGAACAGACATTTTTCCAAAGAAGAATAGGCATTTTTTCAAAGATGACATACAGAAGGCCAACAGGCCCATGAAAATAAGCTCAGTGTTGCTAATCATCTAGGAGATGCAAATCAAAACCACAGTAAGATATTACCTTACACCAGTTATATTGGCTTTTATCAAAAAGACAAGAGATAAATGTTGGCAAGGTTGTAGAGAAAAGGAGTTCTTATGCACTGTTGGATAGAATGTAAATTGGTGCAGCCACTATGGAAAACCTCTAGTATGGAGGTTCCTCAAGAAATGAAAAAAAGAACTACCATAGGGTCCAGCAATTTCATTTCTGGGTATTTATCTGAAAGAAACAAAAATACTGACTTGAAAAGATATCTGTACTCCTATGTTAACTGCAGCACTATTTACAATAGCCAGTATATGGAAACAACCTAAGTGTCCATTGATGGATGATTAAAGATTAGATATTCTCACACACACACATAAATATATATTCAAATATGTGTTGACACACATACACTTAAATATTATTCAGCCATAAAAAAGGAAGTAAATCTTGCCTTTTGTAACAACATGGATGGGCCTTGATAGCATTATGCTAATAAGTAAGGTAAGTCAAATACCATATGACCTCATTTACACATGGTGTCTAAAAACAAACCAAACAGGAATTCACAGATACAAAGAAGAAATTAGTGGTGGCTTGAGGCAGGGTGGGGCAGGGAGGGTTGGCACAATGGATGAAGGGGGTCAAATGGCACAGACCTCCAGTTGTAAAAGAAATAAGTCATGGAGCTGAGCGGTATATAGCATGCGACTGTAGTCAATACTACTGTTATGTATATTTGAAGGCTTCTAAAAGAGTAGATCTTAAAAGTTCTCATCACAAGAAAAAATTCTGTAACTGTGGTGATGTAATTGTTAGCTAGATATAGCTGATCATTTCACACTATATGCAAATATTGATATACAAAGACTATATAATATACAAATATTATATTGTACACCTGAAACTAATATAATATTGTATGTCAATTAGACCTCAATAAATATAAATAGATAACAAGCATCTGATATGGCAAGGGTGCCATTTTACTGTCATCAACATCACCTTTTGCAGGATCACCCCGGTGGGTACTGTGTGGCTTTAAAAAAAAGTTTATTTATTTTGATAATCTGACCTTGCTCAATAACCAAGCACAGATAGGAAGAGGTGAAGCTGAAATATGAATTGTGAAATAAACAGTTGCAAAAATAAAAAATGGGAAAAATACTAAGTTCAGCTTTTGGGAGATACTTCTTAGATCATTTTTGTACAAACATATTTTCATTAACACTAGAGGCTTTACTTTATTACATGTTGTCCTAGCCATAGATAGTATTTTGAAGAAAAATTCTTTTAGGATCTAAAGCAGATTGTGTTATCCTAAAGTTATATTCAACCTTGTTATTAATTAAACTTTTTGGATTAGAGATATTTCAACTGGCCAACTTAAAGTCAGCATTGAATAGGCTCAAGGAAAGTATGGTCTTAACTCTGTTTCTGCTTTCTAGCTTCCTGAGAAAATAAATGGATGGTAATTTAAATCTAGAAAACGATTATTATTTTAAAATCTCCTGCTATAGCCAAACACAAGATATACTAATTTTTCTCAGATAGCTGCTCCACTCTTCTGGAGATTCGGTGTCTCAAGAGTTGCCATCTCGGTCTGTCTTTCCAAGTGTTTGAATCATGAACAGAGCCCTCTATAATAAACCTCTTTAGGTTAAAACAGAATGACCTTTTGGTGTGGTAATCAGAGTGGGTGAAAAATCAGTAAGCAGAGAGTTGTGGCCTCCCTAGAATATTTTGCCCTCATGACAGTAATAATCTTTAGTAAGTACTCACATGATAAATCCTTTATTGAACACTTTATATGCACTGTCTCTCTGAATCCTCACCATATGCCTGTGAGGACAATGCTGTTACTAGCAGCTATCAAAATTGTGACCTTAAAGTGTTACAGAGATCCAGTCAACTAATGTAAATATGACTTGTACCATCAATTTTTTTTTTTAGCTTTCCCCTCCTCTCTGCCCCATGCTGACTTTACATGTACAGTGTTATAAACACCCCTAACTAGCTGAATTTTGCTTCTCTTGATATTTCTTTGTAAAGCTCCTGGGAAACAAAAAGTCATCCTGGTACATATGTTACCTTGCTGGACTTTGTAAACTGTGACTCTTTAGAAACAACTGCCTGAATCAGGGCCACAGTCAGGTGATGACCCATAATTACTGGATATTTAATGAATCAACCAAAGATACAGACAGCAGAGTAAACAAATAAGAGAAGCAAAGCTCTGTGCTCTCCACTTACTATGATTTAAAATACGAATGCACCTCACCTGAGTGGAGGATGGAGTCCAGAATTTGGACACATGATAGGAAAATTATTGAGGAGTCCCTTTGTGGGCTGTGCGAGAACAGTGGTGTTTTTTTCCAAGGTTCTTTTGAGTTGGTTGAGAGGAAAGATAACAGTGAAGATTATTGTTCAGTTTTCCTAAGTGTGGTCGTCTTTGTGCAGCAGTGGAAAATGTAGCTCTTTCTTTCTACCTCCTGACTTAATTCCCTTTCCTCCCTACTAGGAAAATGTTGATTGTGTTCTGGCTAAGACGCATGTCCTCACGGGGACAGCAGTGTGCCAAAGGGCTCTGTGTAGGAGGCTCACTTCAGGCCAGTTTGTGCAGGCAGCAAGTCATTCTAGAGCTGTGGGCCAGAATGCTCTGTGTCCTCTGGCTGTGACACACAGAGCTACTTGGAGAGCTACCGTGCTGTATTAGTAAATATTTCCTGCCCCTATGAATGCTTGAGGAGCAGAACTCCCTGGAGATGTCTGTGTCTCGTCCCTCATAGCTGGCTTTTCTCAGAGGCCAGATACTAACAGCTATCCTGGCTGCAACTCAGGATGACCAAAACCCACTTTGAGCCTGCTTTTTGACTTTGTATTGAGAGACAACAGTCACAGTAAAGCAGGATCTGGGAAGAATGCCTCCACCCAGTTCAGGCTTCCTCTGCGTGGTGATTCCCCTTGTATGCCCACCAGGCAGATGTGAGCCTTAGAGGCTAAAGACATGGGGACACCTGGGGATTCTCTGCAGCTTTAGTTGTAAAGGTACAGTCAGGTTTGATCTCTTTGATGCTGTTTCCTAAATTCCTGGTTCCATATAACCGACTGCTTGTGTTCTGGTCTGCAGTTGTGTTTGGGCATACTGTTGGTCTCTTAAACATGGGTGTGACTCGTTGCTCAGTTTATAGGTGAGGTGATAGGGACCTGACTAAGAAAGTTTTCAGGCATTTTAAGTCATAGGAAATGTTATTAGAGATTAGCTCAGATAAAGCACATGCAAATTTTTGTTCGCTCAAAATGGGTTGTGGGTTATTCTCAGAACTCACCGCTTTTTGCCCTCCCCTCTACTCTGCTCTTTGATGTCTGTGTTCCAAGAAATTCAGAGCATTTGTCATACCACATGTTAAAAGAAGGAAACTATAGAAATATAAGAGACTTATTTAAAATAGAGTTGAATTTACTGTGTGAATAGTTTTCTGATGGCTCTTAGGCAGAGGTCCTTTTGTTACAACAAACTGCTTTCCTCATATTTTCTTAGCATTTCTGGCCACATATGATTGGGTAAATCAATGGGGGATAATTTCATTATAAACTAACATCTAGTTAGTTTAATATCTTCAGTCTCATTTTAATCAAAACAAAGTCCTGTGGAATAGCCACCGATATAGTTACCAGTCAATTTAAATAGGTTTCAGTTGTTACCTTTATGGTATCAGGAAGCTGGATGCTGTCCAGCTATGCCAGCCACATGCATGGAACACTGATGACCTTTCATAGCATTCAAAGCTTCTGTTTGGGTTTATGTCTGCAGAGGTTCATAAATTGTTTTTGTTTCTGTTTTAAATCAAACATTGTGCTAAAGATTTCCTCTTATGCTTTCATTTTAGTTAACTTGGCTGCTGGGATGTTCCTGTGTTTTCCTAAATTACAGTACCTGTCAGGCGAGCTCTCCTCTCAATACTAAACTGAATTGTGCAATTCTAGCTTGGCCCAGTTTGGGACAGGCATCCTTCCCAGAATGTAGTTGGCTTCTCAAAGGTTAAACACTTTGGCAAAAACTGCAAAAGTGACTGAATAAAACTATAAAAACGAAAAACCTCAAGAACAGGGGGCAAAAAGAATTACTTCTGACAGTGAACTACATGCATACAGAGGACTCATCTTCTTGAAAGTTTCTCTAAGTCTTCTTAGTTTGATTATTATTTATAATCCTCTCTTTGCTTCCAATAAAACCAACAGCTTAATGCCTTTTTTAAATTTGTTATTAAGGTATTATTGATATATACTCTTATGAAGGTTTCACATGAAAAAACAATGTGGTGACTACTTTCACCCATATTATCAAGTCCCCACCCATACCCCAATGCAGTCACTGTCCATCAGTGTAGTAAGATGCCACAGGTTCACTGTTTGCCTTCTCTGTGCTACACTGTTTTCCCTGTGACCCCCCACACCATATGTACTAAACATAATACCCCTCAATCCCCTTCTCCCTCCCTCCCCCCCCACCTCCCACACCCCTACCCTTTGATAACCACTAGTCCCTTCTTGGATTCTGTGAGTCTGCTGCTGTTTTGTTCCTTCAATTTTGCTGCGTTGTTATATTCTACAAATGGGGAAATCATTTGGCACTTGTCTTTCTCCTCCTGGCTTATTTCACTTAGCATAATATCCTCCAGCTCCATCCATGTTGTTGCAAAATGGTAGGATTTGTTTCCTTCTTATGGCTGAATAGTATTCCATTATGTATATGTACCACATCTTCTTTATCCATTCATCTACTGATGGACACTTAGGTTGCTTCCATGTGTTGGCTATTGTAAATTGTGCTGTGATAAACATAGGGGTGCATATGTCTTTTTGAATCTGAGAACTTGTATTCTTTGGGTAAGTTCCAAGGAGTAGGATTCCTTGGTCAAATGGTATTTGTATTTTTAGTTTTTTGAGGAACCTCCATATTGCTTTCCACAATGGTTGAACTAGCTTACATTCCCACCAGCGGTGTAGAAGGGTTCCCCTTTCTCTGCATCCTCGCCAGCATTTGTTGTTCTTAGTCTTTTGGATGGTGGCCATCCTTACTAGTGTGAGGTGATATCTCATTGTGGTTTTAATTTGCATTTCCCTGATGATTAAGGATATTGAGCATCTTTTCATGTGTCTGTTGGCCATCTGAATTTCTTCTTTGGAGAACTGTCTCTTCATATCCTCTGCCTATTTTTTAATTGGGTTATTTGCTTTTTGAGTGTTGAGTCATGTGAGTTCTTTATATATTTTGAATGTTAACCCCTTGTCAGATATGTCATTTACAAATATATTCTCCCATACTGTAGGCTGCCTTTGTGTTCTGTTGATGGTGTCCTTTGCCATACAGAAGCTTTTTAGTTTGATGTAGTCCAATGTGTTCATTTTTGCTTTTGTTTCCCTTGCTCGAGGAGATGCATTCAGGAAGAAGTTGCTCATGCTTATATTCAGGAGATTTTTGCCTATGTTGTCTTCTAAGAGTTTTATGGTTTCATGACTTACATTCAGGTCTTTGATCCATTTTGAGTTTACTTTTGTGTATGGAGTTAAACAATAATCCAGCTTCATTCTCTTGCATGTAGCTGTCCAGTTTTATCAACACCAGTTGTTGAAGAGGTTCTCATTTCTCCATTGTATGTCTATGGCTCGTTTATCATATATTAATTGACCATATATGGTCGGATTTATATCAGGGCTCTCTAGTCTGTTCCATTGGTCTGTTCTTGTGCCAGTACCACATTGTCTTGATTACTGTGGCTTTGTAGTAGAGCTTAAAGTTGGGGAGTGAAATCCCTCCAGCTTTATTCTTCCTTCTCAGGATTGTTTTGGCTATTCGGGGTCATTTGTGGTTCCATACGAATTTTAGAATGATTTGCTCTAGTTCATTGAAGAGTGCTGTTGGTATTTTGATAGGAATTGCATTAAATGTGTAGATTGCTTTAGGCAGGATGGCCATTTTGACAATATTAATTCTTCCTATCCATGAGCACAGGATGTGTTTCCATTTATTGGTATCTTCTTTAATTTCTCTCATGAGTGTCTGGTAGTTTTCAGAGTATAGGTCTTTCACTTCCTTGGTTAGGTTTATTCCTAGGTATTTTATTCTTTTTGATGCAATTGTGAATGGAATTGTTTTCCTGATTTCTCTTTCTGCTAGTTCATTGTTAATATATAGGAATGCCACAGATTTCTGTGTTTAATTTTGTATCCTGCAACTTTGCCAAATTCAGATATTAGATCTAGTAGTTTCGGAGTGAATTCTTTAGGGTTTTTTATGTACAATATCATGTCATCTGCAAACAGGGACTGTTGAACTTCTTCCTTGCCAGTCTGGTTGCCTTTTATTTCTTTGTGTTGTCTGATTGCTGTGGCTAGGATCTCCAGTACTATGTCGAATAGAAGTAGGGAGAGTGGGCATCCTTGTCTTGTTCCCAATCTTAACAGTGAGAAGTTGAAAGCTTTTCCTTTAAGTATAATGTTGGCTATGGGTTTGTCATATATGGCCTTTATTATGTTGAGGTACTTGCCCTCTATACCCATTTTATTGAGTGTTTTTATCATGAATGGATGTTGAATTTTGTCAAATGCTTTTTCAGCATCTATGGAGATGATCATGTGCTTTTTGTCCTTCTTTTTGTTGATGTAGTGGATGATGATGGATTTTCGAATGTTGTACCATCCTTGCATCCCTGGAATAAATCCTACCTGATGATGATGGATGATCTTTTTGATGTATGTTTTAATTCGGTTTGCTAATATTTTGTTCAGTATTTTTGCATCAATGTTCATCAGGGATATTGATCTGTAATTGTCTTTTTTTGTGGGGTCTTTGCCTGGTTTTGGTATTAGAGTGTTGCTGGCCTCATAGAATGAGTTTGGAAGTATTCCTTCTTCTACTCTTTGGAAAACTTTGAGGAGATGGGTATTAGGTCTTCACTACATGTTTGATAAAATTCAGCGGTAAAGCCGTCTGATCCAGAGGTTTTGTTCTTAGGTAGTTTGTTGATTACCAATTCAATTTCATTGCTGGTAATTGGTCTATTCAGATTTTCTGTTTCTTTCTGGGTCAGCCTTGGAAGGTTGTATTTTTCTAGAAAGCTGTCCATTTCTTCTAGGTTATCCAGTTTCTTAGCATATAATTTTTCATAGTATTCTCTAATAAGCCTTTTATGATTCTTGATGTCCCTGGCATGATGGAGGTAGTAGCAGCATAAAATGCAATAGCTATTCTTTGTTTATTTCAAATTACTCTTTCTAGAACATAGTTGAGAAGAAAAATGTTTTTGGCAACAAATAAAAATCAGATCATTAAATTGATCTGACAGAATTTAGGGATCCTTTTTTTTTTGTCCTGTCTAGGTATTTCTCTATACAATACAGAAAATGACTGTGTTCTTGGTGGGTGTCTGTATAAATGTGCCTTGTTTAATGTCACTTTAGTCTCTAAAATACATCTTGGTTTGTGTCCTCTTGAGGTGCCCATCCCTTTAATACATCTGGTTTTCAGAGTGGCACAAAGCACTTTTCTACTTAAGTATGTAGGACCGATGTTTTAAGAGAATATCTATTTTTTGTAAGTTTTAATGTGTACATAAAGACCTTATTCTTTTGAGACGTCTGTCATTACCATATGTTTACCCCTAGAGTTGTAATCTCTATATTGCTCTTGTTCATGTAACTATGGAGCTTAATTTTTCTGTTTTAAATTTGCAGATTTCTTTCGATTGAGACACTATCTATCCCTAGGCTGCCTACCCTATTTTGTCTGTTTCAACAATGTGACTGGCCGTTTATCAATTCTCCAACTCATAAACCTTGCTCTTACTTGAAGGTTAACATTTACTATCAACCCTTTTTTAAAACCAAAATTCAGAATCTCATCTTTAGAAAGGAAAAGGAACACAAATCAAAGCTAAAAACAGATCAGCAAGACAAATATCTGCAGAAAGGTTTGGATTCATAACTGATCTTCCCCCCATGGAAGATGAACCAAGTGTTAGAAGTGACCCCTCCTCCCAAAGGCAACACAGCATCCTGGGTTAGCGCGCAGACTGCGCAGGCAGATGGTGCAGCTTCTGACACTGGCTCTGCTACTTACTGCCTCTAGGACTTGGAACAAATGTCATAAAATGTCTGTCAGTTGTCCTTGTATTAGGAAGATGGGGATAGTACCAGTACTGCTTCTTAGGAATATTATTAGAATTAAATGAAATTACTATTTGTAAACAGCTTAAAACAGGGTTTAGTACAAAGTAAGTTTCTTAAATAGTTTTTAAAAATGTAAGAGTAGACTTCCAGGAAGATGGTGGCGTGAGCAGGGCGGCAGAAATCTCCTCCCAACACTATATTTATCTACAAAAATACAGCAAATACAACTATTCCTAAAAGAGAGACCAGAATACACAGGAAAGTGCACAGCGTGCAGCTACACCCGAGAGGACTCAGCACCCCAAGAGGCGGGTAAGATATGGAGCCGCGACCCGGCGGGACCCGAGCCCTCCCCCACCCCAGCGCACCGGCGGGAGGAGAGGATTCAGAGCCGGGAGGGAGTGGAAGTACACCCCGCGAAGTAGCCAGCCCCGGTGATCTGCGCGGGGAGCGCTGACCCACACTGCGCAGTGCAGCGGAGATTGGAGAGACAGAGGGGCAGTATCTGAGCAGGGAACGTGTGAGGGTGCTTGCAGCCGGCTCCCGGGAAGGAAAAAAAAACGCATACTTTCTTCAGCGGTCTTAAAGAGACAGGAGCCCAGCGGAGGAGCCGGATCGCCCCAGCACACTCAGCCCAGCAGGCTGGGAGTCCTGGGGAGCTTCAGATGCCTTAGCTGGCGACTGGGGAAGCGTAGCCATACTTACACTTCTCACTGAGATCAACAGCCTCCTATTCGTCCCACCCCTGCCAGAGCGATAAAGGACCCTGCGGGGCAGCGCAGGCCAGCTGTGGAATAGTGGGGCAATAGCGCCACCTACAGCATTCCCACAGAATCTACGTCCCGGGGGCGTTTTGTTTTGTTTTGTTTTCTTTTTGTTTTTTCTTTTCTTTCTTTTTTTTTTTTCTTTTTTTTTCTTTTTTTTCTTCCTTTTTAAAGTCTTAAAGAGCCCAGCTGACATACGTGGCAACTATCAGTGACCACTTCTATAGCCATGAAAAGACAGAGGAATATGATTCAGACCAAAATCAACCAGACAACCCCAGAGAGGGAGTCTGAAGGGATGGAAATGCACAGTCTTCCTGAAAAAGAATTCAGAATAAAAGTCATAACCATGCTGACGGACCTACAGAGAAATGTGCAAGAGCTGAGGGAGGAAGTGAGGGAACTGAGGAAAGACAATGCAGAAATCAGACAAGCGATCGACAGGCTTAACAGCAGACTGGATGAGATGCAAGAGACTGTTAATGGAATAGAAATCAGAGAACAGGAATACAGAGAACCTGAGGCAGAGAGAGATAAAAGGATTTCTAGGAATGAAAGAATATTAAGAGAACTGTGTGACCAATCCAAAAGGAAAAATATTCGCATTATAGGATTACCAGAGGAAGAAGAGAGAGAAAAAGGGATAGAAACTGTCTTTGAAGAAATAATTGCTGAAAATTTTCCCTCGCTGGGGAAGGAAATAGTCTAGCAGTCCACCGAAGCCCACAGATCTCCCAACACAAGGGACCCAAGGAAGACAACACCAAGACACATAATAATTAAGAAGGCAAAGATCAAAGATAAAGACAGGGTATTAAAGGCAGCTAGAGAGAGAAAAAAGATCACCTACAAAGGAAAACCCATCAGACTATAATCAGACTTCTCAACAGAAACCTTACAGGCCAGAAGAGAATGGCATGATATATTTAACGTAATGAAACAGAAGGGCCTCGAACCAAGAATATTGTATCCAGCACGATTATCATTTAAATATGATGGATGGATTAAACAATTTCCAGATAAACGAAAGTTAAGAGAATTTGCGTCTCATAAACCACCACTACAGGATATCTTAAATGGACTGCTCTAGATGGAAGCACACCTAAGGCTAAAAAGATGTCACCAGAGAAAATAAAATCATAGCAAAGAAAGCAGACCATCCAAATACTAACTAAAGGCAAAGAATAAAGCACCTAGTATATAAAGAATGGAGGAGGAAGAATAAGAAGGGAGAGAAATAAAGAAACATTAGACAGTGTTTACAATTACTTAACAAGAAAATTAAGTAACATTGTTAGCTAGTAAAGAAGCAACCCTTGAACCTTTGGTAACCATGAATCTAAAGCCAGCAATGGCAATAAGTACATATCTATCAATAATCACCGTAAATGTAAATGGACTGAATGCACCAATCAAAAGACACAGAGTAACAGAATGGATAAAAAAGCAGGACCCATCTATATGCTGCTTACAAGAGACTCACCTCAAACCCAAAGATATACACAGATTAAAAGTGAAGGGATGGAAAAAGATATTTCATGCAAACAACAAGGAGAAAAAAGCAGGTGTTGCAGTACTTGTATCAGACAAAATAGATTTCAAAACGAAGAAAGTAGCAAGAGATAAAGAAGGACATTACATAATGATAAAGGGGTCAGTCCAACAAGAAGATATAACCATTATAAATATATATGCACCCAACACAGGAGCGCCAGCATATGTGAGACAAATACTAACAGAAGTAAAGGAGGAAATAGACAGCAATGCATTCATCTTAGGAGACTTCAACACACCACTCACTCCAGAGGACAGATCAACCAGACAGAAAATAAGTAAAGACACAGAGGCACTGAACAACACACTAGAACAGACGGACCTAACAGACATCTACAGAACTCTACACCCAAAAGCAACAGGATACACATTCTTCTCAAGTGCACATGGAACATCTTCCAGAATAGATCACATACTAGGCCACAAAAAGAACCTCAGTAATTAAAAAAATATTGAAATCCTACCAACCAACTTCTCAGATCACCAAGGTATAATACTAGAAATAAATTTTAGAAAGAAATCAAAAAGGCTCACAAATACATGGACACTTAACAACATTCTCCTATTTTAATTAATCAATGGGTTAATGACCAAATCAAAACAGAAATCAAAGAATATATGGAGACTAATGACAACAACAACACAGAGCCACAACTTCTGTGGGACGCAGCAAAGGCAGTTCTAAGAGGAAAGTATATTGCAATCCAGGCCTATTTAAAGAAGGAAGAACATTCCCAAATGAATAGTCTAAAGGCACATTTACTGAAATTGGAAAAAGAAGAACAAATGAGGCCAAAGTCACCAGAAGGAGGAATATAATAAAGATCAGAGAAGAAATAAATAAAATTGAGAAGAATAAAACAATAGAAAAAATCAATGAAACCAAGAGCTGGTTCTTTGAAAAAATAAACAAAATAGATAAACCCCTAACCAGACTCATTAAGAGAAAAAGAGAATCTACACACATAAACAGAATAAGAAATGAGAAAGGAAAAATCACGACGGACCCCACAGAAATACAAAGAATTATAAGAGAATATTGTGAGAATCTACATGCTAACAAGCTGGAAAACATAGAAGAAATGGACAACTTCTTAGAAAAATACAACCTTCCAAGACTGACCAAGCAAAAAACAGAAAAACTAAACAGACCAATCACCAGCAATGAAATTGAATTGGTAATCAAAAAACTACCCAAGAACAAAACCCCCGGACCTGATGGATTCACCTCTGAATTCTACCAGACATATAGAGAAGAAATAACACCCATTCTCCTTAAAGTTTTCCAAAAATAGAAGAGGAGGGAATACTTCCAAACTCATTCTATGAAGCCAGCATCACTCTAATACCAAAACCGGGCAAAGACCTCACCAAAAAAGAAAATTACAGACCAATATCCCTGATGAACGTAGATGCAAAAATACTCAACAAAATATTAGCAAACCAAATTCAAAAATACATCAAGAGGATCATATACCATGATCAAGTGGGATTCATCCCAGGGATGCAAGGGTGGTACAACATTCGAAAATCCATCAACATCATCCACCACATCAACAAAAAGAAGAACAAAACCCACATGATCATCTCCATAGATGCTGAAAAAGCATTTGACAAAATTCGGCATCCATTCATGATTAAAACTCTCAACAAAACGGGTATAGACGGCAAGTACCTCAACATCATAAAGGCTATATATGACAAAACCACAGCTAACATCATACTTAACGGCGAGACACTGAAAGCTTTTCATCTAAGATCAGGAACAAGACAGGGATGCCCACTCTCTCCACTGTTATCAACATAGTACTGGAGGTCCTAGCCACAGCAATCAGACAAAACAAAGACATACAAGGCATCCAGATTGGTAAAGAAGAAGTCAAATTGTCACTATTTGCAGATGACATGATACTGTACATAAAAAAACCCTAAAGACTCCATTCCAAAACTACTAGAACTAATATCTGAATTCAGCAAAGTTGCAGGATACAAAATTAACACACAGAAATCTGTTGCTTTCCTATACACTAACGATGAACTAACAGAAAGAGAAATCAGAAAAACAATTCCATTCACAATTGCATCAAAAAGAATAAAATACCTAGGAATAAACCTAACGAAGGAAGTGAAAGACCTGTACTCTGAAAACTACAAGACACTCCTAAGAGAAATTAAAGAGGACACTAACAAATGGAAATGCATCCCATGCTCTTGGCTAGGAAGAATAAATATTGTCAAAATGGCTATACTACCTAAAGCAATCTACAGGTTCAATGCAATCCCTATCAAACTACCAATAGCTTTCTTCAATGAACTGGAACAAATAATTCTACAATTCATATGGAACCACAAAAGACCCTGAAGAGCCAAAGCAATCCTGAGAAGGAGGAATAAAACGGGGAATTACGCTCCCTGACTTCAAGCTCTACTACAAAGCCACAGTAATCAAGACAATTTGGTATTGGCACAAAAACAGATCCACAGACCAGTGGAACAGAATAGAAAATCCAGACATTAACCCAAACATATACAGTGAATTAATATTTCATAAAGGAGCCTTATATATACAATGGGGAGATGACAGCCTCTTCAGTAGCTAGTGTTGGAAAACCTGGACAGCTACATGTAAGAGAATGAAACTAGACTACTGTCTAGCCCCATACACAAAGGTAAACTCAAGGTGGATCAAAGACCTGAATGTAAGTCATGAAACCATAAAACTCTTAGAAAAAAACATAGGCAAAAAATCTCTTGGACATAAACATGAGCGACTTCTTTATGAACATATCTCCTCGGGCAAGGGAAATAAAAGCAAAAATGAACAAGTGGGACTATATCAAGCTGAAAAGCTTCTGTACAACAAAGGACACCATCAGTACAACAAAAAGACATCCTACAGTATGGGAGAATATATTCATAAATAACGTATCTGATAAAGGGTTGACATCCAAAATATATAAAGAACTCAAGCACCTTAACAAACAAAAAGCAAGTAATCCAATTAAGAAATGGGCAGAGGCCATGAATAGACACTTCTCTAAAGAAGAAATTCAGATGGCCAACAGGCACATGAAAAGATGCTCCACATCGCTAATCATCAGAGAAATGCAGATTAAAACCACAATGAGATATCACCTCACACCAGTGAGGATGGCCAACATCCAAAACACAAACAACAACAAATGTTGGGGAGGATGTGGAGAAAAGGGAACCCTCCTACACTGCTGGTGGGACTGCAAATTAGTTCAACCATTGTGGAAAGCAGTATGGAGGTTCCTCAAAAAACTCAAAATAGAAATACCATTTGACCCAGGAATTCCACTCCTAGGAATTTACCCTAAGAATGCAGCAGCCCAATTTGAAAAAGACAGATGCACCCCTATGTTTATCGCAGCACTATTTACAATAGCCAAGAAATGGAAGCAACCTAAGTGTCCATCAGTAAATGAATGGATAAAGAAGAGGTGGTACATATACACAATGGAATATTATTCAGCCATAAGAAGAAAACAAATCCTACCATTTGAAACAACATGGATGGAGCTAGAGGTTATGCTCAGTGAAATAAGCCAAGCCGAAAAAGACAAGTATCAAATGATTTCACTCATATGTGGAGTATAAGAACAAAGAAAAAATATTGAAGGAGCAAAACAGCAGCAGACTCACAGAACCCAAGAACGGACTAATAGTTACCAAAGGGAAAGGGATTGGGGAAAATGGGTGGGTAGGGAGGGATAAGAGGGAAAAAGGGGCATTACGATTAGCAGATGTAATGTTGGGGGGGCATGGGGAGGGCTGTACAACTCAAGAGAAGACAAGTAGTGATTTTATAGCATCTCACTATGCTGATGGACAGTGACTGTAATGGGGTTGGTGGGGAGGACCTGATGAAGGGGTAGTTTAATCACCATAATATTGCACATGTAATTGTAGATTAATGATACCAAAATAAATTATTTAAAAAAATGTAAGAGTAATGAAACCATTTCTCCTAACATTTCTTAATTCTGAAAACAGCAAATAAATACTTCTCCTGCATTAATGCTAGGCTTCCCATTCTATGTAAAACAACCACTCCTACCCATTAGTTATAGAAATCACAACATAGGATAGAAAGGGAGTATTTGATCTAGAAAAGGAGTATTTGGTCTATTTAAGAACTAAGAATTTTTCATCTTTCTTGTTTACTAAAAATACAGAGACAGTTTGACAGAAAAGTAGCAGTTTGGAGACCATCTTTTCTTGGCTTAGGGCTCCTGATTTCTGTATGACCACTGTCACTATTGTCTAAGATCTGGAAGAGGTTTTAATTTCAAACGGATATATCCTATGAGCAGCAAATAGGTTGTTTCGTTCAGAATGTCTCCCCTATCCCTCTTCATCCTGAGGGCTTTTGATTTCATACCAAACACATTTAGTCTCTTACTCCTGATTCCTTACTGGTTTCTTCTTTTCTGTATGTAGGCGTGGCTGGCCTCTTGGTCAGACACTCAACCTTTTTATTTCATTCTGTTGCTAAATCTTAATGCCTCCTCGTCTTTTCACTGACTTATCTGCCATTTTACTTCTTCAGCCGTGTAATACCACATCTCCAGCCAACCACAAGATTGGAATTGCTGTTTTCTTCTTCAGGGAAGACTCTTCAAGTCTAAAAATTAACTCATCTGTCCCATGTTAATCACGAAAAGCCACATACTGAGACAGGACAATCAGTTGACAAAAGGACTGCCATCTTGAATATATGAAGAACTTTTGCACATCAGTAAGAAAAAAAAAAGAGGCAACTCAATAGAAAGAGAGGGGTAAAAATGAACACCCTAAACACCCATTTTAAAGAAGAGGAAACATGCATGGCTAACAGACACAAAAAGATGTCTAAACTTATTAGTAAATATGTAGATACAAAGTAAAACCACCATGAGGTTTTCCTCTGGAGTGTTACTTTGGAAATGTTTGCATGTCCTCTTACCCAACAGTTCTGCCAGGCATTTAGTGTGTGTGCTGTAGGAGACTTGCAGAGGACTATTTCTAACTGTAATGTTCAGAATAACAAAAACACTGGAAATGACCAAAATATTAATAAATAGTATGGGTAAGTAAATAATGGTCTATTAAATATGGAATATTATACACCTGGAAAGTAAGTGAACTATATGTATGAATCAACAAGGGTAAATCTAATACACAATGTTGTGCAAAAAAAACTACTCACAGGAACATTCATATGGTCCGTTTCCTTCCTGACAGAGTATTTATACATTCACTGTTGTAAGAAATACAGAGAAGTGCATGGGAAAGATTTACTCAACATTCAAGACAGTGATTATATCTTGGGAGAGGAAGACACACTTAGGGACCAAAGGAGGCTTCAAAGATATAACCCTGTATTTCTAAGTCTTGGTGGGATGACCATTCTTTCTCCTTCAAAACTGATACATCCATTCAATAAAATTCTATGCATGATGTATTTTGTGATTAATATATAAAAAATCTAATGCCTAATAACTATTAGGATTTTAGGAATACTCAGTTAAAAGGCTCTTCGGCATCAAGTAAGTATTTGTAGATTCTCCCACTCAGCCTTTGAAATACAAGCATTCCACAGTGGAATAGAAAGTTAAGGTCAGAAGTGTTAGAATTCGTTAATATGGGTATTTGTTTGAAAGCAAATTGAATTGAACTGGCTTGCTATATTTGTTTTTCTCTTAATAATAATAAAGCTCGCTCTTTGGAATATTTCAAGTATTTTACAAATCATCATGATAATATCCTGGAAAAGCTTAACTGAACAGACATATAAGACAGATTTTAGGATAAAAGCTTATAGAAAGAACATAGAAACCACAGACACTCTCTAGAAACCCAGAATTTTCCAAGGCTATGGACCTGGATTCCTGTAGTTGATTTTGGCATTCTCCTGATATGATTGGATACTACTAAAAACATTAGGGGAAGATGGAGGCAACCCTGCAGACACTCACAACTCTATAATCTTCTTCCACCTGCTCCATAGACCACTGTATGTGAGACTGGGGTTGGCACTGAGAAAAATGGAAGGAAAGATGGGTGCATTCTTTTAGCCTTTAATTCTACGAACAACTCTGGAGGTTACCTTCTGAGTTCTTTTTTGACCTTCCCCCTTCCTGCCATCTGGTATGTAGAGTATGGCCTTGTATTTCCACATTTCCCCCTTTTACGATGATAGGGGCTCTCTCTAAAGTTAGACTACAGAGAAACAGGGCAATGTTCAAGGAATTAGGGAGATTTGATGAGACGGTGACACAATGTGCTGAAACTCTCTCAAAGGCACTCACTTTTAAAGCCAAATACAGAAACACAAAGAGACATATGGGATAGGGTTGGGGGCTTTGGAAGTAGAATACCCTCATGAAAGCTTGCACTGTACAAATTGTACATAAGAACAAACAAACAAAACACACAAACCCAGAAATAACCCTGGTAAAAATTCACAAATATTTCTGAAATTCAACAAACGTCTTATAACATTGGTCTTAAGTGATTTTATTACAGGTATTAAAAGTCCTTCCGAAATAGAAATTTCTTTCCTTGCTCCTCTTATTTGCCACAAAACTCTGAAGGAAAGAAGGTTAGAAGATGGTGTACTAAATGTATTACACTGAAATCTGTTTGATTTCTCACCTTTTTATATCAGCTTATGAAGTTCAGTAAATGTTTAGAAAGGCATCCTCAGCATTGTCTCCGGAAATGACAGAAATATAAAGCACTTGGCCACACAGGAAGTGGGAAGGCAGTGCCACTGTGTCATGATTCATGTTTGCTAAGGTACAAATCGTTTGTTAGAAATAGGCAGAAGAACTATTCCAGACACGATGGTTGAGCCTGACCTCACTGGTTTTCTAATTCTTAGGAAACCGAAAAATTTCAAGACCATGTAGTTGAGTTAGTTTTACTGGAAAATAAAATAGGTTTATCCGAATTTAACTTCTACTTCCATCATACTTAAAAATTTTTCCTTCCAAGGAAAAGAACCTGTTCCTGCAGGACTTGCATGTCACGGAATCATTTTAGCTTTAAGTGAGAGAGCGCAGTAGGATATAGGGGAGAGGAGAGCGATAGCCAAGCTGAACCTGGGACCAAGGACTCCTGCACAGCGCCTGAGAGGAATACTCTGTCCCCCACGTGCATACACAGCAGCCATCATTTGTTTTAAATGCATGCTCTACTTCTAAAGATGGCTCATCTGCAACGTAACATATTTCTTTTTGAGCTTCTAGCTCACAATAGCCTTCTAGGACTGCCCGTCATGGGGTTCTGGATCACTGAATTTTTCTGCTATTCTTATTGCTCAGTCCATTAATGATTTATCATCTATTTTGTGTTCCCTTTTTCAATATGTGGTCTCCAAACTGGCAATGAAGATTGCTGTGTCCACTGTATCCTGGCCTGCCTGTTCTGTGAATTCCTGACGCTCTGCAACATTGTTCTGGGACAAGCTGCATGCGGCATCTGCACCTCCGAAGCCTGCTGCTGTTGCTGTGGGGATGAGATGGGGGACGACTGTAGCTGCCCTTGTGACATGGACTGTGGCATCATGGATGCCTGTTGTGAATCGTCAGACTGTTTGGAAATCTGTATGGAATGCTGTGGAATTTGTTTTCCTTCATAAGTATTTATCTTCTGTTTGTGTTAAAACTGGAGAGTGTTTTACATTTTTCTTTTTTAAGGGGGAAGAAAAGCACATGGCAAGATTCTCATGAAGCAACCCCAGTATTTGCACTGTTACTCTTTAATTTCTGAAAGCCTTTTTTTCTCTATCCAGATTTACATGGTTTAATATGTGAAACTTTAACTGCTTTTAAACTTAGAGGTTACAGTGACTGAGGGACATTCTGACAAAAGAAAATGGTAAATGACTCCTCCTTGTTACACATGCTTCTATTTCTTTTAACCATTCTCAGGAGCCCCTGGCTCCAAATGCAGTATTTCTCAGTGGGTATTTAAACCAGACAATGTGATGTTTGTTAATGGCTAAAAGTAAGCATTCTTTACTTCAAAATAAACTTTGGGAAACAAACCCACACACCATTTGGGCGCCCAGTGTCCACCCCTGTGCTCTATTCTTCACTTTCCCCACTGGCTCGGCAGCCGTGCAGTGCCTGCCGTGTATAATCTCCTGCTGGGATGCAGAGATGAATGTCATTCTGCTCCCATCCAAAGGAGCATACAGTTTAGCAGAGGAGAGAGCGCTGTAAAGAATGAACCATTCCACAAGGCATACTGAAGTGAGGATTATGAGAGAGAGAAACTCCAAAGGCTATAGGAATACACAGAAAGAACAGCTAATGTCTTCTGGAATATTCAGAAGGCTTCAAGGAGAATGTGACATTTCAGGAAGCCTCTTAGGATGAGTGTTTCATCTGCTGCTTGAATGAATTAGATTTAGGAGCAAGTTTTAGGTGGATAGCCTGAACTGTGCCTGTAAGCAGTTAAAAGATAAACAAACACCTTATGTATTTTTGTTAGTTGCAGGAATGCAGCTTTTTTTAACTATAAAATTTAAAAGTATGCATTTTCTTACTCATAATTCAAATGTTAGGGTAGTTTTTGAAGGAAAACATAATGCCTTATAAAATAGCTATGTATTTTATGAAGAATGTGGACTACTTTTGACAAATTTCATTTAAATTAGGAGACTTTTATATTGAAAGCCCAGTATTCTGATTTTGATTTATTCAAAAGCTTTCCTTTTTTTTTGAGAGCTCTAAATCTTTTGTGGGGGGAGGGGGGACATTGGTTGTTCTGGTTTGTTTCTTAACCAATGTTGTATTTTATAAACATATTTAATCTTAAATGCAGACAATTCCTCCCAAGTCAGTGGGAATCTTGACATCCGCTATTGTGACCAAATTTCACTATTGCAGTTTTATGTTAAATTAAGCCAATATGGCTGGTTATAAGGATCCTCAGGCACAAAGAAATAAGTCAGTTAATTAGAAGACTAAGTTTTTAAGACATAGAGACTTTGTGTGGCGCAGATGAAAGGGGAAGTATATTTTCATACTATATTTTTCTACTAAGTTTGAGCTCCCCCAAATTATAGTTTGGTTTGATTTAGTGTAATTCCTTGTAGAAATTTTCAAAGTATACTTTTGGATTGATTAATAGTTATTTTCAATTATTCTGGTTGAAATTCAAACTGATAATAAAAACAAATGTATATTTTTAGGAAACTTTTAGCAAGCCTAACCTTTTAAGAAAGGTTTTAAACCTAGATCATGGTAATGTCACCTATGATTTTTCCTTTGTGACAAAACCTACTTTCTACTTATACCATTGTTTAATGGGCTTAAAAAAGAAAAAAATAGCAAACTCTTCAATCCCCTTTCAGTGTTATTTACACACACACACACACTTTAAATGTTGGGTTTAAAGAGAATTCTAGTCAACAGCTGTCTTTCTTCTCCTTGTCTAAAGATCATCTTTTTTTTGTTACATCAACTATGAGATCATCTTTGTACTGTTTCATAGTAACCAGAATCTGAATACTTACATATACCGAAAGTTAACTTATGCATATATATTAGAATGTAAGAGTATTCATCAGTGTACTAACATATAAAGCCTTCCTATGACCTGGAATTGTTAAAATATTTCACTTTTATCCTGCAAAATTTTTCAACCAAGTGGTTTGTCTAATATTCAAATATATTCTGCTACTATTTGCAATGAAAATATTAGCACTTTTAAAATATTGTTTCTGTGAACATTAATTGATAGCAGAATTTTATTTTCATATTTATATTCAGTTTTCCTCCATTGTCTACTCTGCAGTCATTCCATAAAGTACCTTATATGATTTTTTTTAAATAATGAAAAAAAAAAGTAAGCAAATGTGAAAATCATTCCAATATATTTTAGAATGTCTGTATGTACAATGTTTTGCTGAGTTATATGACCATCATAATTAAGTGCTATAGTTTACAGTTATAGATTTGGTCTCTTTTTAAATGTGGAAACTTAATCTTATATATTTTAAAACTGGATTATCCTGTATTATCCTGAAAATATTATTTTGAAATTAAAAAAACATAACTTCTCTGTTGATCTGTAGCATATTTTCTAATTGATATTGATATTTGAAGACATTATCTTGATACATCCCTTTCTAGTTTCCTTATGGAAATCACATGACTCATGTCCTTAAATGAACTATGAAAGATTCAGACCAGTTTACATTGCAAATCATAGTTGACATATGATTTCAAAACATAGTGTTTTTTAAAATAGTCACAATAGGTCAAAATGCAAGTTTTGTAAATGGCTTTGGTAAATTGTTTCTGTTTGTTTGCTTTGGAATTATCTCCCAACTTGTAAAAATTAAGGTAATTTTTTTTATATATTCTGAGATTAAACATGAAAGATTAATGAGATTGGGTATTAGATGTAATGAATTTCACCCGAAAGTAAGTCATCAGAAGTATTTTCATCTAGGATTTTTAGTGGCACAATTTTTTAGTAGGAAATGTTTTACAGTTAGTATTCAATGCCCCCCCCCCCCACAAAATCACTTTATATAGGAGAAAGCCTTTTACTTAGGAATATAATTTTATTTTTGTATTTGTCCAGTGTATCAACTATATCCAGTTCCCTTACCTGAAGCACTCAGTGTTTCTCTCAGCAATTCAAGGAGTAACCAAGGCAACCTTATGTTATAACTTCCCCTTCTTTATACATACAGACTCTATCAGTGTCCTAGATTCTAATGCTGTAAACGTCAAATCACTGCCTAATATAAATAAGATTGAATTCAGAGTCTCTGTGGCTTGTCTACTTGAATTCCAGTTTAAATGCTTAGATTTACTCACCTACCTAATGAATAAGTTTATTTATTAATAAGATTATTTTTCAAATTATTCAAGACCTTTATCCCCTTTCCAATTATTCATGATTTGCAGGTCTGTAGATTTATTACATCTAATCTGACAGGCAAGATAAAGTTTCATCAACTACTGCAATACCCATTTTTTCTTTCCCTTTTACACTAAGTAAAACATACCATTTTTGTTTTAAATGGTGGCCAATATACTAATAGTGTTTATTCCACATTTACTATTAAATTTTTTTAATCAAGGAGTTTTACTGCAAGGGAGTCCATTTAATGCTCCATCTCCATGCCCCCCATAACCAATAAATTTACAGTGAAACTGCTTTCTCTCAGCGCCTCAGGGGCACCACAGGACCCTCTGGTACTGTCAGTCTGGGGACAAAGTTTGGCACTTTCGGTGAAAAACCTTAATTCTCACGGTGAAGCTGCTGGTGTTTTCTTGCTTATTTATTTTTAGAGACTTTGGCTCTCAGGGAAGGGCTTGTAGGGAGGGGTCAGCATTAGGATGCAGCCCAAATGTGAAGAGGGGTTTGTGCGAAAGCCATCACTGGTGATTAACCCACCAAGCATCTTCACATTGCAAACTTCCAAAGAACCACGCTGCTCCCTCTACTTGGAAGGACCGTGAATCAAAATATCATGTAAATGATCACATTTTAATGAAGTCAATAGGTATTCTGGAGGTGAAAATGATCATAAGCAAAGCCACAGCTGAGCCCCACCTAGAGAACAGGCTCTCTAGTCTCAGAGAAATCTACACCGCCCCATTCTTCAAACTGGGACGACGATATGCCATTTTCACTGGGGTGACAACTACAGCTCGTGAGCTGCCAACTGTCAACATGAGTAGTTTCCTGCCTTCCAATGGGACTGTGGCTACTAGTTCTAGGTCCATTGTTTGTCCATTATTTATGCCTTTGATCCCCACCTCAGTGCTCATGGAAAGAGAATCCTGAATTTAGCTGGGATGTGACCAGGAACCAATCATGCTAGATCACCATCCTTTGACACATTACCAACATGGGGTACAGATACATGTGTTAGAGTATAGCTCTGCAATTAAGCATTAACTTCCAGTCAGGCCTTTGTGTGAGGTTCCATTGAGAACATAATTATTAGGAAAATAGCAAAAAGCAAATTCAAACAAATTCTAAGTTTAGCTTGAAAAACTGAAAAAGTTCTTAAGTTCTGTCGGTTTGTCTGATGCATAAAGGGACAGAAGCAAAAGAATTACATTCCAAAGCCAAGAAAGAGGGTGCACAAAAGCAGTTGATCCACTTGACATAGTTCATAGCCTTTTGCGAAAGAATAAAAGCCTGTTGAGCAGGGAACCAAAAGATCTCATTATAGGATGAAGCCAAGCCATATTAAAGCTTGTGCACTAGTAACTATGTCTAAAAACAGCCTGCTGTTTTATATTGAACCAATACATTTCTTAACTTGGTAGGTTGCAGGGTAAAGATGTACAGAGCCTGTCTGCTGGATGCTCTGCCAATTACAGATGTGGCGGAGCGGCGTCAAACACCCACCAATAGCCAGGATCTCAAGCAATCTCCAAGTGAAACAAAAGTTTTAAAATGTCATCTCAAAACCTAGGAAGTGCAGTTCATCATGTGTGTCTGACTATTAAGAGTTTTGAGATCACCTTTATTATTTAATTTAATGTGGACGTCATATGATCCCTCAATCAGAATGCACAATTCTTTCAAGGACATGAATAGTGCCTGAGAGAGAAGGAGAGTATCTTTTAAAAGTTAACACGTTCAGCTGACAAGGCATCTTTGATCAGCTCTGTAGGAACTGTGTCTTACTGGTGTTGAGGGGAAGGTGGAGGAAATACCCATGGATACATATTCTATTAGGCTTTCCTAGATCACCAGAAAGGATAATTGGGCATATTTACACAATTACAGTCAGTAAACTATTATGCCAGCTTAAGTTGAATACATATTCTGGTAAAAGTACGTTAAATTGCAATCCAAAAGCAATTTGACTGCTGGGAACATTATTTTTTATCTAATTATTCACAAATTAATGAATAAAATTAAATTCCAATCACTGAAGAAAATGAAGCAATGGTGAGAATCAAAACTACAGATTAGTTAAAGCAAAGATATGCAGTGCATAACAGAATTAAAGCATTTCTTTTACTCAAACTCCGTGCTTAAAAAAGAACAAATCCATCATCTTGAAATTTGACTTGTAGCTTGACATTAAAAATAATATGAGTAGAATTTTCAGTGGGGTAAGCACAAAACTAGTTCAAGTTGTGTCACTCTCAATTACTCTACTCAGGTGGTGTACCCATTAAAATTCCCACTTGTGGGTTCCGCTCACTATGCAAATGGGGTCATTACTTGGAGAATTTAATTGGTTATGACACTGGGAGTAGGACTTTTCCTTTCAAAATAATCCTACTTACACACATTTCACTAGAAATTTGACTATTACATATAATTTGGATTGTTTTGCTCCATAAATATTTACTAAAATTAGACCATCTTTTCTTACTTATTTCTTACGAATAATTCAAAGTAGATCCAAATTACTTTGTGGATATGGTTTGTTTATATATAAGGCTAGGTTAGAGTAAGTCTTTCAGTCATACTGCTTTTCAAAATATTATTACAAATCTCTGCATCTTTCATCATAGTTCTAAATATTTCGTTTGATGGGCTTCCTCCCTTTTTCTCCTTTTTTGTCACTTCAAAAATGTATGAAGAGCCAACCTGCCCTCTTGAATTTTATATATATATATGTAATATATATAATATTGCCAAGGAGCCTCACCTATAACACATGCAAAGCCCTTCCAGTCACTGGTAAATCAAGGTAAAAACATTAAGCTGTTTATCAGAATTAGTTCTGGAGACACTTCCACCAAAAGCCACGAGACAACTGAATTTAAAGAACAAACAACAAATCAGTGAGAAAAGTGCCGCTCTCCTCACAACTACCATCTGTTTTCCTTGATTGTGGCAATTTCAACTGTAGAAAACCCAAGTTTGCAGGTAACTAACAAGAATATTAATGGCCTGAACTTACAAAGAACACTGAAATCACAGTGTGGTTTAGTGGATATAATATTAAACTGGGCATCCAGGAATTTAGTTCCTAGACACTGATTCAACCAGCAGTTCCCAGAGTAAACTTGAACTAGGAACAGAATTGCTGTAAGTATTAATGATATAATCTCAGGAAAGCACTAACAAGTTCCTTGAAAGGAGCTACACAGTCTAAATTTTTATTACTGTACCAAGGGGTACAACAAGCAAAGACTTTATCACTAGCTTACCTGGAACTAAAGAGAATATTTTTCCTTTAATGTAAAAAAGAATATTCTAAAATCAGAGAAAAAATAATTCCAAAGATGAGAGAAGAAATACTACAAATTCATAACTGGACCATTGGGCAGGATTTTTAACATCTGTAACTATGGGAAATTTCCCACAGAATACCAAATATGGATCCTAGTCTCAGACATATATTTTTCTATGATATTTCTAATTGTGCCCGGAGGGTAAGAAGGAGTTAGTGCATCCAATAAATATAATCATTTACATGCACGGAGCTCCCTTTGAAGTTAATAGGACCTATGGAAAGGGGAGTTACGCAAAAAAAAAGAAAAAACGGAGTTCAATACAAATCTAGTCCTTTCTTTTTAACATGCAGCAGTATTGCCAACGCATTTGGATTTTCTTACCGCTTATCCTTTCTTTATGTGTGCTGTTCAAGTTCAAGTTGAGTGAAGTGCTCCACGTGTAGAGGAAAGATAGCCAAAAGGAGAGGATGTGATGATTGGCAAGCATATACTCAGGGAGCAGCTTTCTAAGATAACATCCAAAAGTGATAGGGCCTGACATTTGTGGAGCTTGCTTAACTTCCAAAAGGAAACCATACTCATTTTCTCATTTGATCTTTGCAACCCTATGATTCCTCTAGGATATACATTTTTACCTCCATTTTACAGATGAGAAAACTAGGACAGATAGCTTAAGTTCAACTGCTAAAGTAACACAGCTCCTGGTGGACCTAGGAAACCTGATTGCTACCCCAGATGGTCCCATCAGAATGGTTATCTCTCCTAAGGAATCTCACATGAGGCTTAGTAAATAGATTCCATCGTGGCTGCTCTGCTTGAAGCTGGAGTGAGGACACGGGCATCGGAATTCTTGCCTGCCTTGCTTCTTGTCGCCCATCTTCCCCACTTTGAGTGGGGTCCTGGCATGGGCTACAAGGGAGGCTGAAAATCATAGCTACTGAGCTACTATCTCTCATTTCACACACTGACCCAAAAGTCAATCAATCCACAATAGTCCACTGTCTTGTGCCTACTTGTCAGTGATGTCATTTTTCTTATAGATAGGTGAGGAGTCAAATTCGATGCTCTAAGACTGTATGCTGGTCATTCTCCATTTATCCCTCTGAATCTGTTCTCTGTCTCTGCCTGTTTTATGCTAGGATCCCTTGCTTTCCGGTTTCCAGTTGGCTTTAGCTGAGGGCAAGCACTGATGGGAAATCTGAAGATAGGAAGACAGAGTCCAGGGTGTTAAATCCTACCCACTCCCTGGCCCCCTTCCTGAACAATGCCATTCCTCCATGTAAGGGGCTCCTGTGTGGTGACCCCTCTCCCACAGCTACAGCTCCCTGCACTTGCCCCTTTGGGCATAGACAAGTAGTATTTGCCACTGTTGCTAGTTCCTGGCACTTCAGACTCTCTTGTTGGTTACCTTACAATTGATTGATGGTTCCACTGCAAACAGTCCATTTTATTAAATGCTCTTCAATTAAGCCCTCTGAGTGGGCCATCTGTTTTCTGCCAGTACTCTGACTATGAGATAATGAGGAAGAGTGAGTTTGTGTATATGCAAATATACATGTTGTCAGAATCCCATCGCATTGTGTTTCTAAGATTTTTCACAGCAGTGTAGATCCTGGTGGTCTCTTAGATGTTTATGTCTTTAATATGGTTAGTCCTAATCCATATCACCAGAACAACACTAGACAATCCAGAAATTTACTTAGCAATTTCAAATTCATCGGTTACACATCTCCAGGCTAACATTTAACACTGTAACAAGTTAGTGGTGGGAGAGGAAAGGGAGAAGGGATCAGTCATTACCACGAGTGAGCCACAGTTTATGACTGAGTTTACAAACTTCAGGTTCCTTAAGATGAGGTTTTCCAATAGGACAGCTACATGTAAGAGAATGAAACTGGACTACTGTCTAGCCCCATACACAAAGGTAAACTCAAGGTGGATCAAAGACCTGAATGTAAGTCATGAAACCATAAAACTCTTAGAAAAAAACATAGGCAAAAATCTCTTGGACATAAACATGAGCGACTTCTTCATGAACATATCTCCCCGGGCAAGGGAAACAAAAGCAAAAATGAACAAGTGGGACTATATCAAGCTGAAAAGCTTCTGTACAGCAAAGGACACCATCAGTAGAACAAAAAGACATCCTACAGTATGGGAGAATATATTCATAAAAAACGTATCTGATAAAGGGTTGACATCCAAAATATATAAAGAACTCATGCACCTTAACAAACAGAAAGCAAATAATCCAATTAAGAAATGGGCAGAGGACATGAATAGACACTTCTCCAAAGAAGAAATTCAGATGGCCAACAGGCACATGAAAAGATGCTCCACATCGCTAATCATCAGAGAAATGCAGATTAAAACCACAATGAGATATCACCTCACACCAGTGAGGATGGCCAACATCCAAAACACAAACAACAACAAATGTTGGGGAGGATGTGGAGAAAAGGGAACCCTCCTACACTGCTGGTGGGACTGCAAATTAGTTCAACCATTGTGGAAAGCAGTATGGAGGTTCCTCAAAAAACTCAAAATAGAAATACCATTTGACCCAGGAATCCCACTCCTAGGAATTTACCCTAAGAATGCAGCAGCCCAGTTTGAAAAAGACAGATGCACCCCTATGTTTATCGCAGCACTATTTACAATAGCCAAGAAATGGAAGCAACCTAAGTGTCCATCAGTAGATGAATGGATAAAGAAGATGTGGTACATATACACAATGGAATATTATTCAGCCATAAGAAGAAAACAAATCCTACCATTTGCAACAACATGGATGGAGCTAGAGGGTATTATGCTCAGTGAAATAAGCCAAGCCGAAAAAGACAAGTATCAAATGATTTCACTCATATGTGGAGTATAAGAATATAGAAAAAAACTGAAGGAACAAAACAGGAGCAGACTCACAGAACCCAAGAACGGACTAATAGTTACCAAAGGGAAAGGGACTGGGGAGGATGGGTGGGAAGGGAGGGACAAGGGGGAAAAGGGGGCATTACAATTAGCAGATGTAATGTTGGGGGGGCACAGGGAGGACTGTACAACTCAGAGAAGACAAGTAGTGATTCTATAGCATCTCACTATGCTGATGGACAGTGACTGTAATGGGGTTGGTGGGGGGGACCGGATGAAGGGGGTAGTTTAATAATCATAATATTGCACATGTAACTGTAGATTAATGATACCAAAATAAACTATTAAAAAAAGATGAGGTTGTCCTTTGTTTCCCATAACCTGAGCAGACTCAACATCATTATCACCATAAGCAGACCCACAATAAAAATAGTCTTAGCCTGGAAATTAATATCTCCAGAAATGTCCTATTTGGGGATTCCATGTGCATGTAGCCAATGAACAGTTTAATATGACACATATGCCTTCAGAGGCAAATAGCTCTAAGCTAACGAACCTTCAGTATTAAACTTAGATATCCAATTCAACTCTAAGATAGTAAACTGACATTTTAACTGATGCCTCAAATATTCACCTAGTTAGTCAAGGTGCATTTACTGATCAGCTATTTATGCTAAACCCTACGCCAGGAGTAGAGCTAGCAAGGGGTCCATCAGTGAGTTCTCAGTTTGGAGAGAGATGGTGTGCATATTAATCTCATAGAATTAAAGAACTGTGATGGAGACAGGTATACTTGCTATGAGGGTAGAGAGGGGGTGAGGATGAAGGAGAGCCAGGAACATTTCCCAGAAGAGGTAATATTCAAACTGGGATTTAGAGAAAGAGGAGGCAGTTATTTGAGCATTCAGAAGGGGCAGTAATGCTGGAAAGGACAAAGTAAGGGGCGATGGGAAGAAGCAGGACAGAGTCTAACAAGTCAGGCCTTAAAGGCTTTGCTGAGCTGTAGGCAATGTAGAGCCTGCGAGGATTTTAATCAAGGAAATGGCCAGAGCTAATGTGTATTCTGATATACTTTTATTGGGGCAGCACTATGAATGATGGACCGAAGGGGACTGAGGATGAACTTGCTGAGAAGGGAGCTGACCTCACGTGTGAGTTCCTGCTGTGTGCTTTCGGTTACCTGGTACCTTGTGCAATATGCTCAAGTCCCCAAATAGTTAAAAGACTGTGAATTCACACAAAAGATGGTGAGGGCCTGCACTAAGGCACTGACTGTGGGGGAACCGAGTTAAACATATTTCTGGAAAAGAATTGAAAGTGTCCCAGGTGAATGGACATGTTAAATGTGCCCAGTGTCTGCATACAGAACCAATTGTGTGAATATTAGATACAAGTGAAGTTCACAGAAGAAATTTTAAAGTGCATTCACGTTTCCGGCCACAGATGTCATGTTTTCATTAAGTGAGATCATAGATCTGAAAGTGCTGATAAACGATATTAGGCAATGTCATCAGAATTCCATTTCAGGTTTACATGGTGAAATGGTAGTATACATGGGGTTCAGGTGGCTGAACTAGGAAGAAAAGTGCCAGAATAAAATCTTCCAGTTTCTTAGTAAGTGAGAGGTATATGTTAATGTATGTGAGCCAGGGTTGGGGGAAGAAGTGAGGGGAACACAAGAACAAAGAGACATTGACAAAGGATCTCCAGACTGCCTGGCATATAAGAGGTGTTCATGTATATTTGTTGAATTAATAATGAATGAATACACATAAACTTGTATATACATGGCATAAATGACTATGTAAAGAATTGGCTATGTATTAGTACCACACATGGATGACAATTATGAGCCTAATATCTGAAAGACAGAAGAAATTTCCACTGGGCTATACACACAATGGTTTGATCATTTTTAACTAAGTCTACAGACCACTAACCAGTTACTAATTACTGATCAGTAAATGAGTCATTCTTTAATTGTCTTAATGAGTAAGTCCAGTTCCCATCATAAATCTTAGGTAATGCATGACCCAAATCTCTTTGGTTGGCCTCCAGCATCTCTAAAATTAGTGAGTGAATCTTCCAAGGTTATATTCTTGCCAGGCTTTGTATTTTTGCACAACCTGATTCAAATTTTCAATTGGGCTGGTTCCAAGTTTTGTGTTAGTCTGGGAGGGTGTTTACTGGCCCCGAGAGGTAGCCTAATTTGTCTTAAGTTCTGTACACTACACATTATGTTTCCTTAGTTTTAATAAAATGACTCAAACCTGCTTTAACTATTCTACTCTTCACAAAAAAATTGCAAAGGATCATGGAATTCATTTCTGTTTTCTTAAAAAATAATGACATTTAATGTAAATATTTAAATTCACATTGCAAGTACTAATGGAGCTTCAAGGAGGTCTTTAAAATATTGGTTCTTGCTAAGAATCATCAAGGGGAAGGGGAGTTCCCAGGGCAAAAGGAAGCCACTCGGGTTCTTTTCGGCCCTAGTGGTAGAGGCTGGTACTTGAAAGGAATGACAATGCATCTGTCCAGGCAAAAGTTTAATTTACATCTGGCAACTAGGTCGTAAAATATGACCTGAGAGCTCTTCATCTGTTCATGAAAATAATTGTCAAAACTACGGAGACCAAGGCAATCCAGGCCATCATATGGAAACAAGTTTGCCAGATTCTTAACATTTTGTATATTCTGATTCCTTGAGTGTTTTTGTTTTCAGAGATCATGTCATAGAATAAAAGGAGACACGTACATTATGAAGTCAAAAGGTTGCCATTCATTTGGATTACATTTTCCTTTAAACATTTTTTAAGGTTCTTTGACTTCAAATATGATAAACTGTACTGAAGTATACAGGTGGCGCAGACAGGTATGAGAGGCGATCCCAAAACATCTGCTTTCAAAATATTTCAATGCATGGTGTGGGCAGTTGGCATTTTTATCATTTCTTCTTTAAAGAAGAGCAGCCATTTGGGACAAATGAACTTCCATACAGGGCAAAGTTAATATTTAATAAGAGAAAACACTTCACTTTCATGTTTTCTTAAATTTCAACAAATACATGATTTTGAAAAGTATCAAAATGCCTGCATATCATTGTGATGAAAAACTTAACATTGTTTCTATATTCACTAAAAAATTCCCATTATTTGGAAGTCAGCAGATTGTCTTCAGAAAGTTTTTTTAAATGAAAAAATATGGTGGGATAATACATTTCATAATTATATTCAGGTCTGCATTAATAAAGTATTCTACTTGCAGATTTTACCACTAGAAGTAGCACTGTGGCTGTCATATATTACAGTATACACAATTTGATTGTTCCAGAGTAGACATCTGCCAGAAACATTTCAGTTTAGCATGATGAATTTACCTTAGCCCTGTCAAGAATCACATTACAATGCCAAAGTATTGCTTTGAATATATGTGGAAAAAAACAGAAATACACTTGTTGAGGTAGGGTTTCAAATCCCCTCAGAATCATGTCATCACCGGTATTGTGGCTAGGCACATGCGTGCTCATGTTACTCTGTGGGGGGATTTGCCAAGAGTAGATGTCACTCATTTAATCAGGACAGCTAAAGGAAAGATAATGTTGACTGTGGGTGATACACGGCGTTTATCACCATCACAGCAGGGATATTCTAGCATACTCAATTTACATAAAAGTATAAGGATATTTAAACCATAATCCCTTTCTAAGTCATCCAAGCACATTCACATGGGAAGGTGTTTATCTGCAGCCGTTTTTCTGCTTAATGGTAAACTTCTCTGAAAGATTTAACTAAACTCTAATAGAGGACATATTTGCCACAAAACACCCTACTGCAGCCACTGTTTGTTCAAATACTGGAATTTATGCTTTGCTTTTGTGTGAAATACAAGGTTATTATAAGGTAGACAGCAGGAAATGGAGATTAACTGGCATATTATTCCAAAGCCACTCAAGAACTATTGATAAATTCATGTCTAGTGTCTTTGGAAGCCTAGGTAGGCCATAGTCTCCTCTACCACCTGTACCAGAAATGCCAGGTGAAATTTTACTCCCATTTCTTGAGAGGCCTATAAGTTCTAGCAAGAATTTGCTGTGCACTTTGGAAAGATTTTACGGTGAAGACATGACCACATGATAGGCTTCTTACACCCACAGCAACTTTTAAAGTCTAAGATGCAGAATAAAGACTACTGCCTTGGTAACACCAAAGGACCACATCCACATAGGCAAGATTGTGTGCAAGGCTCACAGTTTAACAATCATAAAATTTGGCTGCTGCTTTCATTTGAGAAATATGGCAGATAAAAGCAGTTTCAATATTACACCATTGCATTAATGTAGATGTAGCACAGATATATTAAATTTTTTCCTCTCAACACCATGCTCTAAGAAAGCAGTAAAAGTATTATGTTTGCATGATACTGATTTGACATGTAGTCTGAGAAATATATGAAATGCTGTATTTTTAAAGGACTTCGCTTATGAAAAGTCATATTTGAGGGAGCGTGGAATCAATTTGCAGGGATAGTTTATGGTCTAGGAACTCTTACAAGGTAGTGGGAGAAACAGGTATATGTATATATTTTTAAAATCTGACAGAACGAATAATAATAACCTATATTGAACTTCTTCAAGGGAGAATAAAAGTCACACAATCTCTAATTTTATATTTAAAACATATTAATAGTATTCTAGAAACTAGAGATAATAGGTCTGACTTACAGTGTTGGAGATACAGAAACAGTTTATACCATTTTCTAGTTAGCCTTTTGTATCTTCTGATTGCTTCCAATTCAGCCAGAAATACAAAATTCATCATTATTCAGGGAACCTAAGTATAAAAAGATAAGATCTAAGTATAAAAGGATCCCAGAAATCAATGCACTTTTGTGCTGTATTCATAAAAACATATGTGTGTGAGTGTGTATCCTTGTTTGATGTAATCATTTCCATATCTTGGAAGAAAATCCAGAGTTGAAGGTTTGCTGACACTTTTGTAGAGAACTCTGATGATACCATACGTATGAGAACCCTGGTTGTCTCCGTCTAAGAATAGAAACCCATGGCAAAACAGCCCAGATACACAGAAGACATGGGTAGGGAGAGAACAGGTAAATACAATTCTACTGCACTGAGAAAAGACTAACAGAGACCATTGAAATGTAGCAGAAAAACATCCACAGAATATCACCCCGTGGCGCAGCATCCTATTATATCACTGCAGAGCAGCAAAAAGAACCCTGAACTCACAGGGAAAAGTTCTTGTTATCAGAACTGTGGGAGTCCTTTTTCATATGAATTCAGAAAGTTTGGCTACCATAATAGATCTAATATCTCTCCAACATATCTTCTAGATTAAAATCGAAACAAGTTTCAAATCTTTCCCACCTGTCTGCTATAGGTCAGCAAGAGGAAGTCAACACCGTAAGTCAGACCTGTTTTCTCTGAAGTTACTTGTAGGATGAAGTACGTCAAGCTTTGGTTTGTGGACATCGTAGAGACTTTCGTTAACCCGATGCCTCTGCTCATGGGCTCTGTCTCTGGCTTTTAGATCCTATATAATGTGAGCGACTCAGAACCTGAGACGGCCACCCGGGGCATCAAGATTCTCAAAAGGGAAATGCCAGTCGTAAAATGTTTTCAAAACAGAAATTATCCTTTAAATCACTTACCATCATTTTGTACACATTGCCTTTATGTACACAACATATTTTTAATAATTTGAAATAAAATTGATCCTGAGAGTATAGCAGTTTGTACAAATAACAACAGTACTTAGGAAATTTAACACTAATAAACTGTGGGATTTTTTTTTACATCCCTGAACTTGTACTTCTGTCTGTATCATCTGTATCTCTCTTCTCTTTTCATCCTGTGAATGTTTTTCTTCCTATGACTTCTGGCTGCCCCTTCAAGCTCCATTTTCACTCATCATTCTTCACTTCTTGTCCCAAACTGCCTGTTTATAAATATCCTAAGTCCATGGTCCTCTTTTCCCTTTGCCTTTCTTCAACATCTAATTCTCTCCTGACATTCTCAGAACTATTCAGTTAAGTTTAGCACATATTTTTAAGTGGCCACTGTCTTCTAGGCCGTGGGAAGGCAGAATAAATCAGAGTCAGCTCCTGCATTCCCAGGCACACCATCGGACTGAGAGAAATAAAGATGTGAACAAATTATGAAAGTGCCCTGTGAGAAGATTTAGAGACATGTGAAAATTGTATGGGATTGCAGAAGACCAAGGCTTGGGAGGATCAAGAAATATGATGGCAGTTATCATTTGAACTAGTTCTTGAAAGATGATTTCAGGTTTCCCAGGCAGCAAAGGAGGGGAGGGAAGACAGTTCAAGCAGAAAGAACAGCATCTACAAATAGATGAAGATGTGAAGAGCCTGGCGATGTTCTCAGACCAGAAAATGTTCATTGTGGCTAAAAAATGACTTAAGTGGTAGGGACAAGGTGGGAGATGAAACTGAGAATATGAACTCTGGCCAAATTGCCTTTTTATGTCATTAAGTAATTCAGATTTTATTCTATAGGCCATAATTTAAGGAAAAGATAGTTTTGGATTTATGTTTGAGGTAAGTCATTTAGGCAAAAGAGTTGAAGATACAGGAAATGAGGGAGAAAAGAGGAAGAAAGGAACGGGAGGAAAGGGAGGCCAGCTGCTGTCAGAGAGTCGATGACTGTCGGGTACCGCCGGTTTCCAAGCATGTGGCACTGGGGTTAAAGCGTGGGGGACATACTGAGGATCAGAGAGATGGTACTTGGTGATAGGATATGAAAATGGGGAAGAGGCTAGAGTCAAGGATGATGACACCAAAGTGTATTTCTTGAGGAAATGCCTAATAATGTCACTAATCAATATAAGGAACATTTGATGAGTAGACTATACTAAGAATGAGGGTCTCATACACATGGGAGTTAAAGTATTAGGCAGACTGATGTATGGGATGGGATCTCATAAAGGAGGTCAGACTAGAAAAGTAAATTTAAGACTTGTTTTAATTTGGAGAGTGTTGCAAGAACTTGCACTTAGTTTATTTAGGAGGTAGTCTTGAGGGCAGGATTGAGAGATCAGGGCAGGGGAGGCAGGGGAAGAGGAAAAGCCAATTTAAAGGCGTTACTGAGGTTGTCCCTGTGGGCAGGGGGCTCAGTTCTGCCAGTACCAGCTGAGAAGGTCACAGAGTGCTTCCTAGAAATGTGTACCTACAGGACAAGAGGCAGGGACATTAATTTATAAATTCCTACTCCGTTGGCTGACATTGCCCCTGAGGGTGTCAACCTTCCAAGCTTCCGAGCTGTACTGATTTTGGCCAACCTAGCTCCCATGGGGTCTCAACTAGAAACCCAGTGCAGAAGGCTAGTAAGAGGTTACTTAATGCCAGATTTGGTCAGCATGAAACAGGTAGAAGCCCACAAGGAACTATCCACTATATTTGCAGCTGGAAACAGGTGGAGAAAGCAAGTCGGCACCAGATGTGTTTGCTAGAAAAGGTAAACAGGTACTAGTTGAAGCTACACAATCTGATACAATCACTGGAGTAAACATGTAGACCAACACCTCCTGACACAGTCAGATTTCAGAGTAAACCCATGGAAAGTATGAAAAATGTCTATATTTATTTCTGTATGCACTTCTCTGAGAAATAAGTCCAAAGCTTTCATCAAATCTCCAAGTGCTTCTTGATCCAGAAAAGTTTAAGAAACAAATTTGGAGCAAGAATGGATGTGCAAGAGATTTGGAAACACAACATTTGAGGGTCAGAGAGAAGATGGAAAGAGGAGTGTTAGTGTCTAGGCTTTGGGCTCATGAAGGCTTGAGTCTGATCTAGGCTTTTTGAATTTGAGCAGATCATTGAGTTCTTTGAGTCTCACGATGCTCCTCTGTAAGACAGATGGCGGTTGACACATAGCTCATAGGGGAGTTGTATTAAATAGGAAATGTGTGTGAATTACCAAAGATAAAGTAAACACTCATTAAATGATCAGTTATCAGAGAAGTAGAAAAATGCCAGGACGAAACCGTGTAATAGAAACCAAGAGAAAATTATGAAAAGAAGCAAACGATAGTTTTCATTAGGCATATATGTAGAAGATGTTGAAGAGTTCATTGAGTTTCTGATGATTTTGTCAAGATCAAAATGCAATGGTTGGGTAGAGGCGGCCAGGGAAGTAGTGCGTTGAGGAGTAAAGTACTGGATTGTCAAGGCAGACTCATACAAATCAGGTATCTCACCCAGTATCAAGCTTTTCAAGTAATTTTAAGGATACCCTCAGTTCAAGAAGCACAGACATGGGACTTCCACATGGCTTTCCAAGTCCTCCCTCCTGCATCGGACATGCTATTTCTGGCCCACAATGTATGAGACTTCCAAATACGGTTTTTCAGGGGTACCTGATATAGTCAGGAGCATTTAAGTTATGAAACATCTCCATTTTACACTTAAGTGAATTCTATAATATATGGGACATTCTCCAGGAGGCATAACTCTAAATCCATTTATTTATTATAGTAATCTTTTATGTAAGGACATCCTAATGAGAGAATCATGTGGACAAGATCTCTTTCTCCTTAAAAATTTAGCCTGTTTACATGTAAGTCCAGTTAACAAGGAGATTAGATCATTTCACTTTTCCTTATATTTCTCTTACCCAGGATTGCCCCCTACTCCCAGGGAGACTGAATGGATCAAGTGCCAACTGCTTGAACTCTTTCTCCGCGTACCCTATTCATTATCTCACTGACCTCGAAGTCAAGTGCCCAATCCTATTTCCCTTCTGATAGATAAGTTATGATTTCTTATTATATGGAATTTTCTTTAAATATTTACATACTTATATGTGTATGTTGGGTTCAAATATGAGTTCTGATAATACTGTGCGTGGCATATGTATTCACATATAGTTTTCTTTTTTCTTTAACAATATATCTTGGAGATCTTTCCATACTATGTAATAGAGATTTCAACTTTTTAACAATGTCAACAAATGTTTGAGATTTCACTCTATTTGCAAGTTAAAGGCTAGCCTGCCACAATTTCATAGATGCTGGCAGAAGACACAAGTCAAGAAGGTTAGAGACATAGAACTTTTACTAACAGCAATAGCAATATCCAAAGTATGAGCATTTATATTAATTCCCTGAGCTCCAGTTCCCACAGCAACAGGCAATGCCTGCATATGCAGAAGGTTGAGTGACCCAAGCTTAGAGAACCCCAAACTTTATTAAGTGGCAGTTAAGCAAATCTGCTTTACTCTTTCCCTGGAGCAAGATATGTTTATTATACTGGAAAGTAAACAAACATGGCCTTTGCTCCAAAGGGAGATAAATCTCTATCTTCCAAAGCTATTCATTATATAAGCATTCTTTTAAGACATAAAGAAATGTGACGGGTGCCATGGAGGATTGTCTCCCAACAAACAAGTTTATACAATTTCATAGTACAGACATTATTTAACAGTGTCCTATTAATGGTTAAAGTAGAACAAATTCTTCTTTCTCAAATAATTAACGATTTTTCCAGGGTCAAGTATTGAATGAACCAAACTTTTAGGTCATTAAGTATTTTTATTTGATTTGATGTGAAGTCATTTTCTGAAATTTTGATTTCCTTGGTTGTCTGGCTTTTTTTTTAAGTGCAAAAATAAAGTGTTTGAGTATAGAAAGGTGGTTATCTTAGTGATAGCTTTTCTCATGTGTTTTGAATGCTTACTTGCATCATCTTCTTGAATGTATTTTTTTTCCTCTCTCTCAATGTAAGGTCTCCCTCTCCACTGTCTAGGAAGTTTTGAATTCCTTCTAGCCCCCTAAGGCCACCTTGTCAGAATCAGATCTTAGGTTGATGACTAGGAGCTCCTGACTGGAGATATTTCAAATTAATTCATTGAGCTAATGTTTGGGTTAGGTTCAGGCTTGGCTTCAAATCGGAGCTCCCTCTCTCCTGCCTGTCAAGGTATGTGTCATCATTTAAGCCACAGTCTTAAGCAATCCAAAGCAGCTATTTTCATCCTCCTTTCTAAGGACTGTGGGAGCAGGGGGCAGGAGACAATCCCCCAGACCTCTAAATGCATTCAAGAAGATGGACTTCCTGTAAATGAACTTCCTGCTATCTTGGTCTGACCTGGGGCTTGGGGCTACAGCCTGTCTCACACACCACCTTTGCACCTGTTCCAGAGCTGTTCAGGTTGTTCTGACCTAGACTTACCCTCTCCCAACCCCCCTCAAGTTATACACGTATAACTTTTTCTAAAAAAATGTATTTTGTTTTCCACATTGCTGTGTGTTTTAAGCAAAGGAGGACCTCAAAGGATGAACTTAAAATGCCACCTTGACTAGAGCGTATGAAAGCTCATTTATGCAGCCCAACAGCAAAAATACACAAACAATGCTACTGAAAAATGGGCAGAGGATCTGAATAGATATTTTACCAAAGAAGACATACAGATGGCGAACAGGCACATGAAAAGATGCTCCACGTCACTAATCATGAGGGAAATGGAAAGCAAAACCACAGTGAGACAGCATCTCACACCTGTCAGAATGGCTCTTATCAAAAAGACAAGAAGTAACAACTGCTGGCAAGGATGTGGAGAAGAGAACCATTTGTGCACTGTTGGTGGGAATGTAAATTGGTGCAGCCACTACAGAAAACAGTACGGAGGTTGCTCAAAAAGTTAAAAATAGAACTACCATATGATCTGGCAATTCCACTTCTGAAGATCTATCTGAAGGAAATGAAAACATAAACTTAAAAAAGATATCTGCATCCCGATGTTCATTGCAGAATTATTAACAAAGCCAAGATGTGGAAATAACCTACATGTTCATCAATGGATGCATGGAGAAGGAAAATGTGGTATATATGCACATACTCATATATGATGGAATACTATTCAGCAGTTAAAAAGAAGGAAATCTGCCATCTGCAATAACATGGATGGACCTGGACGGCTTTATGCTCAGTGAAATAAGCCACAGAAAGACAAATGTCATATAATTTCATTTATATGTGGAATTTAAATATAAAACAAAAACCAATGAACAGAAAGAAACCCAAACTTATAGATACAGATTGGTGGTGGCCTAAGGCAAGGGGTGGGTGGTGGGCAAAATGGGTGAAGGTGGTCAAAGGCAAAAACTTCCAGTTAAAAAAAGTTTATTTACACAGATTTGTGGAAATAAATAAGATATGTCTTTCACAAAGTAATAAATTGACACCTGAAGTTTAGGATTAGCTTTGAGCTAGGTTTAAATCAGTGGAGTTTTTCTGTTAGGAGAGTAGCTATTTATATTTCCAATTTCAGAACTTTCTCCCATGTCCTAAGAATCTGATAACCATAAAACTCTCACATACTTGCCATATATAAAATATTACTGTCAGGTCTACCAAGTCACAATTACCCAAAATCTAGCCCCAACTTTCTGGGATGTGGGGACAGTGGAGGTAAGAGGGATAAGGAATCAATATGCTTAGTTTTTAAGTGTATCAGTTCTATTAAATGTTAAAAATGAATGCCATCTTTTCTTCAGGACAATCATAGCCATCTGCAGATCCCAAGCCAAATAAAAACAAAGAAAAAAAAAGATGTAACATTTGAGTGAACTCAGAATCCAGGGAAAGATGTTAATCACTTAGAATTATGAAAAATGTATAAAGAAAATAATTTGGCTTTTAAGAAATATGGTAACTCAAAAATACAATAACATAGCCTTTAATTTTCTATTATTTATAAATGGTGTAAAGCATTTTTTTTAAGAAAAAAGGTTTCAAAGTTTGAATAAATTGTTAGGCACAATTAATGAAGGACAACGCAATCAGACCTTGAAGGACTTTTTCTCTAATATTACTTTTTACTTAGATTGTCACTATCTAGTGACAATGCAAATTAAAACAAGGAATACATATATTTAAAAACAGGAGACCTACATATTCATATGGGGAAAATTAGAATTAGATAAACCTTTTAAAAATCCTTTAAATCTTCATCATAGATAAGAGACCTAGAATCTATTCCCAGCCTGTTTTTCAGTTCTACAAGGAAATAAAAATAATGCCCTTTGAGATGATTGAGAGGTTTTTTTTTAGCTGATTCTTAAAAGAAACTACCAAAATTATAAGATATAAAACTCATGTTGCTCTTTCATGCCAGTAAAATTTGAATTAATGATGGTGTTGACTGAAGTATAGTCTCATACTGATGTTTAGTATATTTTCTCCTGAATCTTTTTAGATAGTATATAGAAGTTTAAAATCAGACTTTTAGATTTCTTAGACCAGCAAAATTCTCAGAAACAATTTTGAGAACCATAAGATTTTCCAATATTTTGTTTTGCTAAGAAAAGACATTAAAAAAAAAACCCTGCTAGTTAATATCATCAAAAGAGTTTAATGCACAAAATTAATCAAAGATATGTTAGAGTGAGTTGCAGGTTTTCCCAAGAAATAATGGTTGGCAGCTTGGCAAAACATAAATATGTATTACTTTTCGTATTTTGAAGTGAACCCCAGAACAGTATAGTACATTGTTGACATATTATTCAAAAAATATTTATTGAGAGCTGACTGCATACTAGGACATGTTCTAAATGCTAAGGAGTAAAAGTGAAGCAAAGTCCCTACTTCAAAAATATTACATTCCAGGGGGAAGAAATAATAAACAAATGGATAAGTAAATATATCAGTTGGTGATACTATGTCTGATGGAGAAACATAAAAAGCAGAGTAAATGGAATAAGGCATGCCAGCATGGGACAGGTGGTTATCATTTTATATAAAGTGATCAAAGAAGACCTCTTTAATAGCATGAAATTTGCTCAGAGACCTTAAGGAAATCAAGGAGTAAATCACAATGCTATCCAGGAGAAAGATGCTCCTGGCAGAGAAACACAAGTGCAAAGGCCCTGAGGGAGACTCATGTGTAATGTTAGAAAAACAGCACAGAGTCCTGCATGATTGAAGGCAAGTGAGCTAGGGAAAGAGCTTAGGAAAAGATATTAGAAAGTTCATGGGTAAATAGATTAAATAAGGATTCTTAAGCACTTTGAGTGAGATGAGTAGCAAAGAGAGAATTTTGAGTATAGGAGTAAAATCATATGCCTTAAGTTTTCCCCTTCCCCTTTAAGTTTTTTATTTTAGAGTAATTTTAGATTTGCTGAAAAGTTACAGAGATAGTAGTGCTACTTTCCTATATGTCTCACTCAATTTCCCCACTGTTAACATTTTACATAGTATCTTTGTCAACAATAAACATTGGCATATTACTGTTAACCACATTCCAGACTTCTCTGGATTTTATCAGTTTCTCCATAACGTCCTTCCCCTGATCCACGACGCAGTCCATGCTCTGAGTTGCTTTATGCTGGCGTAGCTCCACAGTCTCCTCTGATCTACGACAGTTTCTCCATCTTTCCTTGCTTTTCATGACCTTGACACTCTTGAGGAATCCTGGCCAAGTTATCATATACAACACCCACCCCCACCATCCCCTATTCTGGGTTTGTCTGATGTTTAGCTCACGATTCGACTGAAGTCATGGGATTTGGGAAAGAAAACCACACGGGTGAAGTGCCCATCCTGTCCTGTCACACTGGAGGCTTTATGATGTCCATGTGATGTCACTGACAGTATTAACCTTGGTTATGGTCATGTTTGCCACATTTCCCCCCTTAAAGTTATTATTTTTCCCTTTCTATACTCTATACTTTGAAAGCATGATTTATGTTTCAAAAGGATCCTTCTGACCACTACTTTGAGAATAGAGTAGAAGCAAGGAGTCTGTCGGGAGGCTGATGCGGTGTACAAGGAGAGCATGTGTTGCTGCCTGCAGTAGGCTTGTTAGGAATGAATCCCCCACACAAATTAAAGGAAGGTGTCATTTCATTTGAGAATATCTTTGATGAAGCAGTAATACTTATTAATTGTATTAAATATCAACCCTTAGGCCTAAACATACTGTTTGACAAAATTGGAAGAACACTTCTTCATGCTGCAAAGAAATGACTGTCTTGAGGAAATTCACTTCTGTGACTGAGTTGTGAGCTAAACAAGCCACTTTTTCACAATACACCTTTTTTTTTTACATGAAGGAATTACTAAGACAAACTATGGTTATTCAGACTTGGGTATCTGGCACACATTATTTTGCAAATGGATGGAGTAAATCTGTCACTTCAAGGAACACAACTGTCAGTATTTGTTGCCAATAGTAACATTTGAACTTCGAAGTGAAAATTTGAGTTTCAAAAACTGGTATCCAATATTCAAAATAGTTTTTTAATGAAATCAGCCAAGATAGAAATGAATGTGATTTTTAAACCATTTTATAATGAGATGTGTCAATATTTGAAAGATCTGTATCACTCAGGAAATCAAGTTTTCCAAAGACCAATGAACCACGTAAAATGGCTCATGTACAGGTAGAAGACAATTCAAAGTATAAGATAGGTCGATAGATCTTAATGCAACAGTACAAAAAGTTTATTGATATGGCTTCAGATTCCTCATCACAGCTAACTAAAGAAATTATTTCTTGTATTCATGTGTGTGTGATCAAAAAAGAATATGCACGATTATTTGCATACACTGTTGGAGCACTCATTTTCATCAGCATATCCATGTGAGGGTGCAGTTTCATCCTGTATTTCAACCAACATATCATATTGTAACTGATAAAATACAAAAGCAGATTTTAAACTCTAGCTCTCTTCTATTAAGCCAGACAGGTAAAATATGCAAAAATGAAAATCAGTGAAACTTATCTTCTTGACTATTTTTGTCTTGGAAACTATTGTTACTTTTCACAAAAACATGCTATTTGTGTTACTATATGAAGGGCTTATTATTTCTATTGTTGAATGAATACAGAATTTTTAAATTTCTTGGTTTAATTTGTAATACATAAACTATTGACAGATATAACCAACATAAATAACATATATTTGTAGTTCTCAGTCCTTTTCAAGAGAATGAAGGGATCCTAAAATTAAATGCTTGAGAATTGTTGCCCCAAAGAGCAGCTTTGATCAGGTCACACCTTTTATATAAATCTTTAGTGACTTTTAAGTTTAAAAACAATGGAAAAAATAATTAAGAAAAAGAGCAACTGACATAAATTCACAAAAATTAAATGATTATGATTCAAAAACACAAAAACGTAATTATTAGGCAAAATGGCTAACTGGGAAAAGTGTTATAACAAATATTTATAGGCAAAGTAGCACTACTCATATTAGAATGCATTGCTTTTTAAATCCTTAATATTATAAAATATTCTCTCTTGCTCTCATTTTTCCTCTTTTCAGAAAACTATACTAATAACTTAGCAGCAGGTGCTTCTAATTGGTGAGATTAAGGTGCCTGTAATTATTTTTCTTTTTCTTGTAATCTGTATTTCCCAAATCTCTATTTTTTAAGCCAGGGGAAAAAAATGCTAACAATGTTTAATGGCCAGATAGTTTAAAAATCATTTTTTAACTGATGATTCAGTTATACTGATATCTTACTGTGCAAAATCATTCATCCTGAACTTAAAAATTATTTGAACAGTTAAGATTGCTTAAATGCATTAGTACATGGTTTCCTTATGGATATTAATAGTTATAGATGTATTTGATGCTTCCTTCAAGCATTTAGCACTTTTTCAACAATGAAATATACTATATAACTTTGAAAAATGGAGTTCCAGTCATTGGTGAATTTGTAAACGTCATTATTAGCAGGTCTGATATAAAAAATAAGCATATTTGATAAAATAAAAATGATTAATATTGGTTTAATTAGGTTTGGGTAACCAATACTGATTTAAAATTTTCTTGTCTTACCAGTCCCTTATTATTAAGACATCAAGAATTGCCGGTATCTGCATATGATTTGAAGGATTAGCCCAATAATTTGAATTGTAGAAGGATTTCAGTTCAGTTTATTGTGCTGTCATTATATTTCCTTTTATTTCAGTATCAGATGATAGATAAGAAAGGTAACATTTTGGATTTTTGAATTTTATCTTATTTACATGTTAGGTTTCAACATTTCCATGATTTTTAACAGTTAAACTTTTGAATGATAAGTTCAAAATGAAAAAAAAATAAAACATCCTATTTTATGTCTTCTCTGCAATGAAGTCAGATTGCAACATCTTTACAAACCATCAGATCTGCCAACAGAACTTCTGTGTTACTGCTTAAAAATGTTGGTTCATGCACAGATTTCATTTATTTCTCCTAGAAAAACAGTAATGAACCAAATTCAGCCTCTCTCTTCCTCCAACAGTTTGTGAATGTTAAAAAAAAAAAAAAGATGCTTTCCAAGAACTTGAAGTGAATGACTTGGCTCTTTTCTCTGACATATTTAAGTACCTTGCTACTTTTCGGGAAATTAAATGGTGAGTTTACTAACAGCACCTGAATTTCTCTTACCTGCTTCAAAGTCTGAAAATTAGTTGTGCTTCTAGAGATTATACCTATGAGTCACCCTGTGAGAGCTGTCTTTAGAAAGTTTTACGTTAACATGCAATACCCAACAGAATACTCTCTTAGGAGATTAAATGTATAATACTTATAATTGGCTTTTTGGGGGAGTTACCCAATAACTAGTGCTTGCATATTTCCATTTTTCCTAGGCAGCAAGAGATTGCTTTTTCACTGTAGCTTTCTCTAGTTATGAGCCAGGAGCAATTCCTATCCGTTAGAACTTTTTTTCATGCTGAAATCTAGCCTCAGTTTCTTCCCTGTGCCCCATTGTTTTTGCATTTCTCACTTGCTTTTTGGCTTCTTTGGCTTCACCAAAGTACTCGAAAAGTAGTCATGCCTTCAGCTGTGAAGGCTGCCTCCGATCAGGTCAGCAGTCGCTTAGCGGTCACAAGCGTCCTTTGGCATTAGTTAGCTTTTTGGCTTTCTCAGCTGAGCCCACTGAGCAGAGGTTCATGTCCATTACTGAGCTAGTGAGGCAACACTGTAGAAAGTAATTATTTAGGGGTAATTCAACCCTTGATGCTTATTCTCCTAAAAGTAAAAATCTCGAGCCATTGAAGGAAGTTGTTCTTTCTCTTTTTATCTTACTTTCTGGTTTGATCAGTTTGTCTACTTTTTGTAGAGTTACTGAAGAGGTCTCATTTTCATGTTTATGTCTCGCAAATGGAAGAAAACTTTTTATATGCCTTTATTCAACTTTGCTCCTACACACATTTTTATTTTAATCAAAAGCTTTCTTGGAGTGAGTGAAGGCCACCTACAGAGTTAGTTTATGTCTTTAAAAGCTTTGTTTATCACCCCGAGTGATAGTCTATCAGAGGAATCATTTTCGTTCAAGGACATATTATTGTCTTGATTGGGCGTATACATCAAAGGAAAGAATTAAAGCCTCCTGATGAAAACTTCCCACCTGACACGCAGGTGGCTGAAAGTATGTGCTAGCCTTTCTTGGGTCCTTTGTCACCTTTCTTAGCTTTCTTGTTTTGAAACATGATAATAGTAGTATTTGAGTTTTCTGGGGATTTTTGTTCTGTATTGCATGCTGTGAAAGGATTTGTCTAGGTTCTGCTTCTGGGATCCCTCTGATCCTGTGATGTTAAACACACTGCTGCCTTTCCTGGGCACTACGGGCGTTACTCTCATCATTTTCTTCTCCACTTGTTCCACTTCTGTCCTGTGTATGTGGGAGGGGGCTGTACAGAAGATGTAAGAGGAAATGTAGCAGAATGGCAGAGTAGGGGGATGTCAGGGAATCGCACTGCTGAAAAAGGCCTGCACAACTTCTAAAAGAAAAAAAGGATAGGCTGTACTGGTCTTTGCATTTTTTTCAACATAACCACAAAAGTTCGACTTTTTTTCCAATGAAGTCTTTATAAAAGAAATACTATCACTTATCTTTGAATTTTGATAACATCTGGTTCTTTAAGTTGTGTCCCAAATTCATGAGAATTCATGGCTTGTTTTTTAAACAGTAGAGAATGATTTATGCAATGCAAATCCCATATTTTCCAGTAAGACTAGTGTCATTTTGACCTTGAAGAACTGTGTGAATAGTAATGAAAATAAATACTTCAATAAAGCATGACATCATATCTTGATTCATTTTGCATTGTGTGTTTAAGGAAATACTAGAACTTCCTTCTGATAGTTTTAATACCTTGGGAAATATGTTGACTTTTGCTTTCTCTCTTGCCCCAGGGTCATGTTTGGAAATTCCGCTCAGTATTAGAACCAGATTTAGCCAGTCAACAATAACAAAGAAAAAGAATGTTGAGTTTTTTTTTGACTAGGTATCACTTTTTAACTATTTTTCCTCATGCCAGTCATTTTGGTGAGAAATATGTACCCAGATGAACACAAAGGGATGCAAAATGTTGACAAACAAAGAACACTTTAATATGAATCAAATTTCTTACACATAGGAACTTTCTAGTATCACTTTCTGCTATTCAGGGCTGAAGTTTAGTCTTTCTTTGATATTATTTCCTGGAATAATTGGCTGGGATTATATAATTAAAACAATCTGTATGTGCTTGTATAAATCTGATTGTTCTAGACGTTAGGACTAAATTTAATACTGACCATGATAAGCTTTGATGGCTAAAAAAATCAGGCTTTGCAAGGCTATCTACTTCATAAACATCAGAAATATACATTCATTAAAGAATTTAGCATAATTTCTGGCACACAGTAGGAGATAACTATAGATGTAGATATAATTTTGTTGAATATAATATATGAAGGAATACACTGAGCAAATTAAGTACCTAACCTTCTCTGCAGAAATTCTCATTCTAAGAGAAACTGCTTGAAAGTGGACATGCAGCGGACCACTAAAACAACTGGAAAATAAAGAGTAAGCGACCCGCAGGCTGAAAGAATCACTGCACTCTCAGCTCCCTAGGGAAACAGATGTGCATTTGGGAGTAATAATTGGGATGCTGCTAAAAAATCTCAGCTTTTGGCACCTAGTATTTTCATTCAGCAATGCACACAGTGTGACAGATTTGTATTTTAAAACGACAGAGGGCAATTTACAATTGCTCTTACTAATATATTCTAATGATACCATTCTCCACATAAAGGAAAACTTTTGTTATAACTAACACATAATTTTAGTCTCTCTCTCTGCCTTTTCTTCTACCTTCCTATCTCTATTCCGTTATCTCTTTATCTGCAGGTCTTCGCATATTATAATTGGCTCAAACAAAATTCTTCTTTAGTTTTATTCATTCGTTCATTCATTCATTGTTTCTTTTATCTGCATCCCCTACTCCCTTCTGCCCCAATCATCTTACTGTATATGTATAAATATATATACACACACACACCATATATATATATATATATATATATATATATATATGGTGTGTGTGTACATAGATTCTGTTAAATGTGTCTTGAGGGGTCCTTCTGCATATAGTTCTTAATTTTGGTAAATGCTACTGTACACAGTTATTTTTTCCACTCAGATCAGCTTTTTAGGACCTACCCATGCTGCTTGATGCATATCTCATCCATTGCTCCTGTATACAGTTCCTGCTATCATACTAATTATTGTTATATGATAATGGATAAATTATTTAAACTAAGCCTCAATTACTTCATTTATAAAATGTGCTGTATGTACTTTATCATTAAATTGAGTAAACATTAAATAAACAAATGTATGATAGGTATCTAGCACATAAGAAAGTCTCAATGAATAGGAACACTTACTATGTATCATATCAAATAGTTTACTGTAGCTTGGCCAAAAAGGGTAAAGGATGGTGAAAAGAATGTGAGATAATACGTAAGATGAAATTGGAGAGTTGGAAGGACCAGATCATGAAAGGTTTTTCCAGAACATGGCAAGGAATTTGTACTTCTGTAATTTAAGTTTTGGGCCAAGGTTTCCACTAGAATCACCAGAGATCAAGAATTCTTATGCATAGGAACTACCCACAGATATTTGTTCTATTCATGTGGCTTGAATGAATCTTTCTAATGCAACAGAGTTGATAATACATTTTTGCTATGCATCATGTTGATGCCTGCTCTTGAAATGAATGGCAGGGATGGGACAAGACTGCTAGACCTGAGTTTTAAAATCTTAAAACTTAAAACTTAAACTGTAAAATCTTAAACCTTAGGAGCAGGAAAGTACTTTAAGTACTTTGCTTAAACATAAGGTGAATAAATCTCTGAATCTGGGAGCAGTGGAAGTTGGGTCTGCCCTGTATCATTTGTCTGAGCCGAGGCCAAAGCTAGTACTGTCCTCTCTTGGTCTGTCCATCTCTAAAGAAGAACAATGATCATCTCATCTAGCCCCTCACATTAAGTCTCTGGAGAAAAATGACATTAGTCCAATAGGCCCTTTCTTTTTTGTTCTATCAACACAGAAACAAACAAAATAAAACCTTGGCATCTGCTTTCCTGACAAGCTGTTCAGAGAGTCATGCCTATTCAGGAATGTTAAAATTTGAGAACTTTTTGGCCATGGGGAGCCATCAAAAGGTGCATTTATGTCAGAATATGATGTCCAAGACTGTAGCCACTAGTCACATGGTGGCTATTTAAACTTAATTAAAATTAAAAACAATTAAAAATTCATCTATTCTGTTTCACTAGACACATTTTACCTGCCCAGTAGTCATATGTGTTTAGTTGCTACTATACTGGCCAGTCCAGATATAGGACTTTCCCATTTCTGCAGAAAGTATCATTGAGAATAATGTTTTAGAAAGCTCATTCTAGTGGCAAGCATGGAGGATGCATTAGAATGGAACAAGAATTCAGTTAGAATACAGTTAGAAACATGTTTAGGAGTCCTGATAAATTTGCTCTATGAAACTAGAGCAGTAAAGACAGACGACGGGATGGATATGAAAGGCATTCTTTGCTTTTGTAACTTACTCTTTTAAAATCTATTGATAAATGTATTTTTCCTGAAATTCTCCTTAAGAAGATGAAAATAACTTTAAATATGCTGCCAATGGGACTTTTTAAAAGCTTTCAATAGGTATTGCCAGATTGCTTTACAGAAAAGTTGTACCCACTTGAGTTTCCAAAGACACCCCAATGACAATGAATGTTATCACTGAAAACAACTTTTCCAACTTGATTATGCAACACAGAATCTAATTTTAAAAAGCTTCTACTTTTCCTGGATTGTCTTTTAAATCATATTTTTGATACACCATAATAATTTTCATGCAATCAAAACTACTGACTTTCTTTTCCTCTGAAAGTATTTGTACACATAACGATCCTTCCCTTAGTTGCTAGCTTATACATTGCAGACCTTTGAAGTGTCCTGTATGTCAGTGAAAATAGTGTTCATGAGAGTCTTAGGCAGGATCAGGTAGGGGACTCTTGGGAAATGATTAGAGTAATACAGAGTAAGATGTACTTTGTTTTAGATGATGGATAAAGGAAAGAGAACAACAATTTATATAGGAGATATTTTGAAGGAATCATGAACACCTTCCAAAGATTGCCTATATAAATGGGATAAAGAGCTATGAATCAGAGAGGCTTTTGGTTTTAACCCAGAATGACTGACAGAGTCATGATTAAGACAGTTAAACTGGGTTGGAACAAGATAAATTTTGGAAACAAAGCTTTGGTAAAAATGGACTCATGAACAAGTGGGAACTAGCAAGTATTTGGAAGCAAGGAATTATAACTCAGGATAGAAGAGCAAACAATATGGCTTTGGATTCAGAGGAGAAAGAACATATTTGAACTAAGAAAACAAAGAGATTCTCTGAAGGAGATGTTTAAAGGGAAAAGAGACAAATTTTCAAGTTTGGACAATTCCCTTCCTCCCTTCCAAAATCCACCATGTTTTATGTGCCTTTGATATGAGTCAACCTGGGGAAGTAGACACAGATGCCACACAATTCTTGCCCTTTATAGATGGTCAGTTCAGAGTATATCTTCATGAAAGGTATGCTGTTCTTTTTTCTACACTGCCTTAGTCTCCTGATAAGTTACTTTGCCCCCACTCCCAGTCTATTCTCAACACAGAAGTTCTAACTCTTCTGTGCTAGTATTATTCCTCTGCCTAAAATCCCGAGTAAAAGCCAACAATCTTGCCAAGACGGCTGCCAGGCCCAACGTGACTGCATGGTTTACACACACCCACTCACGCTCTGACCTCACTGGTTGCCTGAAACTCTCCCACTCATTTTTGTTTTCCCAGCTACACTAAACCCCCTGCTGCTCAATATGTCATCGAATCATGCTCACATCTTAGGACATGGTCTCTGAACACATCTCCCCTATCCAACCCCTAAAACTTGGCTAATGCTCTGAGATTTTTCAAGTTGTTGCTTATATTCCAGTGAATCTTACCCTGACTATTCCGTCTATATCCTCCTCAAGTAAAACCAACACTTGAGTTCCTTACTCTGTTTCTTCTTTTGATCCACTGCCTATCCCCTTCTAACACACTAATTTACTGTGTTTGTTGTCTGTTTCGCTTTCTCCAGAATGTAAGCCTCACCAAGGCATTTGAAGTGCCTGAGCACAAAGTCTAGCACATAGTAGGTGTTCAACAAATGATTTCTTTCTTCCAAACTGAATAACTTCAGTTCTACTTTTTCTGTTAAGTAACTTTGCCATTCTTACCAGAGCTCAGTACCATGCTCTTAAAAATTCTCTTTTAAACATTTTTTTTTCTCAAGGTAACCTTATTGGAGCTGCAGTCTCAATGCTCGATTTTATAATTTTGTATTTGCATTTTATATAATCCTCTGGCCTACTTGTCTAAATGACATGTGTCAGGGAAATGGTGCTTACCAGCCACTCACACCTGTCTTGCTGATGTTTGATGGCTTGGTTTATTCTGTCTAGTTCACTTCATAATTCCTTGAGAAATTTGGCAGAGCCATTTCCAGTGGTGGGAAAGCATTCTCTATGGGCTTGCTGATGGTGTGACTGTTTCCCTCTGGTGTTATAGCTTTTGAGTGGCTTAAAATAAAAGACTGAATTATTCTTATACCTGGCAGTCTTTATTGCTGCACTTCATCAACTCAGTCCTACTAAATCATTAATTTATTTTACTTACGTGCCTACACAGGCATGGTGAAAAAGAATCTGCAAATATGCCACAAAATAAAGTGCCTTCTTTATTGCATCTGTGGCATTTGTGTAGAGCAGGAGACTTCCCTTGCAAATTCTCTTAAATTTTCCTGTAAAACAAAAGCCCATCTCCCTAAATCTGAAATGGCCACAAAATCATTTCTATCAAAAAAAAGTTTTTTTTAATATTATAGGAAGGTTTTGCATTATCATCATCTCCCTGAGGTGCTTTCACACAATCAGTGTTTGAAGAAAGGCTCTAGAACAATTCTGACTCAATTCAGGCTGCTGACTTCTCTTTTCTAGAAATTCAGTATGCTAATGTTCCTTTATATCCTGTTACACTCATCCTCCTCAAAGTATCACATTCCATGATATCGAATTTTGAACTTCAGAGCTCAAGAGAAAATTAGAGATTATTTGTCTAACTCTTGCCTCACTTGAAATAAAGAGACTAGATCACAAGACGTTGGACCCCTTGTCACTTTTTCCATACCATGTTACCTTCCATATATATATATTTTTTTAACTTGAAGACCTACAGTAGGTGAAAATCTGGTTTGGACTATTGCTCTCAGGTGGATAAAATATTCTTTTCTTCAGTTTACAGATAAGACAACTGATATCTTGAGAGTTTTGGAAATTCTTCCAGTATTAGCAGTTAAATTATTGCTGGAATTCACACTGCTCAATTCTTCAAGACTTCCAATTTAAAATGATATAAACAAAACTACTTAAAATTAAGCATAATTGCAACACATCTCAGTTAGTCTTCTACTCAAATGAATTGTTATTTTATTTATAAATATTTACAGATTTTTTTGGCACTGGTGATACCCTGAGGTTTGTATTTCATATTTTGGAGGAATATCTATTCTTCAAAGTATAGGCACTGTAATTTTGGTTGCTCATGAAATATTTATTAATGCTAATGCCAATAAAAATAATGCCATGGTGATTGTGCTCTTCAGTCATTAATGCCCTGGAAGAAGTAATTTGCAAATTGGTATGCTGTCACTCAAAGTATTAATTTACCACATGTGGGTAACAAATTACTTCTGGAGTCAGGCTAGGCACAAATATCAAGGTTCTCTGAAGTTGTTCTCCCCTGTAGCATTCACAGTGAATCAGTTGCCAAATCTTGCAGGGCTATAGCTACAATGTGTCTCACATATATTTCCTACCACCTCCATAGTATTGTCACTATTACCACCGGAGTTCAGGGCTTTCTTACATCTTTTTTAGAGAACTGCATTAATAGTTGATCATTTTGCTGTTATTCTACCTCTACCCTAAACTGTACTAGATAGCTGCCAGATCAGCCTTCTCAAAACATGGCTTTGCTTCTTCATTGGCTCCTAAATGAAATTCAAACTCTGGGCCTGCCCTTGCACACCTGCATGTTCACATACACAGAATGGCCAGGAACACATACACAGGTTCTCAACCTTAATGCCCCTTGGAATCTTCCATTGAACTTCAAACATACTGATTGTGAAAATTGATAAAGAGCACGGTCTCAGAACTGGAAATTTATAAAACTCCCTAGGTGATTCTAATAGGCACTTAGGCCTGAGAACCACTTAAAAAAAAAAATTAAAAGAGGAAACTTGCTGTAAAAGGGAAAATAACACCTTCTAAGATTCAGCAGACTAGTGATCACTTTTGAATCTTTCTTGAACAAAAGAACTCCAATACAGCAAATGCAGTTACACTAAATCTCATTTTCCCATATGTAAATGCAACACGAAGGAGCAGGTCCAGGTTAATGTATTTACCTAACACTAACATAGCGCTTATTAGGTAGTTGGCTCTGTATCTGAAGTTGAAAATTTTAGCATTAAAGAACAACAAAGCCTCGCTCTAATTGACTTTACAAAGCATAAGAGACAATAAATATGAAATAAAATAATTACAAATTACCATAAAATATATGAAGGAAATAACTGATGATGAGAAAAAACTGGGGATGGGGAGAGGCACTACAGTAAAGAGACTATTCAGAAGTCATGATTCTCATGTTTGAGATTACCTTAATTTTGTAGACCATACCAATAGAAGGAAACAACAGATTCCTGAAGGCCTCCATATTCAATGTACAGCACCTTGACACTGACAATTCTTGTCCAGCAGCATGGAGTCTCCTTCACTGAATCTCCACTTTATACACCCAACTTTTGATGAAATAATCAGATTCAATCTATAATTTGAACTCTTCAAAGAGTAAGGTAACAAAAAAATTGGTTTAGAATGATTGAACTAAAAATAAAATTGTCTGTTCTGTGCAATGGGGCTGTAATAGAAATATCCAGTTCTGGACTGGGGACTGAAGAAAACTGAGTCCGTTGTTCCTGAAGCACAGTCTCTGAGCAAATATGGGTTTCTCAATCTTAGAAGTTGTGCAGATATTGGTAATCCTTGGTTATTTGTCCACACTACCACTTTCTTTTCCTGGAACCATCTTTGATCTCTTATGGTGAGAACTCTAAGGATCCCATTTAGGTCTGTGAGAGGCAATACTGGGGACAATTCCTAGTGTTAGGGTGTCTTGTGCTTTATAAGCTATTCATGAATTAGACAATCTGGATCCTTGTTAACAAGTCCAAATGGAGTAAGACAAGAAGTGTGAGCCAAGATTGCAAGCCAAGGGAGTCTGGAACCCTGAGCTGGCCGCCATCAGGAGGAATCGCACAAGTCAAGGAGCAAGCAGATTGAGGCTGAGAGTGGAGATGTTTTTGAGAGTCTAAGGAAATGTCTAGGCAGTGAACATTTCACTTTTTATCCAAAGTGTCCTATTTTGCTGTAGTTGTCTCTCTCACTTTTAAGTACCGACTTTTTTTAATGCCGTTCTTAAAGAGATTTGATTTCTCCAATGCTCTTGAAAAATAGTCTCTGGTTAATTTTTTGTCTTTGTAAATGGCCACCACCCTATTTCTTTAGTCACAATAATAGTAATAATAAAATAGTTATAAAACTACAGCTAGTATTTATAGAATACTTGTCAGCTGTCTGGCACTATGTTGAGACCTTAACCCTCTGGCCTCTGCTCTGCCTCTCTCTAATCTGAAGTTTAAGCCTGAATGATGACTTTTAAAAGACTTTTTTTAACCAATTGTTTTGGCAGAGAAATTATACCTAGAGTGAGCAGGTGCATCCTCCAATGCATCTGTACGGTTTTGGAAGTCCTCTTCTTGTTCTCAGGGTTTTTCCTGAAGAATTTCATGTCTTTGATTATGTGCATGCCTTATGAGGGTCACAGTCCCAGTGTTATCAAACATGAGCAAGAAAACAGCAAGCTTAGGCTGACTGGTTCTGCTACCCTGAAGCCAGATAGCAGGGTCATGGACTGGTGCAGAGGGTACAAGGTAGCAGAGTTCTAGGATCTGGGGTCTGAGAAATCACGAGAGGACAGTTCTTAACAGTAACTGTTCGGAGAGTCCCAGAGGGCATGTGTAGCCTTCTGACTTGAAGCAGAACAAAAGTGGTGTCTGTCTATTATATCTGATCGGTCCTTCAGGAGTTAGGGCATTCTCATTGCTTCTATTTTTTTGTAGGGTCACCTGCTGGAGAAGACTGAGGAGATCTGAACCACTGGGGGATCAGGCATCAAATCCCTGACCTTCGCATCTCTGCCATTTTTCTCCACAGACTGAGGAGCGGCCACATCACAGAAACACCAGCACCGCTCGTTCCCTTCTGAATGTCCTTCCAGTTCACAGGCTTCATCACTTTTCGTATCCAGGTACTATTCATTATAACTGTATAGGGGCCCAAAATATTAGACGGAGATAGAGGGCGTGTGCGGGCAGCCTCACTGAAGAGATGTGAGAACAGCAACGCTTACTCTAGAGCAGACACTACAAGGACTTTAGATGTTTTTACTCATTCAATCTTCTTTATAAACTTCTGAAGTAGGTTCTGTTATTTTTCCAGTGTCACAAATGTGGAAACTGAGGCATAGGGGGATGAAGCAACTACTCAAGGTCACAGAGCCACTTAGGGCAGAAGCAGGACTTGAACCCAGGAAATCTGATTCTACTGGTTGTGTTCATAACCACTATATTCTACAGAAAGATGTATTTGAATTAATAAATTTTGCCCCGTGTTTGTTTTACGTAGACTGTTCCATAAGGTGGATGAGGTGAGGTCTTCCACAGTCTGCCACTTAGACATAAAATTAATGTGTTGATGTCATCACGGCCAACTACCATGCTGTTTTATAAATTACCCTCGCTTGTGCTCCAGTCAGGCTGCACTGGGAAGGGAAAGGGTTTCCATCTGGGGTCTTCTTCATTTACTCACAGGCAAGGCCAGCTGAGCCCCACGCAGCTTGCCTCACTGACTACGATCTAACAAACTCCGGTGTAAGACCACATTCCTTTTGTTCAGGAGATTGAATGTGGTTACATGGGCTCGTGGATACAAAAATACAATGGGATCTGGTGATTTTTTGGCAGCATAATTTAAAGAAAATGCTCAAAAATATTCAGTGAGAAATAGGTCAGGGTTATTTAGAAAGCATGTGCCCTATAAGGCCATTGTGCTACTATTTCCATGAAAAATATGTTGTCCTGGACACAAAGGGCATCGTTGTTGGTTAAATTAGATACCTGAGTCAAAGAATCATGAACTGTTTCGCTCCATTTTGTCTTGACCTCACAAAGGGTGCCTACGCTTATTATTAAGAAACTTATTATTTTCTAAGGAGTAGCAAGGGAGCAATTAGCACGTAAAAGTTAAAGGAGTGTCATCACAAACATAAGGGCATATATAGTGGTATGGAACTCTCATTTATAAATTGGACATTAAATAGCTCAATGTATGTCTGCATAAATAATTTGCATTGGGTTCACTGTGGTTGGTCTTTATTTCAACGGAGAGCTTCATATATGTTTATTACACCCATTAGTCTCACTTTGTAACCTATCTCAAGTAGTGCCAAAAGGACCCTCAATTCATGATTGTAAATACCACCTTTGAATGGTTTCCAAATGACTCCCTCAGGGTGCCATTTTTCTTTGTATATTTCATAAGAAACTGATATTCTTCTACTTAAATATGATGAAATCTCTCCATTATTATTTTTGTATCACAAGACAATTGGAAATTGTTCAACGAGGAGAAACTGAATTGGAGAAAATAAGATGCTCAGACTGATGTAGTACTGAATCCATTCTGCAAAGCTCCTCTTAATCAATTTCCATGGTTTTGTCCAATTGGTTTTACCTTAACTTAAAAATTAATACATAAATAAGAAACTTATGGTGCTCAAGTCAAGAATTTAGAAAGATACCAACAAATTAAAACTAAAGAAAGCAAGTGAAAAGGATTATAAGAGATAGAAATTCATGTTTGAGACAGTAAGTTTTCAAGTAAAATCCAAGCACTTACTCTTAAAAAAACCAATAATGCAGACAAACCATCAACCTTGTTTTATAAAAAAGAACACACTCACACAGACACAATGTTATAGTATTTGTAATTTACCTCTTCAACACCAGTTCCTGGCATTAGTCCTGATTTTCACTTAATGAGTTGCCTTTCCCCAAAACCCCAACAGTTGAAGGAGCTACTACCACACAATCCTAGAGGAGTCGGTAATTTGGACCTAACCGGTCAGCACAGTCTTGGCTAACTGGATAGTGCACGGCCACGTGGCTGATGCTGGGCCCAAGGGAATGACTCACGATATTTGCCAGAGCAAAAGCTCTTGCTCTTTTACGCTTTAGAAACTGGAAATATCTGTTCCTGGAAGATACTGGCTACCATCTTGTGACATATGGAAGAGCCTGGCTGAGACTGTAGCCAAAACAGAGGCAGAGGATATGAAAGGGGAAAATTTTTTAAATATATACTTTGAGCCTTTGTACTCAATAATGCCTAAAGTGAGAGCTAAGTGAATTTTTAGCAATGCAAATCAATGAATTGCTGCTTTTGCTTAAGCCAATTTGAGTTTGGTTTTCCGTCACTTGAAACAAAAAGCATTCTACACTCAATATTCATTAAATTAGGCATATACTCTAAATTAAGAGTGAGATAGGGAATAAAAATCACAGACTTAGAAGGCTGTTTTATACAAAAAAGATATATTTGATGGCAAAAAAAGAATGATACTCTTCAGTTCTGGTTCGAGTATGCAAATATAAGCTCTCTTATTCAAAGTGTGGCATATAAATTGATACAACTTTTCTAAAGGATAATTGAGAACACTGGATCAAGCCCAGAAAAAAACATAATCCTTTGAAATTATCCCCCCAAAATATTCAGAGTTCCACATAAAGATTACAGGGAGACAGATGCATATCACAGGGTTAGTTACATTAATGATAAATTTATGGGAACCTAATCCTCAAGAGTAGGAGATGGGGTGAGTAAATCATTTTACATAAAATAAAATGCAGCAGTGCATCTTACACTGTTGATATAGAAGAATATCTATTGGCAATGGAAATACATTTTAAACTTCTGTCATTAATGTTTAGAGAAACATACCAAAAAGCAAAGAGAAAGAGAAATATAATTAATAAACATTTAATTTCCCATGTTTTCTTTGGTTTACTATACTTTTTCTATTGAGAATGCATTTTTTTTTAAAGAAAACAGTTGTTAAAATGTAAGGTTCATGATTAATCACAGGGATGAAGGTATAGGGAATATCATCAATAATAGTGTTAACACCTGCACATTGACAGATAGTAACTATCCTTAATGTGGTTCGCATTTAGTAAGGTGGATAACTGTCAAATCACTGTGTTGTACACCTGAAACCAATATAATATTGTATATCAACTACACTTCAATAAAAATAAATAAATAAAATAAAATAAAATAATGCAAGTTTCAGACTTTTGGCTTGCTTTTTTATTTTCCAGAGTTTAAAAATAACAGATATAACGGAAGCATCTCTTTGTAAAACGAACCGATATATAAAACCATTTCATTGAACAATGAAGTATTGTGTGCACCTAGACTTGCAGAATTCATGGAGGGACATCTCTGAAAAGAATATTGCTGTTTAGTATTACCCCCAGAGCAGGTATTTATCCCTGAAGGTGTTTTGATGGCTATCCCATAGATGGATAGCTCTAAACACAAAAACTGGCTCTATTTAGACATTTACTGCCCCAGTGAACTTCTGTTTATCCCATTTTTTGCCTCATTCCTCTTTCATGCTCTTTTTTGCAAGGCAAGAAAAGATAAATTCCACGTTATTTCTCTGAGTGGGTAAAGCTCCTGGCTTTTCATGGTGACCTTAACCAAGAAACATGCAACATGTATTTCTTGGAGAGGCTTAGAAGACTTCATCATTTTTTGACTCACCTTTATCTTGCCTTTAACTGTTCAGCTTTCCTCTCCAGTTTATTTTTTGTTGCTGTTATTATTGAGGGATGTTAAGGGAATTCATATAGATAAGATGTATTCCTGGACTTTATTTCTCTACAGGTATCTTCCCTGGTCTATTGTCTCCACACTAACTGCTGCTATACACTCATTCATCTTTTTCCTTTCTCCACTCTGCCCCTATCCTCATTCTTAAGGCACGGGCTGTCAGGTTATGACGGTTTCAGAACCCATCTGCTGACAAATATTTTGCTATGGTCTTTAATCTTTAGCTGGGAAATTATTAGCTGATACGGTTTCCTACCCTAAGCCTGAAGCAAATTGGCCACTTTATCCTCATTACAGTAGGGAAAACAAAACACAAAGAATGAGCATAAGAATCCCTCCGAAATGGTACTTCTTCCTTTGATTTTAAGAGTTTAATTCAGTAACTATTAATACCTATTATTTTGTACACTGACACTTAAGTTCCCTGAGGGCAAAGATTGTGCCGTTAACACCACTGTGATATTCTCCAAAATATCACAAATATGATATGGCCCAGAATGGGAATTCAATAAATCTTTGGGCATGCATCCTACCTGAATGGCAGTGTCCCCCGCATGGGGCTTAAATATTCCTGTTACCAACCTTTTCTCCCTATATATAGTTCACAAGTGTAACACCCACTCCCATCCTTGGTTTTAGTGGGAGAAATACACAAATATTTTCAATATGCTGTTGTATTATGTTCCAAAAATAGAGTTCCTTGAGAGCCCAGGAAAGGGGCACTTGAGTTAGTCTGGGAGTTCTGATAAGGATTCTTGGAAGAAAATACTTGAGCTGAATCTTGAAAATGGTAGAGGAATTCACCAGTTGAAGAAGACAAGGGCTGGCATTGAAGTATAAACCCCATCCCTTCAGGAGACAGGTAGGTGGTGGATCTGAAAAAGGGGCAGGTCTGGCTACCTAATATCAAGACCCACTGCAGGCCCGTGAAGCTGGCCCTGGCGAAGAGGAAGGGGTGCAAATTCACACACACTGTTGGAGAGGCAGGGGCTGTGGCAACCTGGAGAAACCAGTCAGCCCCGAAGGGACAGCACAGCCAAGCCTCAGCGGGAAAGCAGGCCCCATGCTGCCAGTACCTCTGATTCTCCAAGAGAAGCTAGAAACTGAGTGGTTAACATTGAACTACAATTTTAAAACATTTAGGTCAAATGAAAAAAAATTAAAATATCTGTACAGGCCCAGACAGCAAGGCTGCAGGCCCCATCTGGCAGCAAGGCCCTTCTGATTCCAGAGCATTCTTCCAGCTAAAAGTTGTAGACCAACTCTGTTGAATGGAGAATTTTGTCCAAGAGAATCCTTTTTTATTTTGAACAATCACTGGAGTTCAGAATAAAGATTTAGTAAGTGTTTTTGCATGTTCCCACTGAAGAATTCTCAGCCATGTTCACAATACTTAAAAAGGTGCTTCCTTTCTTAAACATCAGTCCAAAGGCCCTCAGAGAGTAATAATGCTACTCAGTCACTTGTGAAACTTAAAAAATACAGTGATCAGAGAACTACCACAAGCATATTGAATTAGCATCTACAAGGGTGTGGACCTGAAATTAATGCTTAGAAAAGACCCATGCACATAGCTGAAAATGACTATATTACTCTTTAGCATGTCTGAATTGAGTTTTGCTACTAAAATCAGGGATAAGAGTAAATATTTCTACTGAACTTCTAAGTAATGTAGTGATATTATCTCTATTTTGTAGTTAATAAAAGTTTCAGATATATTAAAGAAATAGGAGTATGCAAAATAAGGATTATAAGACTAGAATACTATTTTAAGATATAGAATGACACAATTTAATGACAAATATTAACATAATTTTATATACATATACATCATTACATTTTATACATGAAAACTATGTATTTGTGATCTCAGTCAGTAGAGAAGGAATATGCCATCTAAAATATTGATACCCACTCCCCAAACCCAATTAATAGGTATAAGTGTGGCTGATAAGTAATTTATAGTCTCCTGCCTAGCTGTAAGTGATGCATATTTTGTCAATAACAGTTTCTAGATATGTTTAATTATTGGAAAACAAATTTAAATATACTAGATGCAGCGAAATGCTGGGAATAATTATCCTAATAAAATAAATATTTGGCTTGTTAATTTTTAAAAAGGCTTTGAGGAAGTAATTCCTCTAGAAATCCTTTGGACGTTCTGGTGACAATTATGATCATTTAACAATGAGTACGTTTTTTAAAAATGGCGCTGCTCATGTATGCCATCTAAGTTACAGCAACTTTTGAAGCCCCTTCTCTTAAATGTTTTGCAACTTTGCTTGCCATAACAATGTAACATTGGTCCTTTACTCCCAAAGAGAAAAACTGCTGTATTTTTTCTTTTCCCAGAAGAAGCTTAAAACATGATAGGTGAAATGTCACATTTAATAATACTAAATTCAGTGCAATGTAGAGAGACAGTTGGGGAAGAAAAATATCCATAGTGTCCCATTAATCATGTTAACCCCTTTTCCTCTTTAGGTACTTTGACATATTTTGCCAGTATAGCATCATATATGAAAGTTGCAGAATTATTTTGTTTACTAGTAACCCTATTTTTAACAATATGATCTTAAATCCAAATAACTGGTATGCTAAATTACACTTGAGATATGTGACAAAATTCATATTATACACATATATATGTATTTGCTTTAAATAAAGCAAACATTCAAAAGTTGAGACATAAACGTCTCTCCCATTCAGAGCCAGTATTTCTCCAAATTTGGCTTTGAGGAAGAGAAAGTTATAGGTTAAATAGCTAAAAACTTAAAAACCACAAGATCACTTAAAAATTAGGTTTAGTGTTGTGGAAACTGAACTAGAAAAGCTATAATTAAATATGTAAGGATGAATGGAGGATGAATGGAATGCTGAAATAAATACAAACCATGACCCAGACCCAAGTTCCTTCTTTGGAAGTCCTCTCTCATAGTCCCTGCTGAAGAGGGGAAACCTGGTGGCCAGACTGGCAACTGTGCAAGTCTGAGATGAGGGACTAGGTTTGAGTATTCCCGCCATCCATATTCAGATTCTCATTCTTATAATCAACTTCTTTGTTGCCACCAATACTACAAAGAGAGACTGCCTTGTATAATTTTATGGGATAATTACTACTGCTGAATGGTCAACTGGCCACTCTGGGTCAGTATTCCCCTCCCTGTGTGCCACTGAGAGCTCCCTGTAAGGGAACCAGGCTTCCAGACTATCCAGTGGCTCAAGAAAAATTAAAAAGAAAAAAGAAACACACACAGAGAGAAGTTATTTTTCACTCTTCCTATCTTCCCACCTCTGATGTATAAGTCTCATAAAATATATCTCAAATTGTTCCATTTCTGCTGCTATTATCTCTGTCCAAGCCACACCATCTCTTTTTAGACAGTGGCAATAACTTCCTAATTGACCTTCTTGCATTCATTCTTGTTCCTCTCCAATCCATTATGTATATAGCCATTAGAAAAATCTTCCTAAATCAAGTCAGATCATGTCATGGCCTGGTTTTAAGCTTTTCAATGACTTCTCATTACTCTTAGAATAAAATACAAAAGCGTCAAGGTCAGCATCATCAAGAGAGAAGGCAGAGACACACCTAATTCTTCCATCACTCAGACAGAGAGATGCAGAGCCAAGGCACAATGCTGAATAGGTAGACTGGTCCACATTCCAGTGGAGAAGCCCCATCCCCTCATTTCTTTCTCTTTTAATAAGTCAGACATTAGAGTGACCTTATTAATGAAGCACATCAGAGAACCTGTATTTGAGGGGTCAGTTGTTAGAGGTATGTGACTTGTCTATGAACTTCAGGTTCATGGACTGGGGACCTGGCACAGAAAGACACTGGTTTCTTGTGAAGGTCAGCTCGGAGGCAGACCCTTCACGGGAAGAAGGGCGAGGGGTGGAAGTAGGGCTGCTTCCCAGACTATTGTGACCAAATACAGGCAATCCAGATTGATACCCAGGGCATTTCTGAACAGTTCTGCTCTTTGTATAGTATCTAGATACTCTCTCCTATAATTTAATTTTTTTTGAGAGCATTTATCAAAAACAATGTCTCGTTCTTCAGGAAAAAAATGTTAAATATATTTATTCATACCTACTAGGTGTTATTGTTCTAGATTCTGTTTACTTGCTAATTATCTGTGTTCCTCAGAGAACAGTAAACTCCAGGGACAGAAAGCTTTCTGTTGTCTTGAAAGCTTTATCCTCAAAATGGGCACTGTACAAATACTTGTTAAATGAGTTAGTGTACAAATTATTAATTGTTAATAAATGTTTTTCTTTTTTAGCCTAAAAGGAACATTTTACTTCAACTTATCAGGTAACATTAAGAAATAGACTTAAATCTCAACCATGTTCTTCCAGTGATACAGTTCTGTTCTGTTACTTATAGACTATTCGTAACATTTATCATCCAAATTGGCTGACTTTTCAGATGAAAGGGAGGCTATTAAAAGCATGCCAGGACAAAGAAGAGCTGAATAGACATTTTTCCAAAGAAGACATCCAAATAGCCAGCAGGTCCCTCAAAAGTTGTTCAATGTTACTAATCATCAAGGGAAATGCAAATAAAAACCACAAAGAAATACCACTTCACACCTGTTAGAATGGCTATCATCAAGAAGACGAGAGAATTCAAGATGGCAGCATGAGAGGTGAGATGGAAAGCTCCTCCCAAAACCACAAACAGTACAAAAATATAGTTAATTAATACAACTAACCTTAAGACAGCAACAAGAAAGAAGGCTGAACCAGACTGTATACACACCTCTTGAACAGAGCAGACCTCATGAAACAGGGTAACATGCGGGGGCCTTAATCTGGCGGGACCCAAGCCCTCCCCCACCCTGGCTCAAGGGCAGGAGGAGGAAGGGTGGAGCAGGGGAGGGGGTGGAGGCCTGGGACTGCTGAACACCTAGCCCTGTAGATGTGCTTCATGAGCAGAAATCTATAGTGTGTGGTGCTCTGGATGTTGGGGAGCTTGGACAGGTGGAGTGCTTGAGAAACTGACATTCCGGCCATTTGTGGAGGAGGGGATCGACATCCGGCAGCTCTGTGTCAAAGGAAAGGCAGGCTGTCTGAAAGGCATCCTAGCAGCAAGAGGGCTGCTGAAGGGGCAGAGTTTGGATGAAGCTCGCTTCAAGAGAGAAGGGAGAGCTGGAGGAGCTTCAGGTGCTCCATCCACCTGGCTGCCTACTCAGCTCCGAGGCCCCTCACTGTGACACGCAGCCTGCTGCCCCTTCCTTCCAGCCAGCCGGCACCAGTGTGCAAACTGGCAGTCACTGCACAGGCGTCAGGCCAGCCAGAGGTAGGCTCCGCCTACAACAGCTAGAGACGCAAAGCACAGAGGCTTACACGTGTGTGCTTGGCCCACTGGCTCTGACACTGGAGACAGGCACTGCAGACGGGAAACAGGAAACAGATATTTCCTCTCCGCAGGCATCAGCTCCACTCCCCACGACCCCCACCCTCACTCTAGGGGCTGAGCAGCTCCAGAGACAGGAGCTGCTGTGCACTAATGGGCACCACACAGAGATATGAAACTTCAAAACAACATGGTTCAGACCAAAATTTCACAAGCCCCAGAAAGAGGGCCAAATGAAACCGAACTCACCAATCTTCCTGAAAGAGTTCAAAATAAAAATTATAAACATGGTTATGGAGGTACAGAAAAATATTCAAGAACTCAGGAAGGAATTTAAGTTGGAGATTCAATCATTAAGAAATTCCATATCTGAAATGCAACATACAATGGAGGGATTTAAAAGCAGATTGGATGTAGGAGAAGAGACAGTAAATGGAATTGAAATTAGAGAAGAGGAACACAAAGAAGCTGAGGCACAGAGAGAAAAAAGGATCTCTAAGAATGAAAGAATATTGAGAGAACTGTGTGACCAATCCAAACAAAACAATATTCGCATTATAAGGGTACCAGAAGAAGAAGAAGAGACAAAAAAGGATAGAAAGTGTCATTGAGGAGGTAATTGCTGAAAACTTCCCCAATCTGGGGAAAGAGATAGTCTCTCAGGCCATGGAGATGCACAGATCTCCCAACACAAGGGACCCAAGGAAGACAACATCAAGACATATAATAATTAAAATGGTAAAGATCAAGGATAAAGACAGACTTTTAAAAGCACCTCCAGAGAGAAAAAAGATCACATACAAAGGAAAACCCCTCAGGCTATCATCAGACTTCTCAACAGAAACCTTACGGGCCAGAAGGGAGTGGCATGATGTATTTAATGCAATGAAGCAGAAGGGCCTTGAAACAAGAATACTTTATCCAGCAAGGTTATCATTTAAATTTGAAGGAGGGATTAAACAATTTTCAGATAAGCAAAAGCTGAGAGAATTTACCACCCACAAACCACCTCTACAGTGTATTTCGGAGAGACTCCTATAGATGAAAGTATTCCTAAGGCTAAACAGATGTCACCCAAGGGATAGACAAAGAGTACAGAATATGATTCATAACATACAAAGAATGGAGGAGGAAGAAAAAAAAGGAAAAAAAAAAGAACCTTTAGGTTGTGTTTGTAATAGCATATGAAGTGAGTTAAATTAGACTGTTAGATAGTAAAGGAATTACCCTTGAACCTTTGGTAACCACAAATCTAAAGCCTGCAATGGCAATAAGTACATACCTATCAATAATCACCCTAAATATAAATGGTCTGAATGCACCAATCAAAAGACACAGAATTACTGAACAGATAAAAAATAAGACCCATCTATATGCAGCCTACAAGAGACTCACTTTAAACCCAAAGACATACACAGACTGAAAGTAAAGGGATGGAAAAATATTCATGCAACTAATAGTGAGAAACACAGCATCACCTACATATGTGGAACGAATACTAACAGAATTAAAGGGGGAAACAGAATGTAATACATTCATTTTAGGAGACTTCAACACACCACTCATTCCAAAGGACAGATCAACCAGACAGAAAATAAGTAAGGAGAGAGAGGCACGGAAAAACATATTAGAACAGATGGACCTAACGGACATCTACAGAACACTCCATCCAAAAGCAACAGGATACACATTCTTCTCAAGTGCACATGGAACATTTTCAAGAATTGATCATATATTAGGCCACAAAAAGAACCTCAGTAAATTCAAAAAGATTGAAATTGTACCAACCAGCTTGTCAGATAACAAAGGTATGAAACTAGAAATAAATTATGCAAAGAAAATGAAAAAGCCCACAAACACATGGAGGCTTCACAACATGCTCCTAAATAACCAATGGATCAATGACCAAATAAAAACAGAGATCAAGCAATATATGGAGACAAATGACAACAATAATTCAACACTGCAAAATCTATGGGATGCAGCGAAGGCCATGCTAAGAGGGAAGTATATTGCAATACAGGCCCACCTCAGGAAAGAAGAACAATCCCATATGAACAGTCTAAACTCACAATTAATGAAAGTAGAAAAAGAAGAACAAATGAGACCCAAAGTCAGTAGAAGGAGGGACATAATAAAGATTAGAGCAGAAATAAATAAAATCGAGAATAAAACAATAGAATCAATGAAAGCAGGAGCTGGTTCTTTGAGAAAATGAATAAAATAGATAAACCCATAGCTAGACTTATCAAGAAAAAGAGTCTACACACACAAGCAGAATCAGAAAGGAGAAAGGAAAAATCACCACAGATACCACAGAAACACAAAGAATTATTAGAGAATACTATGAAAAATTATATGCTAACAAACTGGATAACCTAGAAGAAATGGACAACTTTCTAGAAAAATACAATCTTCCAAGGCTGACCTAGAAAGAAGCAGAAAATCTGAACAGAACAATTACCAGCAACAAAATTGAATTGGTAATCAACAAACTACCTAAGAACAAAACCTCTGGACCAGACGGCTTTACTGCTGAATTTTATCAAACATGTAGTGAAGACCTAATACCCATCTCCTTAAAGTTTTCCAAAGAGTAAAAGAAGGAATACTTCCAAACTCATTCTTTGAGGCCAGCATCACTCTAATACCAAAACCAGGCAAAGACACCACAAAAAAAGAAAATTACAGACCAATATCCCTGATGAACATAGATGCAAAAATACTGAACAAAATATTATCAAACCAAATTCAAAAATTCATAAAAAAGATCATCCATCATGATCAAGTAGGATTTATTCCAGGGATGCAAGGATGGTATAATATTCGAAAATCCATCAACATCATCCACCACATCAACAAAAAGAAGCACAAAAACCACATGATCATCTCCATAGATGCTAGAAAACATTTGACAAAATTCAACATTCATTCATGATAAACACTCTCAACAAAATGGGTATAGAGGGCAAGTACCTCAACATAATAAAGGCCATATATAACAAACCCACAGCCAACATTATACTTAACAGCGAGAAGCTGAAAGCTTTTATCTAAGATTGGGAACAAGACAAGGATGTCCACTCTCCCCGCTTCTATTCAATATAGTACTGGAGGTCCTAGCCACAGCAATCAGATGACACAAAGAGACAAGGCATCCAGATTGGCAAGGAAAGTTCAACTGTCCCTGTTTGCAGATGACATGATATTATACATAAAAAACCCTAAAGAATCCACTCCAAAACTACTAGATCTAATATCTGAATTTGGCAAAGTTGCAGGATACAAAATTAAAAGCAGAAATCTGTGGCATTCCTATATACTAACAATGAACTAGCAGAAAGAGAAATACGGAAAACAATCCCATTCACATGTGCATCAAAAAGAATAAAATACCTAGGAATAAACCTAACCAAGGAAGTGAAAGACCTATACTCTGAAAACTACAAGACACTCATGAGAGAAATTAAAGAAGATACCAATAAATGGAAACACATCCCATGCTAATGGGTAGGAAGAATTAATATTGTCAAAATAGTCATCCTGCCTAAAGCAATCTACAGATTTAATTCAATCCCTATCAAAATACCAACAGCATTCTTCAACGAACTGAAAAAAATAGTTTCAAAATTCATATGGAACCACAAAAGACCCTGAATAGACAAAGCAATCCTAAGAAGGAACAATAAAGCCAGGGGGATTACTCCCCAACTTCAAGCTCTACTACAAAGCCACAGTAATCAAGACAATTTGGTACCGGTGCAAGAACAGAACCATAGACCAATGGAACAGACTAGAGAGCCCTGACATAAACCCAACCATATATGATCAATTAATATATGATAAAGGAGCCATGGATATACAATGGGGAAATGACAGCCTCTTCAACAACTGGTGTTGGCAAAACTGGACAGCTACATGCGAGAGAATGAAACTGGATTATTGTTTAACCCCATACACAAAAGTATACTCAAAATGGATCAAAGACCTGAATGTAAGTCATGAAACCATAAAACGCTTAGAAGACAACATAGGCAAAAATCTTCTGAACTTAAGCATGAGCAACTTCTTCCTGAGCGCATCTCCTTGAGCAAGGGAAACAGAAGCAAAAATGAACATATAGGACTACATCAAACTAAAAAGCTTCTGTATGGCAAAGGACACCATCAAAAGAACAAAAAGGCATCCTACAGCATGGGAGAATATATTTATAAATGACAAATCCAAGAAGGGGTTAACATCCAAAATATATAAAGAACTCACACACCTCAACACCCAAAAAGCAAACAACCCAATTAAAAATTGGGCAGAGGATATGAATAGACAATTCTCCAAAGCAGAAATTCAGATGGCCAACAGGCACATGAAAAGATGCTCAATATCACTAATCATCAGGGAAATGCAAATTAAAACTACAATGAGATATCACCTCACACCAATAAGGATGGCCACCATCCAAAAGACAAACAACAATAAATGCTTGTGAGGATGCGGAGAAAGGGGAACCCTCCTACACTGCTGGTGGGAATGCAAGCTAGTTCAACCATTGTGGAAAGCAATATGGAGGATCCTCAAAAAACTGAAAATAGAAATACCATTTGACCTGGGAATCCCACTCCTTGTAATTTACCCAAAGAATACAACTTCTCAGATTCAAAAAGACTTATGCACTCCTATGTTTATCGCAGCACTATTTCCAATAGCCAACACATGGAAGCAACCTAAGTGTCCATCAGTAGATGAATGGATAAAGAAGATGTGGTTCATAAACACAATGGAATACTATTCAGCCATAAGAAAGAAACAAATCCTACCATTTGCAACAACATAGATGGTGCTGGAGGATATTATGCTCAGTGAAATAAGCCAGGAGGAGAAAGACAAGTGCCAAATGATTTCCCTCATTTGTGGAGTATAACAATGCAGCAAAATTGAAGGAACATAATAGCAGCAGACTCACAGAATCCAAGAAGGGACTAGAGGTTTACCAAAGGGGAGGGGTGTGGGAAGGTGTGTGGGGAGGGAGGGAGAGGGGATTGAGGGGTATTATGTTTAGTACACATGGTGTGGGGAGTCACAGGGAAAACAGTGTAGCACAGAGAAGGCAAATAGTGAATCTGTGGCATCTTACTACAGTGATGGACAGTGAATGCATTGGGGTATGGGTGTGGACTTGATAATATGGGTAAAACCAGTCATCACATTGTTTTTTCATGTGAAACCTTCATAAGAGTGTATATCAATAATACCTCAATAAAAAATTAAAAACAAAATAGAATAACAAAACAAAAAACTCTGTGAGCACAAGTACTAATAACACAGCAGGCACCTCATACCCCTGGTTCTCATCCGAACTTCTCAAATGACTTAATTCCATTTAATTTCAAATTGCTTTAACTGGAGTTTCAGATTTCAAGTGTCTTCACTGGGATATATATTTATTTTACTGTTTTGTCTCTGCTTTATTGTTTTGCTCAAAGCTAGCCCATGGAGATCTCTTGATGCAAGGCGTTTTCTCCTTAGGCATATTTTATTGAAATATTGACTAGTAGTAGAGTTTTCCTTTCCCTGGATTTTTGAAATTCAGAGTGATCTTGGATTTTACATGATACTTTAATAATGTTGCCAATCCCTGATATGTTGTTCACATCAGTTATTTAGCCCCCAAACCTAAAGCTTGAGAAGCACAAATAGTCACTTCACATTCTGCTTCTATATTCCAGGAGCTGTGAGTATTGTTGTACTTTCCCCAAAGCAAAAGTGTGTTCCCCAAGATTTTGCTGAGATCAGGGGTCCCTGGGCTTCATTTAAAAATAATATCATTAATAAGAGAGCATAAAAAAATGTATGACCTTTGAAAAGTAAGGGAAACAAGAATTCAGAACTTTTTAATAAAGTTAAAATACATTCATTGGTTGAAAGTTCCCCTGTGTAATGCAACAGAACATTTCACATGAGGCTGATGTTTAATTCTACTTTTTAAGAAGCAGTCCATTAGAGTGAGAGGATTCTTTGTTTTGACATTGTAATTACAACCCTTGGGGTGCATTTGTATGGAGTTCCACAAATTTTAAACTTTTTAGACAATAAAAATATCAGAAACTGATTCTATGTGGTATGTTACATTTACAGTTCATTTCAATTATACAACATCATTTTCAAAGTAAACATCAACCTAAGCACAAAAGTTACTTATGCCTGCTGAATGTCCTAGCTAGTGTAAGTACCGTTATACAAAAATATTGTAAAATTATTTTCAAAAATACTCAGTTTCAACTCCAAGTAGACTGCCTTGATCATATCCTTGTTTCCCCAGAGAACACGGCAAGACAGACCATCCTGTAGTCTGAATGACTATATTAGGGGCAGCTTTGAATTTTGCTTGGCTTCTTTAAGCTATTGTGCAGTTTTATCTTACTCAACTTATAAAGGAAAAACTCGACTATGTTTTGTAACATTTTTGTCTAGCCTTGGGAAAAAAAGTAGATTGCTGATTTGGAAGGTTCCCCAGACCTTTAGCTGCAAAAACTGTAAGATCTCGGAGTTTAAATCCCATGGTGCACACAATGTGCCGGACAGTGGCCCCGCCCCACAGTATATGCACACCATGATCAGACCTTCTGAGGCGAGTCCAGGGCATCTCTCCCAGGAGCTCTCGACTCCAGAAACCTTCCAAATACTGGAGCTAGAACCTTCGCCTGTTCAACAGGAGTGTCTCCCTCCACCATCATTTTCTTTTTTTTTTCATTATTTTTTAATTTTCTCACATTCAGCAGGGAGAATCTTTAGAGATACTGTGTTACTTTCAAGCTACTCTCAAGTCTCATACTGAGTCTGAAAGAAGTTCAAAGAACCTATGAACTAGGAAACACAAAAGCAGAATGCAAAAAAAAAAAAACCAAGAAAGGAAGGAAGAAAGGGAAATAAAACCCAAAACTCATCTAACTAAACTGACAGTTTGCTTCTAGGTCAAAGAGACAATGACAAGAGAAGCCTGTATCTCACTGAAAAGACATAAGCAAAAGGGACTTTAAAGTAAGGCAATTAAAACGTTTTAGGTCCAATAATTACATTCCACAGTTTTAAAAGGTTAATAGCTGTGCATTGCCTAATGAATTGAATCCAACCTCTGGTTGGATTGATGTTTCAAGACCTCCAAAATTTGGCAACAACCTACTTTTTCAGCCTCATCACCCCAAAATGCTTTTAGAAATGTTTCCACTCAAATACCTCTATTGCCAGTGAAAGCCGTGTCTCATCCCAGGGGTCTAAGATACTTAATATGCTTTTATCTTTAAAATCTGTGCATTTTGTTTTAATAGGAAAAAAGTGCTCTTACTTGTCACCGAATCAAATCCCTGTTCCCCATATGCACCACCTTAACTCTGCAGCTCCCCTTAATTTCTGGTGCACTGTCCTTTGTACCTGAAGGTACTGCCGTTCCAGTATGAAAAGCCGGGAAGTGGCAGGAGCTAAAGCCTCAAGTTCTAGTCCTGGCCTGCTGTTAACTAGTGACATGATGTGGGCTTGGCTTCTGGTGTTTTTCTTGACACCAGTTCCCCATCTGAAAAATGTATAGTCAGAGTTGACTAGTGGGTTTTATTTCTTTTTTTTCCTCTTTAGCTTGTGAGATGGGTGGTTGACAGGTAAAGGAGGGCTTCTTCTCATGGAAGAGGCCAGGATGTTCGTACAGGCCCCTCTGGGCTGCAAAGCCTAAAATCACAGGACTGCATGATATGACGCTCTCAGTTCTCCTCAGATTACACTGTGACAGTCATTATCGTCGCTTTTTGTCATTCTCCTTGAAATATTTGCACTTTGGCTGAAAGCACCGTAGTCTCCCCAGAGCTCCGTGTTTTCCCTCCGCCTTGCCTCCACGCTGAGCTGCGTCTGTGCATAGTGCCCTCACTTGCTGTTAAAACTGTCTGCCTCTCAATGGGCTGCTTAGTGTTACTTAATGTTATTTAATGTTATTCCTGAATGACTTTAGTTGCCTTTGTTAGAAGAAATCCCTTTCCCTAAACTTAACAAGACTTAGTGCTTCTTCTATTGAACTGTTTGGATTAGTTATTTTTGTGTATGTTTTCTGATCTGCTAGATTATAAACTCTTTTACTGACAGAACCTCATTTTATTTATCTGTAGCAGGAAATAAAACATTGTTGCTTCTTACCTCCCCAACCCCACCCCACCAAATTGCTGGATTTAACATAAACTGATCTGTGCATCCCAGAAGACCAAATGAAAACAATTTACAGTCACTGTAAGTGTTTCAACGTAGGTTAGGGTCTGGAATGAGTCACACACCCTCTGAAGTAAACTAAGGTTCACCTCGGAAAGGTTGGCTTTAGGGCCATCTCTGAGCCAGATGGGACCTTTGAGCAAATAAGAAAGAGGCAGCCTCTTGGGAGACATAGCCTTGTCACAGGGCCCGCACTGGAGGATTCAAATGCAGGCTGCAGTTCAGCCCCTACCTGCTCTTTCAGCTGGTGTCTGCAGAGCACAGCCCCTGCAATGGGCGCGACTGTGTGTGTTGACCCTGCATGCTTCCCAGGTAACTAGTGAGAAACTTAACTGTTGGAAAGAGTGGATTTGATTCAGTATACCTGCTCTCCTACTGTGCAATCATCAATTCTCTATTCCAAGAACACTTCTTAAAGCTTCCAGATAAAGCTTGAGTTCCTCAGTTTGCATACTACTGTTAGGGTGGGGTGTGGTACTGCCTTCACCTGTAGGGAGGAAAGGAGCAGGGTATGGATTGTGGGGTGGGTGGGCCGAAGGAGGAGACTATGTAAGGGAATAGAGGCAAAAGCAATGAGTGAGGGAGCAGCAGAGTGTGCCAGCCTTTTCTAGAAGGCCCTATCTAGTCTTTAGCCTGCAAGACCAGCATGACTCCTATACCTGACTGTGCTGGTAAATTTTACTCTGCTCTGCTGTAAACAAACTTAGTATTCTACCTGACATGCGTTTGGCTCCAGAACCTTAATTT
>JAVSCE010021549.1:0-17453 GCA_032199065.1 Smutsia gigantea
TATCTTTTTTAAGAGCAAAACATTTCTAATTTTTGATGCCACCATCCTTAATCTATAGATGGAGAAACTGACACACATATTGGTCAAGCAACAGACTTAAAGCTACTCAATTAATAATGGTGGAGACAGGTTATGAATCCAAGCTCTGTTAATTAAAACCCACTGCCCATGGTATCCAGTAAAGACAACAAGCATGCAAAACAGCAGTTTCTAGGAGAGAGAACATGTAAGAGAAATTTGATGAGGTATCAGTGATTAAATATTTAATGTGCTTGTGTTTCAAATGATAGGCTTGTGGCAGAAATTATTTCATATTTTATTCTCTTGGAAACCTCTCAATGTTTAAATCAACTGCAAACACAAGAAAATCATATTTATGAAGAAGTTATGCATGCTGGAAATGTATAATTCAAGTTTGATAATTATTTATGACTAGTAACATTATCTCTGGACAACTAATAACTCATGAAGAAGAGGTGAAAATGATAAGCTAATATCTTTTGGCAATAAGTTTTGCTTCTTCATTTGAGTGATGAGTTATAGGGGTTTAAACACAATGATCCTCAGCGTCACATGAAATTGAAGACACTACTGTCTGATGGAGTCAGCATCACCAACTTATCTTTCACAATTAGTGGATATTTGCCTGTCACCTTTTTTGTGCTTAGTATTCCCTTTAGCTACAGTAACTATAACAGTTACTGGTCTTGCCAGAATTGGGTTCAAGATCTTATTCTTTCTAACAAAAATCATGGTAGCCCATGGCTGACAATCAGGGTTGACACGTATCAGGTTTGCTCCAGGATGTCCTTAGTGATTATCTTCAGGTCCATTCTGATTGGTACCTGCTATCAAATATTCACACTAATACCTCTGCATTTAAATACAATAATTGGAAAATGCTATGTATACAAGCAAGATTCTCGATGATAGCATCCTTGCTAGACTTCTGTCATAATATTTTATACTCTTAGCTTTTTGAGAATAGAGGAAATGTCTTACCAATGTTCTGTTCTTAGAGAGTTATACAGTATGTACCATATAGTAGGTGATCCATAGGTATTCCTTCAACTGGAAATTAAATACAAAATTTAAGTCTGCTATAACCTAGTTGGTAAGGATAATGGTAATTCTACTTCCATATTTTTCTGAATGCTAGGATTTTCAGAATGGATCTCAGTATTTTTAAATGGTAGTTCACGAGTATTTTATTTTTTCTTTTTATATAATTTGAAAAAAGTGACTACAGTTTGAGAATATTATGAGTTTAAAGGAAGTTCCATCAAGAGAGTAGCAGACTGATGGTCAGTTTCTGACACAGCGATGAGCTGTTAGTATGCTCTAATAAATGCTTACCAGGAGACTAACTTTGACTTCATATTCCAATTTTTCTTTTCCATTTCCATTTTCCTTTTGTCACCAGCCTTTGATCAGTTTTATTTCCAGTAAACATCCCACTTCTGAGTTTCCAAACCTCCATCCTATTTAACTATGGAATTTACATAGGGAATATAAAATATTTAAGGATGAAGCTTTGTGTATCCTCTTCATTGTCGTATAATGGAGAACTTAAGGGACATGTGGCATATGTAAAACACTCAATGAATAATTTATTGCAGGGTGTTCTATTTTCTACGAGGCTTTCTTATTAAGATGTTCCTTATATTCCAAAGAAATCAATAACTTCTTTCAAAAATTCAAACTTAGTCATTCTGGTCAGGAATGTTGGCCTACACTTCCCCCAGTTACTGTTCACTTCCTTTGTAACCTTCTGTATTATTCTGAGACTGACATTGCTCAACTTGACACTACTGTACCTCTTTTCCCCAGGCATGGTATAGACACTTCCCTCAAACCTGTTTCCTCGATACAGAGAAACTCAAGTTGTTAGTCTTCAAAATTGCCTTTTTGGTCTTTGAATTTTAAATAAGATTTATTGATTCTATATATTTACCCAAGAAAGTGCATACAACCTTTATAATAAGAACTCCATTCTTTCAAAATTATTGATTCATTAAATATACTGCTCTTTCATCCATGGAAACAATGTTGGTCACAAAAACACCAAACCATAGTAAAGGCGAAAGTAATTACATTTCACAGTCAACTTGATATCAAATTGATATAATAAGAACGTCTTCAATTAGAGAATAAGACACGTTATCCCCTAGAATTCCTTCTCTTGACTCATAAGACCCTTCAAAATGACATTTAATAAGAAGAAACAGCATCTGGTGCCCCCTTTTGGAAACTGGTGAAACTGATGATATCTCCAGACTTGATATTTATTTGAGTGTGATATTTATTTCATGATGACATAAAGCAGTGAGATAGGAAACTATCTGGAGAGATTGTAGATGGTCCTTTCTCTAGATGAGAGGTGGAAGATAGTAACAAATGTGCCTACCACATTCCATACACTTTTATAGATTATTTACACATACCTTATGATGTTACACGTTCACCTCATTTCTAAGAGGTAAAAATTACTTTCCTCATTTTGCATAATAGGGTCTCAGAGAACTAAAGTGAGTCAAATTACAGTTACCACTACAGTTGGGATTGAAACCAGATCTGACCTATTCCAAAAGCAAATATCTTTCCCTCAGGACACAACCTTTAAGTACAGGTTAGAATCACAAGGGAGGCAATCCATGATCTTTAGTCACTCCTCCAAGGCTTCCTATCTCCACTTCTAATTATTTTCATAAGCAACCCATGTCAACTCATCTGAGAGGTTGGTTCCTCTCCTTTTATAATCTTTCTTTTATCTGTTCTTTGCCTGTTGAAAAGCTCCATTGCCAAGCCTTTAAAACATATATTTTCCCTTCTTGTCTCTTAGCCTCTATTTCTCTACTCTTTTGATGCCCAGTACGAGTGTGTAAGTTGCTGAGTGAGCACCTGAGTATTATTTATTTTCAAATAGTTTAGATCCAATGTGCTTAATTTGCTGTAGGCAACATAGCATTGTTGAGAAACATGTCCACATCAGCTGAAAATGAGAAGATATTATGTAGAATTGCTTTGGGTTTATTTTTTCCCATTTCAATTCAGTATATTTATCTTTGAGGACAGCATTGCTACTTTGTGATTTCATCAGTTCTTTGACATCGAATCTACTTGTGATGCAAGTGTGAACTGCTCAACTAATAGCCCATTTGACCAATGATATAGTCAATTTTGGCATTGAAAGAGATTTCAAGTATCAGAAATATATATTTATGCAGTTAGAGAAATAAATAGCAGTAGACACTTTCCTGCTAATAGTAAAGTTCCAGATATATTTACAGTGCTACCTGGATTTAAAGCAAGCAGAGAATACCTACATTTGATAGTTAACACAGGGTAAATTAGAAGTATTTTCATGTCAACATATATGGTAGAATTGCAATGTATAACACAGTCAGAATTCTTTTAGTGGTATGTTTGTGGAGATAGTGGGTATGGGTAGTGTTGGGAAAAGGGTGGTTGCTTTCCAGATTTTTCTTACTATAAGAAAAAAATCTTGATTCTAATGGCTGGCTAGATCTGGTTCTTTACAGACAGTTGCTGTATCAATACCTGGGAGGCTTATTTTATTCCAATAGTTTATAAAGATAAAAATTGTTTGACAATGATAAAATACTCCAGTATACCATAGTATTTTTATATGCCATGCACCAGTAATTTTAAGCAATAAAATAAAGCATATTTCTTCTGCTTCAAAGTTTTCCATTCTTCTTTGGTAATGACAATTTGAAATATGGTGTTGAAGAAATAAGCTCTATGAAGGCTACAAAGGGTCCTCTCTTGGTAGCCCAAAACTGCTTTTATCCCATATAATCTACCCTGCATCCAATCAACTTGCTGAAGAGCAATAGGTCATCTTCGTTTACAGGCTTTAGCTTTCTGCCTTATTAGTCAAAGGGTTCCATTACTATAATTGACAACCAGCTACATTCCTTTCTTGGAATCTGTACTTTTATGTGCCTAGTGTCTGTGAGCCTCAATTTCTTTGTTGGAATTGTTGCCAGGCAGCTGGGTCTGGGAGGTCTCTCCCTGTGCACCAGCTGAAACCTCAACCTAGACAGGGGAGGGTTCTTGACTCTGAATGAGAAAGAATTCTCAAGCAGGTCAGATGAGTGTAGGTAAGGAAGGAATTCATTCGAGCAAGAGTAGAAATGAAGGGCAGTGGCCTTGCAGGCAGCTGAGAGCAGGAAAATGTAGAGGTGTAGAGGGTAAGTTTGCTAAACATTTTCTTGGTATAGGGCAGATTCCCTTGCCATCTCTTAAAGCCACGGTTACTTGGTGTCCCATGTCCACTTGGATCTGCCCTGCATGGGGGCTAGCCGATACCACTCCAGGATTTGGGGGAGCCGTGGAACATGGATGGAGTGAAATTATGTTCTGAGAACTTCCCAAAGGAAGGGGATTTTCAGGCAGGCTCCTGCCCTGCAGTTCCATCTGGGTCACCCAGGCAATGGGAACTTGCAAGCCTAAATCTGAGCTCTCAGCAGCGACTCCCTACTTACCAGGAGTAAAGCGGAGACTAAGACTTAGAAATGCATGAAATAGCAAAGAAACAAAGCTGCTTACCACTGGAAAAGAGCAGAGACAAAATGCAATTAAGTTGAGTAGTGAGAAAGCTTTATTTAAAGTTATGCACTTAAGCAGAGAAAAAGTGCAGGTGTCCTCAGAGAGGAGGCACGCTAAAGGTTGGGGGGTTCCCTCTTTTAAGGATTTTTCAAAGGGCCAGGGCGTATAGACTTGTAAAGTGGTCTCAGAATGCTTATCTCTGGTGAGAGACATAAAGTCTTTTCTATTATCAGTCCTCCAGATACTTCTGCAAAATTAAATTAACACAAAAAATTGGTCAGTTCCTCTCCGGCATAGCAGCTTCCCTCTGGGAATATACCAATTAAGACAGCCTGCCCTGCCCCCAAGGTGGGCTATGTTATTGTCTGTTTACTAAAGAATATGTTAGGAATCTTACCTCCTAATTTCCTGGCTTTTAAAATGGAATCTTAGACTTAAGATAGAATCTTCCCTGTTCTTACTATACTGTTTATAGCTCAGCATTTTTCATCATAGGCCGGGAAAGTTAGCTATGATGCATGTCTCAGGTCCCTTGCCTTATCTTGAAATCATTGTATTCAGGGATATGAAAAGAGTTTTTAAACTTTTTTAGTGAAGGGAAGCAAGCTGCTGATTTGAACCAGATTTGAAAATAGATTTTCCATATTATTAACATCATATTACTTCCCCTGTAGCATCATTAAGTATCATTTGGGAATATAATCTGTTAGAATTCCTCATTTATAAATTGACTCAGGTTTATCTGATTGTGATATTGTGAGGAGAGAGTGTCACCCATCTGGATTTTCTGGTTTCAGGAATATGATTTTTTCTAATGGACTGTATTTCACATGGCAAAAACATTTTCATAGATTTATTTTTGAACACCATGCTCAGAAAATAAGACCGTGAAGAATGTAACGTGAAATGTTTTTCTGGCTAAGCCTATTTATTTACAAACATGTTTCCTCAGAAGCACACCACAATACTCCATGCTCTAAAACTTAGGGAAAAATACTGATCACAAATGAAAAAGGAGAAAATTAACTAACAGAAAGGTCTTAACTTTGATTTTAGTGCATGAGCAGATGTAGCAGGGAGGAGTCTAGACTCAAATAAGTTCCAGATGGAGCTGTTATGTCAATAAAACTCTATGAAGAGCTAGTGGCAAGCGAAATACCAGCACTTTGAGTCTGGACACATTTAATTACACTATAATAAAATATAGTTGACAAGCTCTAAGATTTTGACCTGCTTGGGATGTTGTCACTGTTTGTAATACATTTGAGCAGTAAATACAATTAAGAAATTCAGAATTAGTTAGAGAACCAAAGAAAGTAAAATTATTGAAAAAATTTTTTAATTATCTAGTGAAGTAAACTAATATTAAAAAATAACTAAAGTAACATAGAAAATATATGACTTCACTATATCAGACTGTAAGGGCCCAGGTAGGCCTAGAAATTACTGCCAATTCACTGGTGAGGATTAGGTGTTCTAGATTCATTTAGATAGTACACATATATAATTATTACTTTTAATCCTAAATTAATATTTTACTCTTCTATTTATTTATCTCTCTATGCTGTAAGTATATCAGGACAAATAAATAAGTATATTAATTCTTCATCATTTGTTTTATTTACTCCTTTTTTATATCATTGAGCTTTACTTTGAGCATTTTGATTATTTCATGCATCATGAACCTCAAGATGATTTTCTGAAAAAACATAAAATTTTAATATTTGTTAACTATTTTTACCTTGAACAGAAAAATTACATTAGTAAAATAGGCATTCTCCTTTTTATGACATTGATCATTTCAGTTTTTTACATTACAACACTGTTATGTCATATCAAAAAATCAAGTAGTTTAACAATAAACTAGGGGATCTTAAGAATAAGCTAAGGGATCCTTTTTAATTGTGACTCCAAATATATCACAAATATTTTCTATACTTAAACTGATGTGGCTGCTGCCTTTGAAGAAGCTACACACACACACATACATCACACATACACACACACACCACACATACACACACACACACAGCCTACTATCCATAACCTTTCTCCTGGCAGCACTGACATCCTTATCCAGAATATTCATTATGGGTCAAAGCTTGGTCTTCATGTGGTACCTGCTGTAATGAACACAGATTCCATGAGAAACATGGACATGCTGAATTATTGAATATATCAATAAAAAATGGATATATTGCAAGAAATCAAAGACATAGGGCTATAACATGGGAGTCAAAACCTTAATGGTTTTTCTATGTTGAGAACTGAGACTGGTGATATTTTGCTTGTTCAAGGGAATGTTTTAGCTGGGCTGGTCAGTCGGAGGCTAGCCCACTGGAGCAAGTGCTAGGCTACCTGCATGCAAAGAATTCCTGGAAAGGAGGGGGCACAGAAATTACTGTGAAAGAAGAATAAGAATGTCAGGCAGTGGGTGGCACTCTAACAGAGGCAAGGCCCTATTTCACATTTTTGCCACAAACTGATCATGGCAGATTCTGTCAGTGCCTCGGACTATTGAACCTCTTCTGAATCTCACACTACTGCCTGAAGATTTCCCACGTCCACAAACACGATACCTAATATCTATCTCTTTAAAATCTTCCACACATGTCTGTATTTGTTTCCATCCCTCTTGCCAAACATAGTCCCGAATATTACCAACTCTTACCAGGCTTATGCCAATAGAATCCTGAATGGTCTTCCTGCTTCTGACTTACCAAATCTGATCTATTTCCTACACCATTGTCCCCTTAAGTAAATGTGTGCCTTTAAGACTAACTTCTAAGATGATCCATGAGTGTATGGGAAAAAAATATTAGAAAGTCACTTAACTTAATCATTTGTAAACATATGAGAAAAATATGGTCCTCTCACTTGGTTTCATGCTGTCACATGCCACAAGTATTAAGCAGGTATTCTGCAGAGAGGATAGACATTCAACAGCATAGAGGTCACTGGAAACACAAGGCCTTCCCTTTAATTTGCCTTTCATTGTGTTGCATTGAACACAGTATATATATGTTCCTTTAAATGGTTACAAAGGTTATATTGCCTAGTTGTATGTACAAATATCACACAATATGGCTTAAATTGTCTTTCCCCAGAGTCAAGGTAATATTGATGAAGTAAGAAGAAGCAACCTCAAGGAGAAAACTATGGACCCTTTTCTTATTCCTCATGAGCTTTGTTTTAGCTGTGTTACATAATGGCAAAAAAAAAGATAATTTAATTATCTCTGAAAAAAGTGGGTGCCGAAAAGACTATTTAATATGAATTAGCTTCCATGTTTCTCAACAAGAAGTCTTACCAGAAGTGTATCATTTACTTTGAAATACTGGCCACCAAAAGAATTAGCACAATGTTAAGAATTATTGTTTAGTGGAACTTTACTTCATTCTTTGTTAATGTACAGTTTAAATGTTTATAGTATATAATGGTATTTGTGTACATATATGTCTGTATAACACTGTTTATATACACATAGATATTTGTAGAACGGTATTTGTATACACATACACACACAATTTATTGAGGGGGAAATGTCAAAATGATTTACTAATAGAGCTGCGGGATCAAAGTTATTTAAATACCACAGCCAAAGCCAGAATGATGTTTCTAAAACACCATTATGATTATATCATTCTTTTACTTAAAACCTTGATGTGCTCTCTCAGTTTTTTCAGGATGAAATCCCCTTGCCAGAGCATTCAAATCTCATTTTATGGCATGGTCCCTGCTTGCTTCTCCACATCCATCCTTCACTTCACACACTAAGTACTGAATATGTTCTTATCTCTGCACATCATCTCTCAATGCCAAGTACACACATTTTCTACCCTTTGGAGGTACTAAATTACTCCAGAAGCTTTCATACTTGACTTTTGTGAAATATGTCTTTGTTTAGTTAATTAAGTCAGTAGAAGCAAAAGGACTTGGTATGGTAAAGAATAGTTTGCTTTGAGATTTCAGTATGAAATTGACAGAATGTTAGCAGTGATATTGTGATGGGAGGCTAAGTTGCCCTCAGGCATCCCAGTCCTTTGTCCTGAAAAATTAATCTTTCAGATTTTATTCAACCCTAGGCTATCATAAGTAGAAGTAATGTATATGTTCAAAGGAACCACTCCAACTTCCAGGGGAAAAAAATTTTCTTTTCCTAATTCTGTCTCCATCATCCTGTACACCCTAATACCTTAGGACGCAGGTCCACCTTCTGATGGTACTTTCTTCACTCTAGTTCAAGTCGTGTGTTAAGGCTTCTATGTGGCCCCTGTCCCTTTGCAATTTTTGATCTCTAACAAATATGTCTCATGCAATTCCTAGATTTTTCCTTTCCCCTTCCCTCCTACGTTTCTTACACATTCTTAAGATGAAGCGGCAAAATGGTAAACGCAGAGAAACAAGAAAGATATTTGAAGTCATAATAGTACAAAGAAAACAATGCAGTGAAAGTTGTTTAATCTAGAAAAAAACTGTGTAGGTTGCATTTGCTTATATTGTCTGGCAGATGTTTTACCTGAAGGTGCTAACAGAAAGAAAGAATAGATGTAGGAGTGAGACACAGAACCATGAAATCTTGTACAGCTCCTCTAGGCTGGAGGCAGGATTTGTGAAGAGGGTGAAGATAATGTAAGCATGAAACAATTATGAAAAATGGGAAAAAGAGAGACAAAAGAAAAGAGCTCATGTATTTCCTTCTGAGATGATTCCATGAGAACAGTGAAAAGGTGTTTTGTCCAATCTTCTAGACTTTATCTGTGTCTGTAATTGCACAATAGCACAATTTTTTTTCAGGTAGGAATCTAGTCACACTAACTATACTCTAGATATGTAGGCCTAAATCATTATGTATATATTATATTACTCCTTATTAAATTTTGCCATGGGAAACTAAATCTTAGAGAATTAAAAAAGAAAGAAAAAAAAAACATCATAGCCAGTAAGTGGCAGACCAAGATTTAACCACACAGTTAATCATTGAATCATTATTCTATGCACTCCAATTAATCACTATCTGTTTTTTAATACAACACAGGCATCCTTTTGTTGAATTTTATCCTCATCTACCACTTTCCCCCAATTCCTTAAACTTAGAAATGACAGGAAATACCATCATGCTGGGTGTTTTGTGTGTCCACCTGTGTGTAAAAGAGGAGCATAAGAAAAAAGGCAGCATACATGTCTGTTAAAATGGAAAATCTGTGGAGTTGTTGATAAAGGGAAAGTCATACCCAGGAGGCTGGGCCAATGTTGGGGGAAATGGAAGCCATGGCAAGTAAAGTAAATGCCTTGGACAGGCTGACTTTGTAGTAGGAACTAATGGATATGAGGAAGTTGTGGAAAGTAGTTGCAAAGGCTTTCAGTACCACATATTTATTTCCTAGCTGCCAATAGAAAAGGAGAAGCTCAGAGTTGATATGCCATGACTGTATCAGACAACTGACAGAACAGGGTGAACTATGCTGCATCCATCTCAGAGGAAAATATAAAGCACTAGTCAAAACCACCTACTCCCCTGTTTGGCTTTGTTCTACTAAAAATTAGAGGGAACAAGCTCTCTGTTCTAACCTATATATTATTGCTGATTGGCGTCACTTTTCTAAAAGGCCTGGAGTCAGTAATCAACCCTGGTAAAATTAAGGTTATATTATATACTATATTTTCTATTTCTTTTTACGTTAATAATCACACTGTGTGTGTGAAAAAATTGAGAATGAAACAATTGTCCCTTTTTCTTAACCTCCATCATTTCAATTTCACCATTTGGGTTAATAATTCAAAAGTATTTCTGTGTTGAGCGTAGTTTTGCTAAGTGTGTGATAAGACAGGAAAATATCATAAATGAAAGAGCAACTTGGGTCATTCAGTCTATTTACAGGACTAGTAAGGTATGACTGTTTTAGTATTGGGAATATCAGTCTCTGGGTTCACGCTGGAGTTTTACTGACTCCCTTTGACAATATATTCCATTTTTTAAATAAAATGCTAGATATCATTTCCAATATCTAATTTCAGTGTTTTAACTTTATGTGATATGGGTTGATTCCAGAATTTAAAATTCTTTAACCCCTGTAATTAATCCAAGTCTCTTTGTTTTATCACTTCTTTTGGAAACTAGATGCTTGGTACAAGAAAACAAAGGATAAATTCAATATTCGAAAAATGTAATTTTTATCAGAAATATATCCCTTTCAGCTTATTTAGCCAATTACTACATGATTGTCTAATATACTATGTATTTTACTTAATCATTTTGCATATGGTCTGACAATAAACTCAATGTTTGTATATGTTGTCTACTCTTGTATCCTCAGAGCAGAGAATGGTGCTGGGCACATAATAAAACAGCCACTCAATTAATACTGCTTTTGATAGAAGAATTGATAATATGTATTGAGTTCTAGCATGTCATGCGAACTGATAAGGCATAAATGATGCCACTGATAAGTTATACTTATGGAGAGAAAACTTATAATAAGGATTGCTTATTATCAGTCTTTACTGAGCTCTCTGGCACTTGTATTTAATATATTGAAAATTCTAGAAACAATAAAATGTTATTTTTATTTAATAACCTCAAGTAGCCTTTATAATTATGGAGTCTGTCCTACTGTGCTCTCTGATCACACTCCTATGTTTGAAAAACTGGGAAATGTAACCTGTTGAAATTATTGTGGTGGCAGTGGTTGAAACTGAGCTCATTGCTGCCCTCCACAAAATTCCACAGAGGTGGAGTTTTGTTAGTGAGGAAGAAGGTGAGGATGGATACCCAATTCTCAAGCCCTGCCTGGTCTAGAAGTGTTCCCTCATTTCTGCAGCCCCTAGTGGCCATGCCATCCCTTAAGCTCAGTCCCATCTCTGCGTGGATCATACAGGCCATTAACTTGATTTCGCACTACCTTATAAACACCCTTAGTTTTGTGACAGTTTGTTTCCTGAAACAGACACTACCTCAAACTTTTGCAAAAGGGATGAATGGGCAAGAAAGAGCCTTATGCAACAAATTGTTTCATAAGGAATGCCATGCTCCTCTTGTGCCAGAAAGTCTCCCAAAGGTCCAGAGATAGCAACGTTAGCCTGTAAGTATTCCCACAGGGAAGAAACGTTGGGTGGTGCACTCCCTTTCTGGGTGCCTGTTTACTTCAATTCATACAGTACCCCTAATCTGCTACCAGAGCAGAACTTCATATTTCCTAAGTGAGCTTAACATGTGTCTGCTGTAGCTTGAGAGGCAGGCACACATAAGCATAGAAGCTAGTACCGGCTTCCTTCCTGAAGAATTTTATGGCAAGAATTTGGCCTGACGAAGGTACAGGAATTTTCACCAAGTGCATCCTATAAAAAGTGGCTAGGCTTATACCACCTTAATATAACCCGTACAAAAGGGTAACTTACAGGGATACCAGAAGTAAAACAATTAGGCGTGAAGTACCAGGGGCAGGTGGTAAGTGGAAGTTGCAACAGGTTATCAGAAAGTACATCACATGTCAGGAAAACACATAATAAAGAGGTCCACGTGGAGCCTTCACAGAACCCATGAATGTGTCTCACTCAAGAGCCAAATCAGACTCTGATCAAGTTCAGTCTCTGTTAGCAAAGAAAGAACTTAAGCTGTACCAATAATGTAAGATTTCTTGCCTCTCTCCATCTATGGGCCTCCCCATATGGCAACCTTTGAACAGTCAGAAAATGAAGAATGGGGAAAGGTAGAAAAGAATGAAAGAATGCATCACTTCCACTTTCCCCATAGCAGGTTTGCAAACTATAGGTCAGATCTGACCTCAAGGGAATCTGTAAGTTTTGAACTGGATGTAAAGTTGAAGTTTCATTTTGAGTTTAAATTTTGTAATACCTGTAAATGAGTCTTAATAAGGGAAACGAGACTGTTGCTGCAGCTAAAATCTCTCAGAAAGCAATGGGAATTATCTGAGATATGGTCAGTGGGTGTGGAAAGGTTACCCAACAGAATATATATGATTAATTGTGGGAAAGAAAAGGAAGTAGTTCCCTATTTCTACCTCATTGAGTTTCACCTTTTCCAAAAATGGCTCTATGTAGCTATGAATGAGTATTATTTGTTCATCATAAAAATGGATTTTCCATATATGCTCAAGAATATGCCTTTCTTTCCTACTGTCTGCTCCATTTGGGGGACTGACTCCAATTTCATCACTTCCTGCTTATTTATCTTATGAGGTCCATCTCAAACACCACTTTTCCATGTAGGAGTCCTTGATTTCTCCTACTCACCTCCTCCAAGCATTTAGTTAGGGATCTATCACTTCCTTCACAAATATTTATCAAGCACTTACCTTTATAATCTCTATAACATATAACATAGAAATAAAAAAGAAGTAACCTCTATTATTAAGGAGTTCACAGTCTAATGAAGAAAAACTCATATAAACAATGTCAATGCTGTGTGAAAGTGAATGTGCACAAGGTCAAGTGATGACCTAAAGAAATTCTTCTTCTTTACCGGGGGCTGGAGGAGATGATCTCACGGGAGGCAAGGCATCAGCGTGGAAAAGAGACTTAGAGAAGGAAATACAAGAAGTATGTTTGAACAAATGTCTTGGGCTAATTAGATACTCTTTCTTCCTCTAACTTAGATACTGTCTCTTAAATGGAAAAGCATTTTCTCTCTATCTCAAACTGTTGAAGGAGAATATGGAAACAGAATATTGTCATATGGAATGTCAACTTGCACTCACGGTCCTGGAGTATGGGAGCTGAACCAAAAATATTAATTTCATAATGACCATGAAATAACCTACAGATTATTATATGTACATTATTATAATATTAAGAGTAAATATAGAGAGAATAAAAACTGACATCAAGCAGTGTCTTCTAATGGGGATGTATTACAAGTGCTAACATTGCCCCTGCTTTGCTCTCAAGAATTCAGAATAGGATAACTGCTTTGCATATTAAAATAGCTTCATATAGGCTGTGTTAGCGTACCTTGTTATTTGAGGGTTTGACTAAGTGATTTTTCAAAATCCCATTCTAGTATTAACTAAACCTACAAATTCTAGCTATTGTTTCTCAAACTAGATTTTTGGAAAGCCCCAGATGCTATTGGCTATTATTATAGAAACTGCCAAGAATGTCCTTTCTTCTGTAAATGCCCAGAACAAGTTGATAATTATCTTTCTTGATTTTCTTCTTTTTATAATGGCAGATATTTCTATATAAATTTATGTTTTCAAAATTATCAGATTAACCCAAAGATTTTACTTATAAATCAGAGCACAAAGCATTATTCCAGGATAAAATCCTCTCAGAAATTAGCTGAACAACATGGTTACCTTTGTTTTTATAAACAGCTTTTTAAGGTATGACTGATACATGAAGAATTTCACATACTTAATATGTAAAATTTGATGAGTTTGTACAGATTGCAAACACCTGTGATGACATCACCATAATCAAGGTAAAAGACATATCTAACAGCTCCCAGAGTTTCCTTGTGTCCCTTTATTTTTTATTTTGTTTTGTTTGGAGTCAAAACACAACATGAGAATTACTCTCTTACCTTTTAAAGTGCATAAACCATATTCTTAACCATAGGCACTATGCTGTACAGAAGACCTCTGGAAACTGATTCATCTAGCACAACTAAAACTTTGTACCTAGTTAACAATCAAGAATACAAAATGGGGAGTGGATTATTTCTTCAGCAAATGGTCTTGGAAAAACTGGATATCCATATGCAAAAAAAAAAAGGAAAAAGAGAAAGAAATTGGATTCCTACCTTATACCATACACAAAAATCAACTCAAAATGGATTAAAGATTTAAACTTAAGACTTGAAACTGTAAAACTCCTTAATATTACATTTGTTTTTAACTTTACTGCAAAATGTTTATCAAGAGAGTATCAACCCAGAAAATTAGCTATTAGGGGATTGAAACTGTCATTCTTTAATGTAATTTTCCTTTGTATGTTTAATGAAGAGAAGAAACAATGTTTTCTTGTGTGTGTGATTTGCTTTTTTTATAAAATGTAATTTTGAAGTTATGTTTACCACAAACCTAGTTAGCTACATGGATAGTTCCCCAAATTTCTAAACATATCAGCTCAGGGAAATTAAAGGAAAGCAGTGTTTAGAACATTAATTAAATTTGGCTATCTTAAAGGCTCTTTTTGACCCTCATTTTTATTAAGCTTCCATTCTTCCATGCTTTTATATATTTTTGGGAGAAAATGGTTATTTTTCATACAAGTCAATGAAACTCAGTTTAATGTCCACTGCAATAAAAAACAGGTAATAAAACACCACTGGGACATTTATAATTATGATATTATGTTAAGCCATTACTAGTGAGGTCAATTGTTACACCCTCTCTCCAATTATAAAATATTTCAGACCTAAAATAATTATCTTCCTCTTTTTTATCTCTTTACAACCATGTCTGTACATCTGACTGAAGTATTTTAAGTCACGAAATATATATAGTTGCTTTGATGTATTCTTTAAACTTCTCTATAAAGCACAGAAGTTAAACTCTTTAAAATCTGCTATGTGACCTATATAAACTAAAATATTTTGGAATCCAGAGAAATTAGAAAAAAATTCTTTGAGACAGAAAATAGCTCTATCTCCTTTGGTGAGCCACAGAAACTCTGTTTTTCATCAGAGAAAAGTTGTACATTTAACAGAAAGAGATATTTATAGAGTTTCCTTTTCTGAATATCTTTAATAAAAGATGGCTGGTCTTCAGGGTCAAAAAGCTCAGCTTTTCAAAATCCACAACATAATTATGTCTGCTGAAATGCAGTTGGACTGGAAATGATAGAATTGTTTTTTCTGATTGTTATAACATCATTCTCTGTCTCTTCTAATTCAGTATAATTAATTTCAAAATACATTGGATATTTAGGAAGATATTATATATGGAATTTTACCAGACAGAGTTTCTGGTCAAATAATGTTAAGGCAAGAGCTCTGGTTCATCATTACAGCATTTCTCAAAGCCTTTGATATCATAACTTAATACAGCAAGGGCCTTAGAGTGGAAGTGAGAGGGAATAATAAATATACTGCTTGCCATCTTCTACTCCATTAACCTGGAATAAATATTGACATTTGCCTAAAAATGATCCTGGATTTAAGAGCTAAAAACAAACACTAATTACCATCTATACTGCTGTTTCTGATACTGCAACTGAAACCGCAAGAAAAAGATTTTTTTCGTAAGTACATTCACAAACTTTTCAATACATTGCTCCACTGGCAAAAATGTATAGTATATAGACACCTGAAATGAAGAGAAATCAGGAATCCTGAAGTGTTAAGCCAGAATTTAAGGAAGCTTTCAACATGGAGATTTTGCAAAGCCCACGTTCCTAGAGTTTTAACCTTAATAACAACACAGGACATCAATAAAAGGAGGATAAAGACTCAAATGGTGAGTTTAATAGAACATTCCCACCTAAAGCTTTTGAAAGGTGCAGTAGGATATTGAATAGCATCAATCTTGATGTTAGATATAATGGGAAGGGGTAAGTTCTCATAGGAGGTAATAAAATCAAGCTAATCCTTATTTGAGGTTTTACCTGAAATTCTCAGTACTTGTAAGTATGGAGAAAGCCCAAAAGATAAATTATTTTAAGGTAGTTTCCCCAGTGTCCTAGCACAAGCAAAGAAAAATAAATTTTAAAAAAGGACACTATCAAAAATGCCACAAATATGAGCTCACAATCAAAAGTCACCAAATGGAAAAGGCACTAAAGTAAAAAACACTAGAAACAACAAACACAAAATGTGAATCACAAATATTTTAGATATTGAAATTATGAAGCATAGAATAAAAAATAGATATGTTTACTATGTCTAGATAAATAAAAAGTTATTGAAAATATGAACATGACATAGAATCTACTAAAATTATTGAATAGATTAGAAAATAATATCCAAGAGAATTTATAGACATGAAAAAATAAATAGAAATCAAAATTTAAAATGACATGGACAATATAAAAACAAATAGATTTTACTGATGGGTGAACTATGTATTCAAAAATAAATAGCTTATAAATTACATGGAATACATCACAGAAAGATGAAATATTAAAAAAAAACTCTGTTTTAATATGAAAGAGCAAGTAAGAGACATGAAGTAGAAAGTTCAAAGGCCCAAAATATCTAATTGGAGATTCTATAAATAAAGAAGAGGTGAAACAAAGAAAGAAAGCAAGAAAGGAAGAAAGAAAAAAGAGAAAGATGGTAAGATGGCATTTTAAATTATAAAGGAGGCAGCAAAAAAAATAAAAAGGTATAATCAACCTATAAAATGCTTAAAAACACAAAAGGCAAAGAAAAAAATTGTAATTATGAATGATGATAAATATAAACTAGACTTATGGTGATCATTTTGCAATATACACAAATATGTTGTGCACTGGAAAATAATACGTTATATCAATTATATTACAGAGAAAGATTGGAAGACTAAAATAGGAACAAAGAACAGGAGCAACAAATGAGAAATTATCTGATATGGTACATATTAATTCAGTTGCATGAATAATCACTTTGAATGTCAGTGGTCTAAATGCACTGATTAAAACACAGACATGATCAAAGTGGATGAAAAAACAAGACCCAGCTCTATATTGTCTATAGTAAACCTATTTTAAATATAAAGACATGTATAGATTAAAAGTAAATGGATGAGGAAACATATAGCATGCTAAAACTAATCAAGAGAAAGCAGTAGCTGTATTAATTTCAGACGGAGAAGACTTTAAGGAAATTATCAGGGATAAAGAAGTACACTGCATAATGATAAAGGGGTCAATTCTCCAAGAAGACATAGTGATTCTTAACATGTGTGTTTGCCTAACAACATAGCATCAATTTATGT